>OX451215.1:85515621-85909453 GCA_949628195.1 Phasia obesa
TTAACCCTATAAGCTTTTAAATTTTGATTGAGCACCTATGAAAATCAGAAATTTGGGACCCCCTAATGTATATACTATAAACTATAAACACTTAATTTCACCATAATATTATAATGTTAACAACTTTATAATTTAATCATAATATGTTACTCTTAGATTATGGTTACCTAAACCATGTTTTTTCTTTGCGTGTAGAGTTCACTAGAGAAAATATGAATTATTGTCCTGCCTAGGGTTTAGTACTATGTTTTTGATTTCTTTAACATAATTTTCATTTTGTTATGAAAATTTTTACACCAAAAATGTTTTTTAGCTTACCTAAAATTTGGGTAAAGGTTTCCTGGTGAGCTAAATTAAGGATTTACCGAAATGGCTATTTAAACTTATATATGGTTTAATAACACGCTATTAATTTAATTAAAAATGGTAATAATAGTTTTAGTATTTTCAATGTCGAATATGCCTTGTACTGAAACACACAGCTTCGAATGGAAGTTTCGCATCAAATCCCACAATTCTATATTTCTATGTCATGCTCCTCCCTTACTTTGTCAGTAGTTTAGAAAAGACCGATATATTTTCAAAATATTTTTAATATGAACCACAGTGGGGCCAAGTTGGCTCTTTTGTGATATTTTTTTTGTAGGTCTTTTTGGTAACCTCTGGAGCATTATTGTTCCTTTATTATATTTTCTGAAAACGTCTAACTTGTCCACTTTTATTCGTTCAAACACCGCGTTTGGCACTTTTTTCATTGTTCAGTCTTTTTTATTTTTTTGTTTTTGCTTAAAAAGTTTAGGCAATAATAATATAATAATATATTATATATGGGTTAAAAATTATGTTCATGTATACAAATTGTTTATCATCGAATTAGAAATTGTAGACAATTAAATCGTTGAAGCAAATGCTCATTGATTGCACACAACTGTAAATACTTCGTGAAAAAATGAGTTTAAAAACAAAGAGCGATGCACGTTTTAGCTGATTTCGTCAAAATTAAGCCACTTTGCCTAATTTGAAATATGACTATATTTCTGAGATAATGTCTGAGTGAGCTATTAATATATTTCTTGCTAAAAAACGGTTTCGAATTTCATCCAAAATAAAAATGTTATATTTTCAATAATGTAAAGAACATGTATAAAAAATAATACAGGTACATATATTTTTTTATCGTCCGTGCTATATGAAGTTTGAAAGTAATTTAACATTTCAGGCTCGCTTGTGAAACATGCTGAAAAAGCTGTTTTTACTAAGAAAGCTTGACTTCAAAGTCTTCGCCAGTAAAAACGAACATTTTTAAAGTTTCACATAACACTCAGAAAACAGTGAATGAACCTAAACTTAAAATAAAATTCAAACTTTTGAAAAAAAAACAATAATAATAAATCTGGCCTACTCGACTTTACCATATCCAATGGAAACAGATATACTATGGATATATGTATTACATGAAGAATAAAAGTTTAAAGTATATTTGAATCGAAAAATTAATTATTTTCGGTTTGGGGTGTTAAGTAAACTATTCCCCTGCCCCCTCCCGATTATGCCCAAAATTTATACAGCTCTTTATCACCATAAACGAGAGGTAGATGCTGAATTTGATTTTGATATGTCATACGGTATGACCTGTAGATCGTTTACAAAATTTGGAAGTAAGTAGACTACCCCTTGCCCCTTCCCGGTTATGCCCAAAATTTACACAACTCTTCGTTTCGATATACTACATGCACATAATAAATTTCGTTTTAATATGTCATAGGGTATGACATGTAGAGCATTCACAAAATTTTGGTGTAAGGAAACTAACCGTTGCCCCCTCCCGATTATGCCCAAAAACTATACAGCTCTTTATCTCCATATACCAAAGGCATATTCTAAATATCCTTTTGATATGTCAAACGGTATGACCTGTACAAACTCTACTAAAATAGTGGCATAATCGATTCAGGAGACCTCAAAACGTATAAATCCGTCGAAATCCCGACCTCGATTTTTTTCATGATTACTATACTTTACCTTATACTACGTATGGTAAAGTAAAACAGTTTCGAATTTCAAATTGTACTATTTGATTAAGCCACATTTATTGAGGACAAACAAGCCTTTTTGAAAAAATGCGATATTCATAAATTGTTTAAACAAAAAACTCTTATAAGCAAATATTTTTTTTTACTATGCCAATATATAAATTAACATAAAATTTTTTATAATGATTTTTATCATGATCCTTAGGACAAAAAGCGCAATTAAAAACCGCCTGAAAAAATAAAGAAAGACAACAAAACACAAAATATCAAAAAGAAACATAAAAAAATTAAAAGAAAATAAAAAGTTTTATTATCATTTACAAGAACAACAACATTTTTCGCCATTGTTGTAGGACAATATTTTTCACTATGAAAACAATACTTCAAAGTATTCCAATATTTATGCAGAGTTAATTTTTAAGGTTGTTAGTTGAAGAGAAAAAGGGCAAAAAGAAATTTAAAACCACAAACTTTTTAAACAAAAAAAAATACACAGTGTGACATTAAGGACCCCAATAAAATTTATATTTTTTGTTTTTGTTGGCCAAAAAATCATTAACTTTATTTAATTTCCAAATAAAACTTTTACATTATTGTCATCCCTCAAACATCCGCATCAATGTTACTTTTTCTGGTGTTTTCATCAGCAGCATCGGATATGCTTTTGCCCCAAAGAAAAATTTTTGTCTATTTCTGAACCAAATATTTCCTTTAGCTCTCATGTCACGGTAATCATAATCAAGTGGTTTAACAATTTTTAGGTAAATTGTAAAACATTTTTGTTACATTAACAGGTCATTGCCTACAATTGACAGTCATTCGGATGATATAAACAAACTCACTCATTTAAAAGGTTTCTTAGAGAAAATGCCAGTCATCTTAAGCAAATGGATGGAAAGATAAAAACAGCAGACAGACAGGTAGACTGAAGATTATTATCCGTTATGTTTTTTGCTACACCTCCTTTTTCTTAAAGCCATGGTTTCATTGCTAACAATCATTTTACACAGTGGTCTTTTTGCTTAAGCATCAGTTGCGTGGTATGAAGGAGATAAATGAGAAAAAAGTTAATGAATATTTTATTACAAAAAAAAAAAACAACAAAAAAAGAAGCTGTTTAATTTGGAAATATTTAATTGAAAAATTTTTACACAGTTAAATAAAAACTATAAATAATATAAAATTTTTCGATATATGTAACCCGGCCTATGAAAAGGTGGCTTATGACTCAAAAAAAATTTTTCCACTTTTTTTTTTTGGTTTCGATTTCATAAGCCACCCTTTCATAGACCGGGTCACATATAATGTTTATAACAAACTTAAAAAAATGTAAAAAAATAGATGGGAACCAAGGTAAGTCAAAAATAAAAGTACAAAAATCGTGGAAAACTCCATATATTTATATACAGTGTGTAAATGATATTCAAATAATGTCAAAAATATTGTTTTTTTAAAGTATTTTCGTTGGCCAAAACTTTGTAACGTTTCAAAGGTATGAAATTTTTTAGCTCGACTATTTTAGTAGCCAGATAATCTATTGAGCCACCAACTTAGCAAAAAGACTGAAGCCCATTATTGATCACAGTTTTCAAAAATTAATAATTTCTGTCTGATCATTTGTATTTGAACTGATATCAGATTTTTTTAAACAATACAAAATTCTGTATTTAAAATCACGCCACGCCCACAACTATCAAAATTATTACCTAGATTTTTGGTTACCTTTAGTTTAATAGTCTAACTTTTAAATTGCATAAAAGGAGGTACAGAAATTTTAAGCACACCATACTGCCAGGCATAGTTTTGAAAATTTTCGGATTGCAATTCTGCAACATTAGACCTTCCCTTC
This sequence comes from Phasia obesa, assembly GCA_949628195.1. NCBI lineage: Eukaryota > Metazoa > Arthropoda > Insecta > Diptera > Tachinidae > Phasia > Phasia obesa. The sequence goes on from OX451215.1 coordinate 85,519,504, forward strand.
AGGGGCTGCGTGCAAAAAAACACGTCCACCTATATTTTTTACATTGTTTTCATTTTCTTTCGGTTTTAAGGATTATATTTTGGCTTTTATTGTTAAATATATATTAGACCACGACAGCTAGATCAAAAGGAGTGCATTCATATTTTGGGAGATCAATAACCCCCTGCGAGGACCGATTCTTTATTTTTATGTTGGTAAGATTTTCCTACTCTCATTTGTACTAAAGGCCTTTATAGAAAGCAATACATATAGAGGTAGCCAATAGACCCACAGGGTGCCCTGGGAGCAGTCAATAGCCGTTGGGGGGGTCAATATGAGGAATTTTTTTTAAAGGATTTTTTTACTTTATTGTCACCATTCTAACGCAATATAGATTGCAGAAAGATCCCAATTTTGACAAAAAATTACAAACAAATTTAAAAAAAATTCCAAACAATTTAAAAAAAAAATTTCAAAAAATAAAAAACAAATTACAAAAAAACATTTAAAATCTTTTACAAAACATTTTCAAGAAAATTTTTACACAACATTTTTTAATAAATTTTATAAAAAATTTTCTAAAAAAATTCAACTATTTTTACAAAATATTTTGAACTATTTTTGAAAAAAAATGTTAACTAAATTTTTAAAAATCTTACGAAAATTTCTTAATAAAATACTAATATAAAAATTTTTATAAAATTTAAAAAAAGTTCCATAAAATTTTTACAAACAAAATTCCTAAAAATTCCAAAAAAAAATCGATAAAATTTCCTCAAAAACAATTTTCTGTAAAATGTTTACAAAAACGATTTTTTGTGCACGGCCGAATATGACTGATTTCCTGTAACAATTTTTGTAATTTAAATACATAAATTTTTTAATTTTCCATTAACTCCTAGTTTTTTTGTAAAGTCTAGTACACAGAAAAAAATATTTTCACCAATTAAAGGTTTTAATCGGTTTCAGATTAATATTAAATTAATTATTAATAAATAAATTAAAATTTTCAAAATTAAAAATCGCAGAGCACCGCGCAATCTTGTTTACTAAACAATGTTTGGTTTGATACTAGATTAGTGTTAACTAAAAACGAATGTTGGAAGTAAAACAAATAAACAAAAAGTAACTTCATTGCTAACAGAAGGTTCGTTGAAAGAACAACAAAATATGGGTGGTAAATATTAAAGTAAAAATATTCAACAAGAAGGAAGCTTAAGGTAGTGGTAGACTTCGTTCTCACCAATTGACGATTGATAATTGAATACAAGTTTTCTCGTATTCCTTTATCTGGGTTTGGTTGGTTAAATAGATGATGCTTACAACTAAAACACTACCCTAAGTAGATTAGATACAAGTAGTGCTGATGACGGACGTGGCTGTCTAGAAAATGTGCATTCCACTCGTTGCTGGTGTCTAAAAATTAAATTTTCCCAATTTTTCTTTAATATTATCACCTAATTTGTAATTTAATTAATTCTTTCTTAGAGAGAATAAAAACGAACTTAAGCTTGATTATAAATTTCATTGTATGTAATACGTAAAGCAGTTCGACTAATAAGAATTAAAATTTTCAAAATTAATTATTAATTGTTTAATTAGGAATTTTTTTGTTCTGTTTTAAGCAAATATATATTTGAATCAAATAAAAAATTAATTGAACTTTAATTTAAAACTAATTAAAACATTTAATTGATGTAAAAATTTTTTTCTGTGTAATTACAACCAGAGATATTATTTTATTTGATAATGGCTTAGTTATATACTTAGTTAGGATTGACTCTAGCTTGTATCTATTTAATAAGATGGATGCTACATAAATATTTTAATTTAACCCTACCTAGAAGAAATAGTACAAAGTTTTAAAAAGGGGTGTAGCTTTATAGGTGTAAGGTTAATTTAAAAAAAATGGCAATTTTGATCCCCAAATCATACCTGATATTTAAGATTAAATTGGGCTAGAATTTTCCAAAATATTTTGAAGTTTTTTTTTATTAAATTCCTCAGTATAGCATCTAAAATAGCCTATATTCTTTGAGCTGCTTAGACTAGACGGTTAGAAAAATATTTTTATTTTCTACCATTTTTGCCCACAACATCATCAAAGTTGTCATAATATATTGTCTTCACAATGATAAAGGTACGCCTTTGATTCATTTGTTTTCCCTTTTTCATACTTCTTTTTTATTCCCCACGTAAGAGTATTTCGCCGCGATTATAAGAATGTTTTACGCGTTCATGAATTTTGTAGGTGCTTGCTTTTCTCGGAGCATTTATTTTTTTTAGTATTATTATTCTTAGTTAACACCATCTTTGCCGTCTATTTTGCCATAGCTTTTTAGCTCTGTTGTAGTTTTAATTTTATTTTTTATTTATTATTTTTTTTTGTTATGAACCATCGCAACATTCAAGTTTTTTGTATTTTTTGCAAGTCAAGACAACACTTTTTATTTTGGGTCAATAGTTGAAAGAGATGGGGAGAGGTTTCTTACGAGCAAATTTCTCAAGTCATTGTTATCTGTATTAGTTTGTCTGTTTGGGTACTTATGTGGCTGTAAATGTATGCGTTAGTACCGAGTTGTTTTCTTGTGTTTAGCTTTAACAAAGTTTTAAGTGGTTATAGTCCAGTAAAACACTTTTCAAATTACGATTTTGTGCTTGAATATAAATATTTAAAATTTAATAAGAAAACCAAAATTTTAAAGAAAAGAAAAATTTTTAATATGAATTAGATTTTTTTTATTTCTTTTAACGTTGCTGGAAGGTGTGAGAAAATTCGTTCACAGATTTTACAACCTAGAAAATTTAATTCTGTAAGATTTGCATTAGAGAGACTTTAAATAAAATATTAAGATATATTTTTGAACAATTACCAAATAAATAAAGAAAATGAAAATTTTATATTATACCTGCTTAAATACCTTTAATAAGAAAACTAACTCTTATTTATCTTAACGTAGTGCTTAAAAAAATTCTGCATAAACTCTTTCTGCAATTACTTCATTACAATTCAATCATAATTTTCTTGACTATGTATAGAGAAAGTCTATTTAAATCATGAATATAAGTATCCACTTATAATTATATTTAAGGATTTATAATATTTAAATATTTTGAAACCTGCCAATAGTTATCGCATTACATTTTGTCTGTTATACTGAATTAATATAATTCCTTTTCTTTGGTTATTGCACAATTTATATCATGCCTTGAAACCTATAAAATATAACCGAAGCATCAATTAAAAAGTGAAGACGTTGCACATTAGTATAAAAACAATTTATTTTGGAAATAATTCGGTAGCTCATGAACCACTAAGTCCAAGTTTAGACGGGCGAACATTTGGAAGAAAAACATGCATTCTCTTTTGTTTTTTTTATATTTTATTATTATTGGACAGTGTTGAGATCTGACAATGTAAAAAATTTTACCACTGCAATGATAAAATTGCACCAAATCAGCATAAACTTGGCTCGACATTAAAATGGTTATTCTGCAATTTCCAGCAGGTGTTTGATATTCCACCAAGGTGTCCGGATCTTAATCCGATAAAGTATGTTTGAGTTATTTGGAATAATAATTAATGAGTAATCCCATTACCAAAAAAGTCCCTACGAGTTCTCTCTAAAAATAATAGATAAAGATATCCGCCAAAATACTTTCGGAAACGATGCAAATAAGTTCAAACGCTGTAGTTCAGCATAAAGGCTTTGTTACTAAAGCTTGAAAGGGTTATCAAACTAAATAATAAAAATCATGAACGTAAATCAAGAAAGTAGCAATTTAATTAGTTCTAGACAGGGTTAAAGAATTTTGAAATAGGAAATGTTTGTTAAAATTTATTAAATAAATTTTATATTAAATTGTACCAAAAAAGTATGAAGTGTACCACTGATGTGTCGATTGCTACAAAATTGTACCACGAATCCCAACTCTTTCATTGAATATTATTTTATTGAAATTTAAAAAAGCAAATGTTAACACAGCGTGTCTCCGAGCACCGAACACAAAAACGATACTCTCCTCCCCACCCGTATAATGCAACCAAATTAAATGTTTCCCTGGCTAAACTCAGATTGAAGCTATCTAAATGAAGTTGAGTCAAAGTTGGGCAACAAATATACGTACAAATAATGTACTTATATGTGTGGGTTATCACTATAAGTTTGGGAGAAAATTGAATAAGATATATTTCTATTTAATTATTGTCCGACCTTTGCTTAGTCTTTTTGATGTGGTGGAATTATTTGTGACCGGATTGTTATTTTAAAATATCGGCTGTATTTTTTATAAAATTAAGGTCATATGTCGAATACTCATTGCAGGATGAGAACCACATCAGTATTTTTACTGATAGTTTTCTTATGGACGCTAGAGCAGGAGCAAGTGTATATTCAGCTGAGCTTAACCTTTTCTGTAGTCTGCTGAGAGAGTAGGTCTCCGGTACCCAAATAGAATTGCTTCATGCGTTAGATCACCTGATCCCCTTCTGGAAAGTCGGGCAAATGGGCGAAATTTATCATTGAACTTGACAACCAGTCGGCTATAAACTTAACAGGTGTGCCTTGGTTTATGAGGTAACGTTGATGTGGGTAAAAGGACTAGCAAAAAGGGAAGCTGCTGTGAATTTATATGGATCAGAACCCAGAGTAGCACTCGCAAATGACCTAATGGGAGTGAAGGTCCTACAATGGCTAAACTCACTAAACCTGAAAAGGAGAAGGGAGGCTACATGTATATAGACTCAAATGGTGCTCAAAGAGGCCAGTAAGGTGCTCAGGTATAATGGAAGTACCTAAAGCTGAATAATTGCTTTAGTGACAGGTCATGGAAACTTCAAGTATCATCTAGCCTAGATGAAAATCGAAGATGATACTTGCAGACTGCCTAAAAGAGGCTGAGACTGTAGGGCACATTGTACATAAATGTCCAACACTGGTTAGCATAACATTGAAGACCACGGGCAAAAAATTGTTAAATGTGAATGCTATGGGCGGTGTAAGTGTTAAATAAATACTAGCTATTTCTAGAGACTATGTGATGAGAAAGAAGGCCGACAGTTGACAGCCGACAGTTTGATATCACTATAGTCAAGACTTAAGTCTTGGGTTGCTCGTGTACTAATGAAATTACAAATCGGTTGCTTCTAGTCATTGAGTCGAAAAGGAACCCATTAAGGGTTCCTTCGATATTCTTCCTACATTAAAAATAATAATTGTCACAATAGGCCGCTTCATTAAAAAGCTACCTATTTTTAAAGGATTTTCCTCTTACTTCGGTACTAGAAAATTTCAAACACTATTTTAAAGACAAACTATGGTCAATGTGAATAAAAGAAATATTGGCTTACAAATTGAAACTGTTGTCACATCAGCTAAACCAAAAAATCTAATTTTTTAATTTAATTTATTCAAAGCACCGATTGAAAAACAATAAACAGATTTTTAAAGCCTCATTCTTAGGCTATATATTCCAAAAAAATTGACAGTGTTAAAATATAATATATTAAAATTTTTATTGTCACCTTTTTTATATCTTGAAATTTTCGGTTATAAAGGTAAATAACATTTAAAAAAATAGAGCAAAAAATTTTTTACACAACAATTATCTAGAAGTCATCCCCTTTTCTATGATATCAATTACTTGTATAAAATGTATATATTTAATCTGTAGCAGATCGAGAAACTTTGCCTATTAATGATTTTTTTCGTCATTCTCTAAGTATATGCAAAATGTGTTTATATACATTACGTGTTTATACACATTATTGAGCATTTTTTTCAGGTTCACACATCTCTGTTTTGCCTCTGTAACATTTCCTTAATACATCTTTGGTGGTTCATGAGCTACCGAATTATTTCCATAATAAAATGTCTTTAAATCACTGTGCATTGTCGCAAAAAGGAAACAAAAAATTAAATTAACTTAACCATGTTAGTATGCAAAGGCAATAATTCGCATTGTTGCTGGTGTATTCAGACTCCAAATCTTCATTTTCATTGCATAATTGTGCTTAATTTTAGAGCTAAAAATCGGTATTAAAATTTAAAATAAAAATGTTTAAAAGTGTTTATGTTATTAAAGAACATGACATGTGTATGAGTATGAGTATATTTGTATATGCGTAAATATTGGTGGCAGGCAGATTGGATGATAAATAAATCTTTTCAATAATAAATTTATTGCGACAAACACACAGACACGCAGCAAAACGTTATACGATCTTATGCCCTATAGGCTTAAGAAATTTTTAACTCAATTAAGCATGTAGATACATGTATGTTTGTATGTATGTTTATTTTGCTTTCATTACTGAATAAAGAAATTTCTACAATTTATTGAGATACTTGTTTTCAGACTTGGAATATTTTATACGTTTTTAAAGAAAGATATTTGTTGTTTTTTTTTAAGAAATGGCTATAAAATTTGATCATATAATATAAAAATTAAATTAACTATTTATTGAAGAAAAATATAATTTTACCAATTTGTGGTATTTTTTCTTTGCCAATAAAAATATGCCTATCTAAAGTGTGTTCGGATATGAATCTAATTATATTAATTATATATATATATATATATATATATATATATATATATATATATATATATATATATATATATATATGTACGTATATATACCTAATTCTAATCGGCAGAAAAACATTGCTTAAACGAGGAGATTATCTTTACAACAAAAGGCTTAAAAATTTATAGATAAAGTGCTCTTTATTGTAGAGGCTTCCACCCGTATCTTATTATCGGGATAAACATTTTTAAAGTAAATTTAATTAAATTTTTATCAAAATTGTTTACCCTTTTTTGACTAACTTTCTTAAATTGTTTTTTAACTTTGAGATCTGTTGTGTATTATATATGTATAGCAAAAGAAACACAATAGGAATAGAGATTTGTTCTGTTTACCAAATACATCTGTTATTTAGAGGTTTTCTATTTTGTGTTTGCCTAGTTGAGTACATCGCGTAGTTGAGTGCATCGTTGGCTTATTTTAACGTAAACACAATCAACGACGTATTATAGATGACAGAATAGATTTCAACCATATTTAACTTTTGCAAATAATTGGAAACAAGTTTAAATCACATGAAATTATGCACTACAGTCTGTACGTTGTATACTGTTGTGCCCTTTTTAGAAAGCAGCTTCTGCTTTCATGCATGTGTATACTTTTTTATTTTGTTTAAGCAGGGTTTTGAAATTTTTACTTTTTTACAGAGAAGAACTTAACACTAAAACGAACATTAGGAAAGCTCCAATCGAAAAATAAATCGGGTGTTTTTTTTCGCTGCATGAGAACTATTGATGCCGATAGCAAGGTTTGAGTGCTGATAATGTCAAACTGTGTTGTCCTTTCTGTTCAGTAAAGTTCGTCAAGTTTTTGGATCTTCTAACGCCAGTACAACAGTTTTAAATTGTGAAAATTTACTTAAATAAAAATAAATAACTCTGTTCGCGAAGTTCATAGAGCACTTTTAGTTTAGTGATAAAGCTAATTTCTGGTTAAAAGGTTACCCAAATAAGCAAAATTTACGTATTTGGAGAGAAGACGACCCTCAAGCCGTTAATGAATCACCATTACAGCCATTCAAAATTATTGTTTGATGTCGTTTACACGCTGGCGGCATTATCGCTCCTTATTTTATTTTCGAATTAAGCAAGAAGCTGCCGTTACAGTGAATGCCAAGCGCCATCAAACAATGTTGACTGAATTTTTCTTCTCAAATATTAATTACCTAAACATCAACGCCATTTAGTTCCAACAAGGCGGCACAACTTGCCATACAGAGCGTTTAACCATTGATTTATTGCAAAATCAATTTGATGACAACTTTATTAACAAAGGAGGTAATTTTCACTGGCCCCCACGTTCGTGCTATTTAGCGACCATGGATCACTTTTTATGGGGCTAGCAACTCTTTAAGCATATAACAAAATTATTCAAGCCATCATTGACGCCATACGCTCACATTTATAGGAATAAATAGACAAATATTGGACTGATCGAAAGGACCACGTAACTCGTAGCCACGCCAGACATATGCCGGAAATCATATTGAAAAAATAAATGCCATGAAATTATCTAACAGATTATAATAAAAAGATTTCATCCAACAATATTTCTGTCTTGTATTATCACTTCAAGTTCTTATGCAGCTAAAAAAAACACCCTTTGCATTAAATCATCTTTCAATCATTGAGATTGATGATGCAGTTCCATATTATGTATCAAGATTTTCAATAAAGCGCACAAATTTAACTTGCTTACACTTTCGTTGACGGCTGTCAAAAACAAACTAATGGCAGGACAATAGTTCAGAAATAGATAACAGTTAATGCGAACAGATTTATATTAAATTTTATTTTGCAGGTAAAAAAGAAGTCACGCCAAAAAAATCACACTGCCCTAAAATTGCAATTATGAATACAAAGCACTCTGAACTCAAAAACTATACCTGATAGATACGAAATGATAAAGTTACATATACATATTTAGCCTATTGCTCTGTGGTAAAGGCTTATCAAAATCTTATACGAATAATAAAAAATTTAGGAAAAATTTTATATTTAGTCTCCTAAATAACACTTTCTGAACTTAACTGTAGTGTCACACATCACAATGCAGTGATATGTGAGTGTGTTTATGTACATACATATGTGTTTGCTTGTTTTCAATTGTGTGTGACAATTGTGATATTATTCCAGCACGACCTAGTAACCTAAACGCTACTGTTGCAAGCATTTGTTTATCCATTGTTCAAATAATGAAAGCAAAAATAAAAAAAAAAAAACAACACAACACATGTCATTGTCTATTTTAACAATTTAATGTAATTTTACAATGCTAAGTTGCTTCTTTGAGTGATACTTAAATAGATGTCATGACATATTTAAAGATTTTTTCGTTTTTATTTTAACATATACATACAAGTTTAAATGAGACTTAATGGAATGATAAATTAAAAATTTAAGATAAAAATAAGGTTTTGTACGGTAGACATTTGTCGAATCTGTAATTTCAGCATATAATTTATTTGGAACAACAAGTGACTTTATAGGAATTCTATACAAATTATCATGTTATGGTTTAAAGGCTGTCAATTAATAACTAGTTATACGACATAAAATATAAAATATACTCGTATTAAAAATTTAATAAGAGACGTTAATCAGGCATTTTATATACATAGGTTTTTAATTTCAAATTCAATTTTATAAAATTCAAGTTTAATTTTTTGAATTTTAAATACAATTTTGTAAACTTTATATTCAATTATATAAACTTTAAATTCAATTATATAAATATCAAATTCAATTTCAATTCATATTTATAGAAAAATAAATTTGTATAAACTTGAAGTTCAATTTTTTAAACCTGAAATTCAACTTTGTAAACTTTAAATTCAGTTTTGTAAATTGCAATAATATTAAAAAAAAATTTTCATAAAATTATAAAAAAAAAAAATTTAATCAAATTTTACCAAAATAGTTTTCAATAATATTTTATTGCAAATTTTTTTGTAAATATATTATAAAATTTTTTGTAAAATTTTATAGTAATTTTACAGTAATTTTTTCTAAAAATTTTATACAAGATTTTTATTAAATGTTATTGAAAATTTATTTTAAAAATTTTATTAAAAATTTTCTTGAAATTTTTTTTTCGTAAAATTTTTATTCAATTATCAAAATTTTTTGGGAAAATTTTATTTAAATTTTTTTTTAGATTTATAGAAATTGTTTTGTAAAAATATTATTGCAAATTTGTATGTAAAAATGTTTAAGAAATTTTTTTTTATAAAATTTTACAGTAATTTATTGCTAAAATTTTATAGCAAATATTATTAAGAAATTTTACAGAAAATTTAATTTTCTATAAATATAATTTGAAATTGAATTTGATGTTTAAAAATCGGTTTTAAAGTTTATTAAATTGAATTTAAAGTTTATAAAATTTAATTTGAAGTGTATAAAATTGAATTTGAAGCTAAAAACCCTATATTTATAAAAGTTATTAAAGAAGAAATGGAGAAAAATAACCAGCAAAGTATATGTCTACATTTTATTGATAAGCCCTAGAAAGCACTACGGTTTTGAGAACACAATTAACAAGATCCTAGTGCAGCATTTTTGATATCATTCTACGCCTTGAGTACTTTCGCCCTGAAAGGTTTCTTTGAATACTGTAATACCTGAGCTAGAAAATGATGAGATGAAGGTAGACTGATACCAATAAGTCGGTTAACAAGTGTGTCAAAATTGTTTGACAATTAGCCAACCGATATTTGCTGATGACATTGCTTTTGCAAATAAATTGGCTTATTAGCATAAACTCTAAGCTTATAATGCCAGCTTCTCTTTTATAATTTGATCTTGATCGTTCTATGGCATTCAGTTATGGAGTACTGCCTCAGCTTCCAATTCAAAGGAGCCAAAATAAGATTTTGGGAAATACTACGGTCGCACCCTGGCTTATCAAAATTTTTAATATTTACAATCATCTAAACGTGCCATTAGTTAAACTTAAAATGCACTTAATCTTGCTGGCCCCAATATGCTGAATGATCGTGATAACGAAAGACTAAGAAGGAGAGATATTGCTGCTCTAGGCCAAACATCAGAGAGATTACCCACAAATGACAACAGTAATCGTGCATCATACAGTTTTTGTCTAGCACTGGCTGTATATACTTAAGTATATATTTTTTATTTTATTTATTACTTTTTCATATGCGTACTTATTGTTAATTCAAAAATATTATATACAATAAATAATATGAAAAAAAAAATAATTTAATTTAATATCGTGCTATTAACCTAAAATATAAATTCATCAAAATTGATTATTACGGCCATTTCTCTAAGTGCTTAATTTAGCATATATACCCATAGCATATATACACATATACTCAAATTTTACACATGCTAAAAATACCTCTTATATTAAAAAGGTTCTTAACAAAATGAGAATTTGGTTAAAGAAATTTATTTAACTGAGGTCTTAGGATTAATATCCATTATAATTATTACATAATATTCTTAATGGATCCGCGTTTGCACAATTTGTTTAAAAAGAAGGTGCGTTAAAGCTGATATTTGTCAGTAGGAATTCTGAATAAATTGAGCCGTTTATCAAATTTTTTAAAAATTATATATTGAGCACTAATCGCCTGCCTTCTGATGTCGGTAAATTAATTAAAATAATTCTTACAGAATATGGAGAAAGGTTTACATTTGGATTCCATGTTGTATTGCTTAGACAAAATAAAAGAAACTATTTCTGTACAGATTAAAAATAGAGTTCTTCATATAATTAGTATAGGGATCCCATAAAATAGATCTATACTCCAGATTAGGCCTCACTAAGGATGTGTACAAACGTTTGGTTATTATAGGCTCTATGAATTCCTTAGCCCAACGTTTAATAAAGGCGAGTACAGCTTTATTTCCCATCGTAATAATATGCTTTAGTACTGGTAAAGTATTGAGTAGTGGGTACCGAGTACCAAGTACTTGCCCATAGATAGATTTTGTTTAACTCTTCATTCAAGGTATATAAGCCAGATGATATGTTTCGAGCTGAGCAACCTAAAGTAACTTGCACATCGTCCGCATACAAGTTGATTTTGCACTTGGAGAATTGGACTTACCATTTGCATACAGAGAAAACAGGAGTGGTCCTAAAATAGAACCTTGCGGAACTCCCTTAATAATGGATAAGCTATTTGACCATACACCATTTACAAATACTGATTGTCTGCGATTTGAGAGGTATGAAAATATGAGTCTGGTTGATGATTTCAGTTTTTGTATTAGTATGCCATGGTCTACCGTTTCAAAAGCCTTCGAATAATCGAGTAGCACTAGAAAATGTATATCTCCATTTTCCAGTCCTTGCCGTATAACTTCAGTAACTTCAACTAGAGATGTAACGCAGCTATGATTATGACGAAAACCAGACTGCGCATCGGTATGCAAATTATTGGTACTGATATATTTAAGCATTTGTTTGTACAGAAGTTTTTCTAGAACTTTTGACAAAAAACATAATATGGCTATTGGCCTATATTCTCCATTCGATTTTACGATTTTCGATTTGACGCGTACACACATGTCATAATAATAATATTAAACAAATGAGTAACGTACGAAAGAACTTAAGCTTGATTATAAATTTCATTGTATGTAATACATAAACAGTTCGAGTAATAATAATTAAAATTTTCGGCATTAATAATTTTATAAATTTTGGATGAATGCTATCAATTCCCGCTTTCGATTTTATCGAAATGCTGGTTGAAATAACATCGTACAGAGTAATCCGTGAAAATTGAAACTGTTCGCCCACTATTTCGCTGTTTGTATCTAATGCAGATAAGGAAAAATTAAAAAAATTCAGGACTTAGTTGGATCACAGGAATGTTTGTAAACATTCTGTTGAGTATGTTTGGATCCACTTGGCACTCAATATTGTTCTCAGTCTTGTCGACACCGATTTCACGAATTGTATGCCAAGTTTGTTTAGAACTAGTTGCAGAACTAAATGCTGAATCTCTCAGTCTAATAGCATTCCTATAGCATTTGTAAACCAGGGTTTTTCTTTATATGTTGTTTTTTATGCCTGAGTGGTACGGTTAACTCAAAAAGGTACTTTAAATTTTGTTCTAGAAACGCTGATTGATCATCAACGGAGGCCATAAAGTAGATGTCACTCCAGGCAATATATGAAAAATTTTCAAAAAAATGGTCAAAATCTAATTGTTTAAAATCACGATAACTGTAAAGCTTATCAACCTGTTGAACCTGAAAGTTATAAGTGAGGAAAAACAGGTCGTGCTTAGAAAAGCAAGGAGCAGATATCTGATCGTATAAATTAATATTCGCAGTGTTAGACACAAAGAAAAGGTCAATCAGTGTACTTGTTGAAGATGTATGATGCGTTGGATTGGTGAAAAGGCTAAATGATAACATACTATCCTGCAGAGTCGATTCCATTAATAAGTTTGAATTGAAATCACCGGTAATTATTATATCATTATACATTGGGGTGAGCGTTTCGGTTGTCGAATACAAAACAGTATTCACACAATCCTATACAAACAATCGAGCAACATGTTTTTACCAAGTGATGAAAGTTCAATAAATATAAATTCAACATTTTGCCCAATTCAACCATTCTCATAACTAATTTTTATTTAAATTAACAGATTTTGTTTTATTAAATAAAAGAAATACTGTTGATTTGTCGTTAGCGTGCTACTGATTTTTCACAAAACTTCGAAAAGGTAAGGGCTAACTAAAGAGAAGTTAATGACAATTTGACATTACTTTATTAGCCAGGGATATGAAATCACACTGGTTCAGAGGAAACAATAATAAAGCAAAAAAATAAATAAAACTAAGGACATTACAATTATAAGTATAAATCTCAAGTTTAAATTTTAAATTTAAAACTAATTATAAATCTTGACAACATTATTTAATTTAAAACAAGAGTATTACCAGAATGCCTTTTTCTTCTACCCAATTTATTTCTGAAAATTGTAAATTGTAATTGTAAAATGTCTGTAAGCAGACACGTTATTCCTTTTGAACATTTATATTCATCATATTTTGCATCATAATTTCTCTGTTTTTAATCTTTTTAATTAACGTCCTCAAACTAACTACTAAATCAAATTGGCAAGGCTCTAAGAATATTAAACAACATAGCAATTAATAGAAGGTGGTGTAGAATACACAAAGATAAGAAGAAAATTTATTTTTATTTTATTTTTTAGTTTTTTTTTTTATACTCATTTCCAGTCAAACCTTTTAATACCCCAGAAAGTCAGCTTGACTGACTTAACAAAGTGACTAATGAAGAAAATAATTTCCGTGACAAAAGGACCGCTGTGTAGAAAAAAAAAAATCATTAGCCAAACTTTAAGCCTGTGACCATGACAACGTTATCACTAAACAAAATTAAAAAAGGAAAAATAAGATTTTCAGCTTTTAAAGTGAAGGGGTTTGTTTGTTGATGTTTATTTTAGGTAAAGTTTTTTTTAATGGCTCCTTTTTGATTGTTGTTACGTAATAAAGTCATAGGCACCCACGAAAACATCTGAGTGTTTGTTAACCGACACACAGTCTCAACAAGACTCTTACAAAGAGCACAAAACATATAATAATTTTCAAACAGTAGCTTGAAAGGTTTTCAAGAAAGGTTTGGGTCACTTTGTTTTATTAAAATGGTACACTTTAAATATTTAGCAACAAATTAAAAAGTTATTATAGGCAACTTATTTTGTTTCTTTTTGTCATTGCATATATTATTATTTCAGTAAAATAAGAAAATTTGTTAAAATTAGCGGAAAAATAATTTTTAATTTAACAAAAATACATTTTAAACATCAATACTGCTCTTCTTGACGTATTAGTTTACATTTAGTCTATAAAATATTTATTCATTCCATTACACTTATTTTTATTTATATTTATATTCAATATGTCACGCATTTATTCTTCAATATAACCTATATACATATATAAAACACAAAATGTATTTGTTTGAGTGTTCGTCGGAAAGCTATAGCGACATAGACCAGTGAAACGATCTGAAATTTTCAGTTTGTTACTAGATATACGGTTGGTAAAACCGGATATTTTTGTTATTCGACGTGGCCGTGGCGGTGGCATCTCCGATATAAAGTAAATATTTTTCATCGTGTTGCTTGGTAGCAGTAATAGTCAGCGCCTTGCAATTTTGCACCAGTAACCTCTGTAATAATATACATAGTTAGCGAAAGATAGACTGGATTGAAGTAGTGGGCGTGGTACCTCCTATACAAAGTAAAAAATTATTATCCTGTATCTAGAGAACTGAAATAGGTAGCACCTTGGAATTTCGCACCAGTAACCCTCATATTAACGTAGATAGTCAAGTTAAACACAGACTGAATTGGAGTAGTGGAAGTGGTACCTCCCATACAAAGTGAAAAATTATTATCGTTTTCCTGACAAACTACAATAGATAGAGACTTGAAGCTTTGCACGAGTAACTCCTATGCTAATATTCATAGTCTACCAAAACACAGAATTAATTGGGACAGTGGGCGTGGTACCTCAAATAAAAAGTGAAAAATTATTATTCAGGTAGCGCCTTGGAATTTCGCACTAGTAATCACCATATTAACGTACAGAGTTTAGCTGAACGCAGACTAAAGGGGAATAGTAGGCGTGGTACCTTCCATACAAAGTGAAAAATTATTATCTTGTTTCTGGCGAAATACAATAGATAGCACCTTGAAACTTTGCATGAGTGACCCCGGTGTAAATGCGTAAAATCGACCAAAACAAATAATGAATTGTGACAGTGGCCGAGGTACCTACCATACAAAGTAAAAAATTATTATCCCTAACATAGAGTACTAATTATAATAGGTATGATCTTGAAAGTAAGTAAAAGATACCCTCATACCCATGAGAATACTCTAGAAAAACATAGGGTGGACTTGGACAGTGATCGTGGTACCCCCTATACAAAGTAAAAAATAATTATCGTGTATCTAGGGAACTGAATTAGGTAATACCTTGGAATTTCGCAGCAGTAACCCCCATTTTAACGGACATAGTTAAACACAGGCTGAATTGGAATAGTGGGCAAGGTACCTCCCATACAAAGTGAAAAATAATTATCGGGTTCCTGGCGAACTACAATAGATAAAGCATTGAAGCTTTGCAAGAGTAACCCCTATGCTAATGCGCATAGTTTATCAAAATAATAACTGGATTGGGGCAGTGGGCGTGGTACCTCTTATACAAAGTGAAATATTATTATCGTGTACCTGGAGAACTACAATAGGTAGAGTATTGAAACTTTGCACAACTATTCCTCAAAGTAATGAGCATTGTCTAGCAAAACACAGACTGGATTAGGATAGTGGGAGTGGTACCTCCCATAAAAAAAAAAACATTAAGAGATTGGATGGAAACAGTAGGCTCGTACCTTGCATATAAATTTAAAAATGTTCGATGTGTGAATGCGTGCGTTAAAGGTTGCCCATACATTTCTTCCAAGTGTTTTTTTTTTGTATTTTTTTGTGAGTGGGTGTAGCGCAGCGCACCGGGATAGCTAGTTAAGTTATAAAATAAGGAATTTGACCATCTACAATTTACAGACTTTTGTCAGTGCAAAATCAACAATAAATACTAATTTAAGGATTCTCTGTTTGGGTGTCTGTGATTAAAGTTAGAAATGCTCAGTCAGTTCTGAGAAAAATGTTTTCCAGCACTTTAGGAAAATAGCAGTTTTTGGTGCAATAATTTATAAGAGCCAGTAGCACATTTATTTTAAGCAACACGCGTTATATATCACGTAGAAAACTTTCATCCTAGAAATGATAAATATTTCATATAAAAGGTAATGTAGACTGAACTAAAAATTTACCTAAATAATCTTACATAGTATGAAGAATTAAAGAAAAGTAGACAGCTAACAAAATTGTTTTTCAAATCTACAGACGACTTTCACAAGCAGCAAGACTTTCACAAACACTGTCAATATTTTTGTTTGAACGAGCTGGTTGAGCATACTGAACCGATTATCGAGCTACATACTGACCTAGTTGGTTTGAGAAATTCTGGACCAAACTCTAAATTAAGCGCTTAGAAATTCGATTACGTACACCAAAAGAATTACTCAAAGCGCAAGTTGCACTATTTCTTGAGCGTTCATTTTCACTTGGAAAATTTTAACACATTCTTCAGTAACTGGAATATAAAATTCATTTTTTTGTGATTAATGTTTGGAAAATATTTCCCTCTGTCATATAGAAAGTCATCATAAATCACCTATAATTTTTCATTATAAAAAATAAGCAACAATGATTGATTAATAAATCGAAAATTCTTTCAACATTTTGAAAGTTTTTTTTCCGAATTTTTAAACCAATCGCTTAAAAGTTTATCCTATACATTCTTTCCTCTCTTTAAGAGTAAGAGAAAAATGGTTGTTAAAAAATTAAATGACTTTTACTTGAAAGAGTCAAAAAAGGAAAAAATGTTAACAAAATCAGAATTGTTGTTGTATTCCTTTTTTGATCCTTAGAAATCAAGATGATGGTCAATTTTATAAAACATGACCTTTTTATGCAAATTAAAAATACATTTTTTTTAGAATAAAAAATAAGATAAAATATGTTAAAAAAAGATACTGAAAAAGGAGAAAATATATTTTAATTTAATGAGTTAAAAGTTTCCACAGTGACCTTTTTACTTATATTTTGATTTCTTTCTTTTTCTAATATTCTTCGTATAAAGTTTTTTAAGTAGACCTTTATCAGTCGACGACTTCGGTTTATTAATGATACGTTTGCTTAATTTTATTTTACAAAATTATTTTATGAAAGAAAATGTAATTATAACTACAATTTTTGGGTATGTTTTTTTGTGGGCACTTACATAATGATATTAAATAATTAACTAAAAATTTTAAATTTTCGGACCCTGAAATAAAATTGTTCCTTCATTTCTGAGTCATTTTTTTCTGCGTTACCAAAAAAAAAAAAACGAAATAAATTACACGTAATTGGATTTTTTGCTTGCGTTATAAAATGTTTAGTTTATAAAAATAAATTTTGAGGATTTTCTTTGCAGTTACATTTAGTTGGGAATTATTTATATCCTTTTCATACGTAAAGTAGGAAAATTGAATTTCTTTTGAGAAAACTAATTGTGCATTTAAGAATATTATTTAAAAGATTAAAAAAAAATTGGATAAATACAAATTGAATAAAAAACATTTAACCAAAAATAATTAGTACAATTTAAATTAGAAAAAAAATCACTTTAACCCATTAACCGCCAAAATTTATTGTATGCCAAACAAATATAAAAGAATAAAAACCTTAAAATAAAAAGTAAATCTGTGGAGTAGAGAGTGTGTACTCAACTGAGTACAGCAACGGTTTACAGGTGTAATTTTTCTTAACATTTTTTTTTTCAATGCATAATGTTTTTAAACATTTCTGGCATTGCCACCGAACACTTGGATCATATCTTGCAATGGAACGTCGGAATAAAAGTTGATACATAAAATCGCCATGACTCGTTACATATAACCGCCAAATGTTTGCAATGGCCATATCTATTATATAGGTAAGCAATTTCCACCACCATTTCTTACCGCGAATTGCAATTCTATAAAGTGAAAAAGACTGGCTCAGTATATCTTTTATTATTTTGATGGGGGATACCGAAGCAGACTACTAGAATACAAATTTATGAATATTTCACTTTCATTGAGTTCCGTGATCTTATTACCCTTTTACTCTCGACTGTACTGATTTCAGAATGCCGACTTATACATGACATTCATCCTTATCACACAGTCTATGGTAATTGCTAACATTTGCTAAGGTCCCTACAGCATTTCATATCTGTCTACCGTGGTTCAAATCCCTTTTATGTTAGCCTATTTCCAGGCACAGTCTACAATAATCGTCTTACCTTGATTTTTAACTTGTCGAGATAATACTTGGCAGTCCGTGACCTGTTACTAACGCAGTTCAGTTAACCATTTGTAGGCACCCAGATTATATCCAAGCTACTTCTTAGTTTTTCTTCCAACTTATAGTGAAAAAATCCAGAGCCTTTGATGACGATCGAACCTAACGAGTGATTTTTTAAGAGCTTGAGAACTTTTTTTTAAAAAAAAACGCATAAAATTTGCAAAATCTCATCGGTTCTTTATTTGAAACGTTAGATTGGTCCATGACATTTACTTTTTGAAGATAATTTCATTTAAATGTTGACCGCGGCTGCGTCTTAGGTGGTCCATTCGGAAAGTCCAATTTTGGGCAACTTTTTCGAGCATTTCGGCCGGAATAGCCCGAAGTTCTTCGGAAATGTTGTCTTCCAAAGCTGGAATAGTTGCTGACTTATTTCTGTAGACTTTAGACTTGACGTAGCCCCACAAAAAATAGTCTAAAGGCGTCAAATCGCATGATCTTGGTGGCCAACTTACCGGTCCATTTCTTGAGATGAATTGTTCTCCGAAGTTTTCCCTCAAAATGGCAATAGAATCGCGAGCTGTGTGGCATGTAGCGCCATCTTGTTGAAACCACATGTCAACCAAGTTCAGTTGTTCCATTTTTGGCAACAAAAAGTTTGTTAGCATCGAACGATAGCGATCGCCATTCACCGTAACGTTGCGTCCAACAGCATCTTTGAAAAAATACGGTCCAATGATTCCACCAGCGTACAAACCACACCAAACAGTGCATTTTTCGGGATGAATGGGCAGTTCTTGAACGGCTTCTGGTTGCTCTTCACTCCAAATGCGGCAATTTTGCTTATTTACGTAGCCATTCAACCAGAAATGAGCCTCATCGCTGGACAAAATTTGTCACATTTGAACATTTCGAACCGAACACTGATTTTGGTAATAAAATTCAATGATTTGCAAGCGTTGCTCGTTAGTAAGTCTATTCATGATGAAATGTCAAAGCATACTGAGCATCTTTCTCTTTGGCACCATGTCTGAAATCTCACGTGATCTGTCAAATACTAATGCATGAAAATCCTAACCTCAAAAAAATCACCCATTATAACCGCGGACTGACAGACAAGCACTCCACCTACTAACCCACCGATGCAGATCCCAGTTCATCTACTCCCACATGTTCGTTGTTAGACTGAAACATCTTAAGAATAGAATAGAATAGAATAGAATAGAATAGAATAGAATAGAATAGAATAGAATAGAATAGAATAGAATAGAATAGAATAGAATAGAATAGAATAGAATAGAATAGAATAGAATAGAATAGAATAGAATAGAATAGAATAGAATAGAATAGAATAGAATAGAATAGAATAGAATAGAATAGAATAGAATAGAATAGAATAGAATAGAATAGAATAGAATAGAATAGAATAGAATAGAATAGAATAGAATAGAATAGAATAGAATAGAATAGAATAGAATAGAATAGAATAGAATAGAATAGAATAGAATAGAATAGAATAGAATAGAATAGAATAGAATAGAATAGAATAGAATAGAATAGAATAGAATAGAATAGAATAGAATAGAATAGAATAGAATAGAATAGAATAGAATAGAATAGAATAGAATAGAATAGAATAGAATAGAATAGAATAGAATAGAATAGAATAGAATAGAATAGAATAGAATAGAATAGAATAGAATAGAATAGAATAGAATAGAATAGAATAGAATAGAATAGAATAGAATAGAATAGAATAGAATAGAATAGAATAGAATAGAATAGAATAGAATAGAATAGAATAGAATAGAATAGAATAGAATAGAATAGAATAGAATAGAATAGAATAGAATAGAATAGAATAGAATAGAATAGAATAGAATAGAATAGAATAGAATAGAATAGAATAGAATAGAATAGAATAGAATAGAATAGAATAGAATAGAATAGAATAGAATAGAATAGAATAGAATAGAATAGAATAGAATAGAATAGAATAGAATAGAATAGAATAGAATAGAATAGAATAGAATAGAATAGAATAGAATAGAATAGAATAGAATAGAATAGAATAGAATAGAATAGAATAGAATAGAATAGAATAGAATAGAATAGAATAGAATAGAATAGAATAGAATAGAATAGAATAGAATAGAATAGAATAGAATAGAATAGAATAGAATAGAATAGAATAGAATAGAATAGAATAGAATAGAATAGAATAGAATAGAATAGAATAGAATAGAATAGAATAGAATAGAATAGAATAGAATAGAATAGAATAGAATAGAATAGAATAGAATAGAATAGAATAGAATAGAATAGAATAGAATAGAATAGAATAGAATAGAATAGAATAGAATAGAATAGAATAGAATAGAATAGAATAGAATAGAATAGAATAGAATAGAATAGAATAGAATAGAATAGAATAGAATAGAATAGAATAGAATAGAATAGAATAGAATAGAATAGAATAGAATAGAATAGAATAGAATAGAATAGAATAGAATAGAATAGAATAGAATAGAATAGAATAGAATAGAATAGAATAGAATAGAATAGAATAGAATAGAATAGAATAGAATAGAATAGAATAGAATAGAATAGAATAGAACATAGTTTTTTTGTCGCTGTGTAGAAGACCAAAATTTACAGCTCCTAAAGGCTCAATTGCATCTAATCTAACGATGATTCTTTTGAACATTAAAGCACTTTATTAAAAGCTATTACAACTAAGCATTGGTTCGTTAATTTTTTGGGAATCCCTTATTTCATAGACAAACACCCAAGTATGTAATAACATTCTACCGCTTTACTTAATTGAGTACAGTTGTATTTAGATTACGATAACTTTGTTAAAGTTGATGGAATACCATATTTTTTATTTATTTTATAAAAAGGAATACTTACTGTTAGAAAGTTAAAAGAAAAAAGATTTTAATTATAGTAAAAGCTAAAAAGGGGAAAGTCTCTGCTTATCTCGCCACACCATTTTTGTAGAAATTAATAGACCATTTTTCGACAGTTGATATATACATAAAAAGATTTTTTTATCATTATAATGAGCAACAGGTTTCTTTTAAGCTAAAAAGAAACAAAAATCATAAAAACTATCAAAATCTTAAAATTATTGCCTAAAGTTTAGCTGTACTCAATTGAGTACAGCGGGTTAAATAAGAGTTCAAATTCGTACAGTGGAACTGGTACGATTTTTAGGCAACAATTCATACGTATACGTCTATGCCTTTCCTTTCTATGACAGCTTTGTTTAAACAATTATCTGCTGTTTTTAGTTTGATGTGTTTATCCATATCGGGCTGATTTACAGCATAATATGAGCATAAAATTTGCAGAATAAAACCTGCAGATTTGTTTGCTTGTTATTTACTTAAAATTACATATTTTATTAATCTTATCCACAAAATCGATATAATAATACAAAATTAGATTTTTTTTTCAACAAAAATACTATGTGATCTTAAATTTTCAGCAATATTTTTGATTGCTTGTACACTGATAAAACCAAGATTAAAAACAAAAACACTTCCGGAATTTTGCTGTCAAGAAAGTGTTTTTACATACTAAGATAATATGAAGAAAATGCGATGGATATAGAAATGTAAGATTATCAGTAATTTGTATGGCTATCATTGGCATTAATCACTACTTGAAGAAGAGCTTTAATGGATTAAACTAATTGTTGCACTAATTCCGTGAGAATTGTATTCTTTTTCTCCAAACTTACAGCCTCTTAGAAATGTTTTGTCAAGATAATTTCAAAAATTTTCAACTGGATAAATTTGTCAGGACTCTAATCAGGAGTGTACAATAGTTTGCCACAGATTTAGAAAATCACGTCTTTACCAGAAGAGCCTTATATCGAGTGATTTTTTAAGAGCTTGAGAACTTTTTTTTTTAAAAAAACGCATAAAATTTGCAAAATCTCATCGGTTCTTTATTTGAAACGTTAGATTGGTCCATGACATTTACTTTTTGAAGATAATTTCATTTAAATGTTGACCGCGGCTGCGTCTTAGGTGGTCCATTCGGAAAGTCCAATTTTGGGCAACTTTTTCGAGCATTTCGGCCGGAATAGCCCGAATTTCTTCGGAAATATTGTCTTCCAAAGCTGGAATAGTTGCTGGCTTATTTCTGTAGACTTTAGACTTGACGTAGCCCCACAAAAAATAGCCTAAAGGCGTCAAATCGCATGATCTTGGTGGCCAACTTACCGGTCCATTTCTTGAGATGAATTGTTCTCCGAAGTTTTCCCTCAAAATGGCCATAGAATCGCGAGCTGTGTGGCATGTAGCGCCATCTTGTTGAAACCACATGTCAACCAAGTTCAGTTGTTCCATTTTTGGCAACAAAAAGTTTGTTAGCATCGAACGATAGCGATCGCCATTCACCGTAACGTTGCGTCCAACAGCATCTTTGAAAAAATACGGTCCAATGATTCCACCAGCGCACAAACCACACCAAACAGTGCATTTTTCGGGATGCATGGGCAGTTCTTGAACGGCTTCTGGTTGCTCTTCACTCCAAATGCGGCAATTTTGCTTATTTACGTAGCCATTCAACCAGAAATGAGCCTCATCGCTGAACAAAATTTGTCACATTTGAACATTTCGAACCGAACACTGATTTTAGTAATAAAATTCAATGATTTGCAAGCGTTGCTCGTTAGTAAGTCTATTCATGATGAAATGTCAAAGCATACTGAGCATCTTTCTCTTTGGCACCATGTCTGAAATCTCACGTGATCTGTCAAATACTAATGCATGAAAATCCTAACCTCAAAAAAATCACCCATTATTTGGCATTATTATCCTGATACAACTTAAAATTCAGCTTTTTATCAGTATAAATTCTATATTTATTCACCATGGAAATTATATGATCAGTTAATGTATCTAGGTACTGATTCGCAACCATTTTGTGCACAATGAAACAAATTACTCCAACTCCCTTACTAAATACATACCCGGATTACAGAAAACCGAGTGAAATTGAAATCGAATAAATTTTTAAAGAAAAATATAACTTAGTTGCGCCTATTATTTTAAAACATTAGCAATCAAGGAAGTTATGTGAATGGTCCTTAATCAAATGTATAAAAATAATATTAAAATATTGTAAGATTTAAAAGTTATGACAATTTAACCTTTATGTCAACAGCAACATACCCGGGTATGTTTTGCGATCTAAATCCCCTATATCTCAAAAAGTAGCTATCAGATTGATCTGAAATTTCATGATATCCTTAACAATAGTGTTTTATATCATATTCTCGTGTTTGAGTGGAATTGGGTAACTCAGGTCAGAGGTATGCCCACTTTTCTAATCCTACCCCTTACGTCAACAGTTTACATACCCGGGAAAATACATGAAAATGCAATTTCGCACACATATTAATTGCATAGAATTGAAAAGCAATCTTTATTTCTAAGTACAATTTTTCAAAATAGTACAAAAATAAGAGTATAATTAAAAAATAGAACATGTGTACATACAAACGTATTTACAACAATGAAAAATTAAAAGAATTCAAAAATTTTTTGGAAAACTATTGCAATGCAGTGCAACATCTATTACCCTCAAAGGTACACTGTTTATACCTCAAATGGCACTTCGTGTAAAAAATATTCTAGTTATGCGGTTAGTTTTGGCTTAGGTTGCGTTAGTTGTTCGCAAAGAAACATCCTACGACGGGTTGTAGAAACCGGATGATTCTCCACGTAAATTATGTACAGAGCAAAGGCACCTACATCCTGAATATGATAAAAAAAAGTCCAAAGGACCCATGTTTGTTAGGTCTTTGGTTAAATATTCCACAAGACATTTGTTATCAACGCCACCTTTACCTTTATTCTAGTCTAATATCATTACTAGGTTCTTCTTTAGACCTTCTACTTCGCTTTTATTTTGGTGAAAGGACGACTGATTTGTTTTTCTTGGTCAAGTAGAGTATATTTAATTTTGTTGCTAAAATCGAATATGGTGCATTTATTTTACAAGGCATTTCAAATTCTCGTTAATTTTTTTAGGAAATCTAAATCAAATTTTCAGTAAAACATATCATTGGTCACTCGAAAAAAAAATGGTTGACCAATAAAAATTAACAGTAATAAAAAAATAACAACAAGTACAAAACTTGTAAAACAATTTCTTGACAACTCAATTTTGGTGTTTCTTCTGTTTTTCTTCATTTTTAACCGACTTCAAAAAAGAAGGAGGTTATCAATTCGTCTGAATGTTGCTTTTTTTATGTATGTAACCGCAGAACTCAGCCATTTCTGAACAGATTTTAAATTTTTTTCCTTTATTTGAAAGGTTATGATTTCAGGTTGGTTCTATTTTAAAAACAGTTAATTATATTAAAAATTAAAGGGTGTCCCCATACATGTTTTTTACATGTATTAAGAACCGTAAAGTGCATCAAATTAAAATTTTAAAAAAATTGCGTGTCGCTATAGTTCCCAACAGCAGAAACTAATAAAAAAATAAATTTAAAATTTAAAGGGTGTCCCCATAGGTTACGTAATTTGACCTATTTGGGCCTATCTTTTGAACCGTTATAGACAAAACCTTGAAAACTTGACAGACTGTCGATTTATATGACCGTTATAATAAAATGTATAAATATTCAAAATTTTAAAGGGTGCTCCAATAGTTAATTTAAACTGATGTATATGGCCAAACTTTTGAACTGTTATAGACAGACAGCTGAAATTTACAAGGAACCTGTATTACAAAGTCCACTATTGCAAGTATACAATTTGAATTGAGAAACTAAATGGTTTCCCCATATATTATGTTATTTGATCTATATGGCCCTAACACTTGAAACACTTGAAAATTAGGCAGAATATCCACTACCTTCTCTGGTATGATAACAAGTATAAATATTTGAAATTATAAACTTTTTAACCGTTATAGACAGATAGTTGAAAATTAAAAAAAGTCTTTGTGGGCAAGACCTCTATAACAACAGGTTTTTAATTTAAAATTGTAAATAAAAGGGTGTCCGAATAGGTGATGTTATTTGATCTATGTGACCCTATCTTTGAAACCGTTATACACAGAGGCTTAAATGGTGCCCCCATAAAAGACGGATGCTGGTGAAAACAGCTTAACTTTTGAAAAGTAATAGGGAGAGGCTTGAATTCAAATAGTCTTAATTTTTTTCCCTCTAATTTTGGCGCATCTTTTATTTGGTTTAAATCTAATTCTTACATATTACTTCTTACATTTTTAGTTTAGAGTTGGTGCCCGCCCTTCTATCTGTTTTGAAGTCGTTTTTTTTTTGCAAGAATTATCTTTATTATAATTGAGGCTTTTTCTGTTTTTTGCTGTTGTTGTTTGTTAGTTAATATATAGGTAAAATGTAATTATTAAAAAACATTTATTTAAACATCAAAAATGCACGATGCCTTTATGATAAAAGTAAAAAGAAAGCATTTGTCATTATGTAAAAAGAAATCCTTGACAGACTGTATATGGAATTTAAAAAAATATATTTTTTTTACAAAAATCGTTTGTAGACTTTCTTAGTTTTATAATAACATGTTTTTTTCAATTTTACACCCCATTTTACAGTATTAAGATAAACTTTTGTTTACCTAAAGTTTACCTAAATATTTATCATTTCTACATCGAAAGTTTTCTACGTAACATATAACGTGTTTTGCATAAAATAAATGTCCTGCAGTAATTAAAAAAAAATCGTTAAAAAATCCTTAATTCCAACGGTCATTGAACACAATCTAACAAAAGATCTGTAAAATTATTATTTTCCAAGTTTACTAAAACTTTTTATATTTATTTACCTAAAAGATCAATAAGGAAAATTAATACCATCTCATTGCACTTATAAATTTACCTAAAATTTTACATTTAGGTACCAAGTTCATAGTTCTATATAAATAATCGTACAGTTCTTCGAAAGTTCTTTACACAAAAAAACAAATTACTTTGTACTAATGCTAATAAGTAGAAATAAAAATGCTCTTTGTATGTCCACTAACATGTTTGTGACACTAAAAGACATCAAGAATTTAGAACATATTCCCTGGCAATAGAAACAAACTTTGCTACAATTGTTTTATTTACTTATCCCCAATAATATGCCACACTTTTTAATTATAATGTTGATGGTCTTGTCATGTCTAGCTTATTTCCTCTCTTGCTGAACATCCTTTTTAAGGTTGTGTGTGTGTGTGAACATTAGTGGCTCATTCTGTGGATTTTTCATTAAAATTATATTTTATTTTCATATCATTTATAAAGAGCCAAATACATACATACAGCTGTCTTTCTATTTCTTTCTCTGTCAGTTTATTTGTGGGGCTTTTAACCTTTGTTTTAAGAGAGTGTGTCTGCGTGATTGTTTGTACTTATTTGGATAATTAGATTTGTCATTGGGCATTAGTTTTGTACTGGATGTGTGTGTAAGCTGAATCTTACTTTCGAAACTGTATAGACTTGAATATAATAGTGATAATTTTTATGCGTTGTTTATTTTTGGCATTTTCATATGCTTCTCTTTTTTTTTGTATTTATTTAGGTTTTGTTAATTTTAATTCAATTAATTGAAGCATAATGTTTTTATTCTATTATTACATTAATTATTTTTAGGTATAAATGAATTTATTATTTCTAAAAATCTTTTCTCTTGAAGTGTAATCGTATATAAGTAAATTTCTAGTTTTGTATATTTTATTAAAATTTAATGAACCAAATTACATAAGTGTATTATATTGCTACTTAAATTAATTGTGTTTGACATACAATTATAACTAAAAGCTTTAGGAGATAAGAGAGATGGTTTATTTTATAAAATTAATTCTTTTGAAATTAAATCAATTAGCACATTGCGTACAAATTCATATGATTAATTTTAAAGTAAGATTTTGGCCGAGTCTCTGATGTTGCCCACGTTCATTAGCCGTTTCATTGACGTTTCGTGTTTGGCTGATTCTTCAATGTATTTGGCTACGAATCTTCAATAGTCAAGCAGAATGGAAAATACAAAAAAAACAAGAATGGTGATAAGCTATTCAGAGAATAGCTTATTACTTTTTAGGGAAAGCGTCACTTCCACTTTAAATATCCAAAAAAAAAAAAAAAAAAAAAACTATATACCCTACCCTGTATGAATATTCCTGGAAAATTGATCCGCTGGTGTAAGCATCTATAGCTTTCAGGCAAACAAAACCAATTTATTATTCATAACATCTGAAAACAAATACGAAATAATTACGTATACGACAACAGTAAATTAAAGGTCTATGCTGATGCACTAATGAAGGAAAAAGCAAAAAACTTCGCTAATCATATTTTAATTGTTGTTGTAGAATTATCTTCAGCAGCAAAAAAGACGTACATACACAAATACAAAACTAAGATATATATTTAGAATAGGCCTGCCGTATCATTTCACAACAAAACATTTAGACTGTTTTGCTCGTCTTTATATAGAACTAGCTATCCCCGGTGCGCTACGCCTATCTACAAAAAATACAATAAAAACACTTGGAAGAAAAGTATTACCAACCTTTAACGCGAAAACGCATGCTATTCTCACGTCAAAAATGTTCCCATCAAATCTATTTTTTGATAGACTATACGTATTAACACGATAATAATTTTTCACTTTGCATAGGAGGTATCACGCGCTCCATTCAAATTCAGTCTGTGTTTTTTCTACACAATGTATCTTATTAAGGGGGTTACTGATGCAAAATTCCAAGGCGCTACCTATTGCAGTTCTCTAGATACAGGATAATATTTTTTTACTTTCTATGTGGGGTACCACGCTCACTGCCCCAATTCAGCCTATGTTTTTCTAGAGTATACGGGTAGGTATAGAGTTTACTTTAAAGACCATACCTATTATAGTTCTCTATGTACACAATAATAATTTTTCACTTTGTATGGGAGGTAGCTCGCCCACAGTCTCAATTCATTCTGTATTTTGGCAGACTATGCGCTTTAGCACAAAGGTTTATCTTGCAAAATTTCAAGGCGCTATCTATTATAGTTCGCCAGGAACACGATAATAATTTTTCATGTTGTATTCGAGGTACCACGCCCACAATTTCATTTCAGTCTATCTTTAACTAAACTATGCATGTTAATATGGCGGTTATTGGTGCAAAATTCCAAGGCGCTACCTAGTGCAGTTCTCTAGATAAAGGATAATAATTTTTACTTTGTATGGGAGGTACCACTCCCGCTATTCCAATCCAGTCTGTGTTTATTTAAACTATGTACGTTAATATGGCGGTTATTGACGCAAAATTCAAAGGCGCTACCTAGTGTAGTTCCCTAGATACAAGATAATAATTTTTCACTTTGTCTGGTAGGTACCACGCCCGCTATTCCAATCCAGTTTGTGTTTAGCTAGACTATGTACATTAATATGGCGGTTATTGGTGCAAAATTCCAAGGCGCTAGCTAGTACAGTTCTCTAGATACAGGATAATAATTTTTCACTTTGTAAGGGAGGTACCACCCCCGCTATTCCAATCCAGTCCATCTTTCTCTAAACTATGTACGTTAAGATAGAGGTTATTGGGCAAAATTTCAAGGTGCTACCTATTACTGTTACCAAGAAACACGATGATAAATATTTACTTTGTATGGGAGATGCCACGCCCACGTCGAATATCAAAAAAATAAGTACCTTATTTTACCATCCGTGTATCTAATAACAAACTGTAAAAATTTCAGAAAGATTGGTTCATTGGTGTAGGCAGCCATAGCTTTCCGACAAAAAAAACAAACAAACACATTTTGTGCTTTATATATATAATGGGTGATTTTTTTGAGGTTAGGATTTTCATGCATTAGTATTTGACAGATCACGTGAGATTTCAGACATGGTGCCAAAGAGAAAGATGCTCAGTATGCTTTGACATTTCATCATGAATAGACTTACTAACGAGCAACGCTTGCAAATCATTGAATTTTATTACCAAAATCAGTGTTCGGTTCGAAATGTTCGAAATCGACAAATTTTGTTCAGCGATGAGGCTCATTTCTGGTTGAATGGCTACGTAAATAAGCAAAATTGCCGCATTTGGAGTGAAGAGCAACCAGAAGCCGTTCAAGAACTGCCCATGCATCCCGAAAAATGCACTGTTTGGTGTGGTTTGTACGCTGGTGGAATCATTGGACCGTATTTTTTCAAAGATGCTGTTGGACGCAACGTTACGGTGAATGGCGATCGCTATCGTTCGATGCTAACAAACTTTTTGTTGCCAAAAATGGAACAACTGAACTTGGTTGACATGTGGTTTCAACAAGATGGCGCTACATGCCACACAGCTCGCGATTTTATGGCCATTTTGAGGGAAAACTTCGGAGAACAATTCATCTCAAGAAATGGACCGGTAAGTTGGCCACCAAGATCATGCGATTTGACGCCTTTAGACTATTTTTTGTGGGGCTACGTCAAGTCTAAAGTCTACAGAAATAAGCCAGCAACTATTCCAGCTTTGGAAGACAACATTTCCGAAGAAATTCAGGCTATTCCGGCCGAAATGCTCGAAAAAGTTGCCCAAAATTGGACTTTCCGAATGGACCACCTAAGACGCAGCCGCGGTCAACATTTAAATGAAATTATCTTCAAAAAGTAAATGTCATGGACCAATCTAACGTTTCAAATAAAGAACCGATGAGATTTTGCAAATTTTATGCGTTTTTTTTAAAAAAAAAGTTCTCAAGCTCTTAAAAAATCACTCGTTAGATGCTTGCGATGGATATGATAGTTTTATTTTGAATGGTTAAGAGATCATTGCTCTTGTATTTTTGAAAAGTGTTAAATAGTGTGTGTATGTGTGTTTAATAAATGTAACACAGAGCTGGATAAATAAATTAGCATTATGATTAAGTTAATATCGACGTGTAATATATATATTTATGTCGTCTTTCAACTACGATTGGAAAGATTAGCAGATTTACATCACTATTACGTTTTGTTTGGGGACACCAATTAATTTTTAATTATCTGTACATATATTAAAATAGTAACTAATTTCCGTCTGTCTGTCTGCTTTTCATTTGTGTTCGCATCACGTAAAAACTGCTGGATGGATTTTTGTTTTTTGATTTCATATTTATTTATTGTATCTTCAATATGTTTGAACTAACAATAATTACTCATATCTTAAGTCTAAAATAAAATATACTTTTTAAGTCCAGCCAGTGCTAGACAAAAAAAAAAATAATGTCTGTTCCACGATTGTTGAAATTATTTACGGGTCAGCCCTCTATTGTACGGCCAGGAAAAGCAGTATCTCTTCTTTTCAGTCGAATATAACCAGGAGCTTTTTCAAATACGTTACCTCATATTTCACTATTTCTGATTTAACTGTTTGCACGTTTAGATCTTTGTGAATATTAGAGTTTTTGATATACCAGGGAGCAACTGTGATCATTCGAAGAATCTTATTTTGAGGCCTTTGAATTTTTTCAACATTGCTAGCTGAGGCAGTGTCCCATAATTGGATGGATTTCAACAAAATTTTGGGAGGAGGTACCATAGCATCCTGTTTCCATATAGGATATTTTTATTCGGCAAAAATATATTATTTCCAAGAGAAAGTGGAGAAAAAGCAGTAAAAAAATACAATTTTCGGTTCAAATGCACTGAAATTTTCGATTTAAAACGGATGTTTTCAACACATCTTTTTATTTAATTTGTATTTTTACTTTGTGGAATTACATTGTTATTAAAATATTTTAAGCTCCTTTAACAATATCTTTTAAAGTTTTATAAATTTTTGAATTTTATCTAGGGATGGGTACCTTTATATAAAAAATAATACATAAACCATAACGAACCACTATATTTGGCTTAAAAAAATAAGCAGAATCAGGATACCTTTACGAACCTCTTTAAATATTTATTTTATTTTCGATAGCGGATGTTATACCGTATATAGTTTTATATACTCTGGGTAAAATTCAAATATTTGCCAGTAGCGTTTTGAGATATAAAGCCATAATTGTCAAAGTTTATTTACTATTTGAACAACCTTTAATTTTATTTTTTTTAATTTATTGTTACAGGGGTCATATTGATACATAATCTGCATTCATTTCAAGAGTCGACGTTGCCCACATTTTTTTTTCGTGTCGTTGACGTTCCGAGTATGGCTGGTTCTTTAAAAAGATTACGGTTCAAAAAATTACCCCATATACAAAAGCCTAGCGTCGCTAAGCAAATATCCTTTACCTTTTAACTTCATTTTATTATTTTTTGTTATAGTTTGCTATAGTATTAAAACTGATAAAATTGTAATAGTCTACCTGTTTCGGTGAGAGAGAGAGAGAGAGACTGTGAAAGAAGGAAAGACAGACAGACATCATAGCGAACGCAATTGGGTTATTTTGTATCCTTTAGGTACGGAACTCTAATAATTGTAGTAATAGGATCGAGTTGTGGAAATAATTAAACAATTTTGAAGAAAGCCGTTACTTATTAGTTAAAGAGTTTAAATAGTTACGTAATCTGTCAATCAAATGAAAAGTTTTTTCAACTTGCACCATTCTCTTATTAAATATATAAATTTTTTGTTTAGTTTGGTAAAACTTCCATATTAAATATATATAACGTAAATTCTATAGATGCTTCAATTTTGCTTTAATGCTTATATTTATTTAAAATTAATTATAACATTATTTCCTATTTTGCAGAACTTCCCGATAAACGTCCCCAATTATTTACTGAACAAACGCGCTATGAACCTGGTGATATACTGAGAGCAAATTGTAGTACACCTCCTTCCAGACCAAAAGCTGAGCTTAAATTTACAATAAATAATATGGTGGTAAGTTGTAAACGTTATTTTCAACTAAAAAATTTTAAATATTCAACTTTGAGGTCTATCTAGAAAAATAACATATCAACAATAGAATTAAAGTTGTTGTTGAAAGAAAAAAAAAAATTCTTTCCTAAAAGCAACCTGTTTTTATTCTTTTTTCTTTTAAGGACGCATCTTTCCGTTTCTCAGATACAGCCATTATTAAATTTTTTTTGTTGGTAGTAAAAGTAAAGTCACTACAGCAACTACAATCCACAATAGATTTCTCCCTTTTTTTATTTTTTATTTTTTTTTTTTTGTTAACAAACGTATAATGCCGTTTTAGCACTAAACGGACTGAACACATACTCCATAATGCTTGAAAAAAAAAAAAAATAATAATAATAATATAAAATTCATAAGTATTTTATTATAAATATTCTAAGAAAAGTGACCTCTTTTTTCTGCATCAAAGCAAATGTCTTTGGAGATAACAAGTACTTTAGGCACACACAAATCGTCATTAAAAATGGAAAATAATTTTAAAAATTTCTAGAATAAAAATGTAAACAAATATAACAATGAAATAGAAATGTTTAAATAAATCGCCAAAGATAAAATATTTGAATTTTGCGTTGTTTAAGAAAAATATTTGAAGAAAAGAAATAATACAAAATACTGTTTAAGATTTTTTTTTAAATAGATAATCAAAAATGTTAATTTGTAAAGCTTTTTAAATAAAGGAGTTATTACCAGTGCTGCTTCGATAACATTATTAATACAATAATATATTTTTCTAGGACAATTAATTTTGTTTTTTATTTCATATATAAATTTAAAATAAAAAAAAAAAAATATTTTTATTCACATTTAATTTATATATTTAATTCATATTAAAGCTCTATTGGAATTTTTCTTTTCACTTAAAAACTTTTTTTGTTTAACCAACTGCCACTTAAAACTAAGAGCATGTCAATGACACTTGACCAAGTATGGCATGGCCTTCATGTCATAGTAAACGAAATGTTTAAAATACAAACTTCAATTCAAGAAAAATTATACGATGATCTTACACGGTACGTATATATGTATGTTATGCAATTCTCATCCTTATAAATATGGTCGGATTTTAACGGTCATTGTAAATGGCTGGCACGGTTCTGTATGTGTCTCCCACATGCATGCATACTGTAATACTAAACCTGTAAAAAGACTGCAAGTTAATGTACTTGCCTGTGAACATATATTTTATTTTTTAGTTTTCTCAACAGTTGATTAAAAAATTATTCCTATTTTATTTTAAAATTTACTATTGAATTATTTATTGTATGTCGTTTTTATATAAACAATTTTGTTGCGTTAAACTAACTTTCCACTTGTCAGAACAGGAGTTGAAACCAAACCTTTTTGTTTTGATTCCTTGTATCTAAAAATCTTTAAAAGTATAGAGTAATGATCAAATCTGATTTCATATAAACTTTTGATCTTATCTCTGCATCTTGTTACTATTTTTAAATGTAGTTTCTAAAAAGATTATGTATGGATAACTTAAGTCCATGTGAAAATGATTTTGTTATAAAAAATATGAAAAACATTCTTAGTTTTATTTGAAATAAAGCCCATTATTCTGTTGAGTTTTTCAAGTGGAATGCTGTCAAACTGTATATGTAGTTCAAAAATTTGAATGAAAAAGTCATGCAGAAATGTTGCAGAAGTATTACTCTATTTTTACTGTGGTAAAACATTGAAATATTTCTGGCAATATTTTATCTGGCAATATATTATCATAAAGCAAATGGGTATTATATTTCATGTGGAATTTTTCCAACAACAGCTTTTGCTAACATTTGTAAAACAATGTGGTATACTTCAAAACAATAAAATTGTAAAATTATTCTAAATCGCGATTTAGACACCACATTTTAAATATCAAATTTTTCTTGTGAAATAATTAATGTTCCATAAATTAGAACAGAGTAATAGGCTTAAAGGAGAAATTCATATTTAATAAGGAGCCTTTAAAAATATTCAAATAATTAATGCTTCCGGGACCAAAGGTACCCTACGATATTTTCGTATTGGATGTGTGAAATACTTCGCACATATAATATTTTAATAATATTTGTTCTGCATATCGTTGGCTTAATCAGTTAAGTCTTTTTACACATTTTTCCAAAAAACTGTCTAATTCTTTTTTGAGTTAAGTTTTTCATGTGTAAACGAAGTTTTCTTTTTTTTTAGTAAATCTTGTTTAAATATATATAATCTCTAAATTTCAAAATAAATATTTTGCTTTACGATAGTTCTTTTGTGACTTTACATTTTTGGCAAAAGAGGTGAAAATAAATCTGATAACCCTGGTCACAATTACTGTGGTGGCGAAGTGGTTTCTCAATAAAGATATTTGTTGAAATAAAATATGTTTTGCTAGCAGCTGGAATTAGCATTATTGCTTAGCGTTTTAAAATACAACATACAAGTATTTTATTTTGTTAAAAACGATTTATGCATTGATTTATAAAGGGTGATCTATTTCGAGGTACTTTTTTCAATAGCCATTTTTTGACAGATCACGTGTGAGCCGTTTCATACTGTTAGTATTGTTAGTATTGTTTGGCATTTCATAATGGAAAGACTTACTCCTGAATCGCTTCGCTCTATAGGCTCTTGAAAAGTTCCAAGAAGATCCGACGTTTTCGAGGCAAATTTTGTTTAGCGATGAGGCCCATTTCTGACTCAATGGGTATCTAAGAAAACAAAATAGCGGCATTTGTGACGAAGACCAACCTGAAGAGATTCAAGAGCTGCCACATCACCAAACAAAAAAAAAAAAAAAACAACGGGTTGGTGTGGTTTGTGGGCCGCTGGAATCATCGGTCCATATTTCTTTAAAAATGATGCCGGTGCGAACGTAACCGTCAATGGCGACCGTTAATCGTGCCATGATAACCGACTATTTGATGCCTGAAATTGAAACTCGTGATCTCGACGAAATTTGGTTTCAGTAAGACGGCGCCACTTCCCACACATCGCATCAATCAATGGATTTATTGAGAGAACATTTCGGTGAGCACATATATTCACATTTTGAGCGGCCCAAAATGTGAAATTGGCCACCAAGATTTTGACTTTTTCCTGTGGGGATACGAAAAGTCTAAAGTTTACCTGGACAAACCCGCTTCAATTCAGGTCTAGGAGGAAAACATCACGCATGTCATTCGCCAGTTACCGTTCGAAATGCTCGAACGAGTCATCGAAAATCGGACTCAACGTATGGACCATCTGCGACGTAGCAACGGTCAACATTTGATAGACATAATCTTCAAAAAGCAAATGCCAAAGAGTGTTCTTCAAATGATAATAAACATTCTCTATTAAATTTGAATTTTCTGTGTTTTTTTTAAATTATAGAACCTCGAAATGGATCACCTTTATAAGCATTCTGCAATGAAATCACATTGGTAGTGTATTGTAACATAGTGTATAGTGTATTGTAAAATTTAATAAAAAACAAGTAAAAGTGCTATATTCGGCCGTGCCGAATCTTCTATACCCTTCACCACGGTGATTTGATTTATACAGACATGTACAGCATTATCCATATTGTTGACTCTTTACTTAAATAAATTCGTATGAGAAAAAATCATTATTCATGAGTTAAAAAAATAGAAAGACAAATGAAAACAAATTCCGTTTGCTACAATTGTCGCCGTGTTGTCAGCTACTTAATGATATTGAAGCCGACAGCTACATCGTAAACTCTGACATTGTTGCAGCAATACATATTTTGCTTTTATAAAATTAAAAAACTTTTTCAAAAAATTATAAATATTTCCTCCAAAACTTTTTTTTGCATATGAATTTTTAATTTGCAATTTTTGACATTTTCTTTTGTTGAATAAAATAGAAATTAGCCTAAGTTTACGACAACCACAACGTTTCATTTTTGACAGTTTGTAGTCGGTATTCTGATGATGTCTATGTGTTTAATGCACCTAGGTTTAAAAACAGAGATATCATCTATTTAAAAATCAAACGCATTTAAAAAAATATGTTACTCTATATACACACATACATACATATGTATATTCTTAATATTAAATATATGTTATGTTACAGTCATGATTTTTATTTTCCAAGAAATATTGAAATTTTTGTTTTAATTTTTCGAAAATTGTGTGTAAAAATTTTTTTTCGAATACTTTTCTGTAAAATATCTTTTTGAAATTGCTTTGTAAATTTTTTTGTAAATATTTTTGAAAAAAATTAAAAAAAATTTTTTATTAAATTTTTTTAAAAATTTGATTGAAATTTTTTTGTTAAATTTTGGACCTTTCTCCAATCAATATTGAGTTAGAATGCTCAGACTAAAGCAAAAAGAAATCCTTACAAAAAAAAAAAAATTCATCATATTGACATCCTTTTAACTGCTCCTATTTGTCAGTGGGTACCCTGTGGGTCCATTGGCTACCTCTATGCGTATTGCTTTCTAATAAGGTCTCTAATACAAATCAAAGCAGAAAACCCTACCAATCTAAAAACAAACAAAAATCGCCCCTCGCAGGGGGTTATTGATCCCCCGAGATCTGTATGCACTCCTTGCGATCTACCAGTCGTAGTCTAATATTTATTTGACAAAAAAAGGCAAAGGAATGATCCGATGTTGCTGAATTGCAATACCAAAATTTTCGAAACTATGCCTGACAGATTGGTGTGCTTGAATTTGTATCTCTTCTGGTGCCTTGGCAAATGACATTACCACACTAACACGGACAGACGGACGGACAGACGGACATTGCTTAATCAACTTCTCTATGTATAAGGATCCAGAATATATATACTTTATGGGGTCGGAAATGAATATTGTAGAAATTACACACGGAATGACAAACTTATATATACCCTTTCCACCTGTGGTGAAGGGTATAAAAAACACAATAAAGACAAGTAGAAAATGTGTGAGAAAAAAAATTAAAATTTGTACGTTAAATTGTAACATTTTTATTATTTTATTTACATCATATTTTTATATACATATTTAAATCTAGGTGATTTATAAATGGCAAGATACCCCTATTTCTTAAAAATGAAAATAATAAAACCTTTAATACCCAGAATATAAATTATTATAAATATACTTGTACCCGTGCAAAAATTAAACGTTTGCGACTCCACTGTATTTTTTTTTCGTCATTGAATTTAATAAATTAATTAAAAATTAGGATTTTACATATAAATAGACTTAGCTGGCTGATATTTTTAACCACATGAACGACATAAGTCTTTCTGATACCAGCTTTAGGTATACAACTGAGAAATTACAATCATTTTTGTTGAAAATGCCACTTTGGGAAAATAGAGTTCGAAATGAATTCATATGTTTGACGAAGTGGTTTTTAAATCTGGGTCTCGGCAAGATAACTTGTTAGTGAATAACTTTAAAATGAAATCTAAGTACACCGATTTCGATGAGATAAATATTAAAGATGAGTTGTGAATTCGTAATCCTCTTCTTTGTGATATTGACTGTATCTTCGATATACACCTTGCCAAAGATTAGCTTATTGATTTAGAACAAAGTCCTTTATAAAAATGTATTTTAATTGCAACAAAAAAACATTCGAAGAGTTTGGTCTTCTGTGAGTGAAGCCCCTATACATTGCTTGTAAATCGAGCTATAAATCCGTTTTCTACAGATTATCTTTGCGCAGGGGGATTTTCCAACAATCAAAACAAAACATCGAAATAGATTTAATGTTGAACATGATGTGAGTGTTCCTTTGTTGAAAACCATCCCTAGAGTTAATTTATTAGTTAAGGAAAACACCTTTCACATTAAAATTTTAATTCTAAAAATTTATTATTATAATGATAAAATTAAATGTTTTATATAACTATTTTTTTCACTGGGGGTGGTCCGTCACTTCATGATAACATTTAAAACGGGAAACCACTTTTGTCTAATTGGTAGTTTTTTTCAACAACGCCAGGCCACACACGCCTGGGAGCTGGGTTGGATAGTTTTAATGCATCTACCGTATAGTCCGGACATAGCAGCAAGTGATTACTACCTTTTTCTCGCATTGTAAAACTTCCTGAGTAATAAGAAATTGAGATCAAAAGCAGATTGTAAAAATCTATTACAAGAGTTTTACACCAATAACGACCAAGGTTTTTATGAGTGAGGCATTATGAAACCTTCATTTTAATATCAACAAATTATACAACAAAACGGTACATGTTTGAACTAAATCGGACAATCCGAAAAAATTTAACTAAAGTCATGAATTTCACGAAGAAATAATGGATTTCGTTCTCCTCAACTAATATGATACAAAAATGGTAGTTTTTTTTAAGTGTTTATAGGTTTTGGTAGATTTTTTGTTTGTGGTAACGCTGACGGAAAACACTGCTTTAGAGAGTGATCAAAAAAGAGCAAGACATAGAGCAAACAGTTTGATAGGTAGTGATGGAAATTATTTTTTTTCTGTTACCAGGTGTAAAAATTTGCTGCAATATAATTTTAAATTAATCTTCATTTTTAATACCGTTCAACACTTTGTGCGCCGTTAACAAATGTATTTCGATCCGAGTATGGACACACGTATACTTCAGGAACATATATCATTTTTTCTTTTAGTATCAATTAGTGACTTTTGCCTGTGGTATAAAAATCCTTACAGTTTTCGAGTGGGTGGTTAATAAATTTTTTATTGTTAAATTTTTTCTATCGAGATAACATGACTTTTTTCCCCGTGTGATAAATTTTGTTGATAACTATACAATTTATCTAACCAATATGTAGAGGTTTCGCAGGATTACTGGCAGATGTACCATTTTTATAGTCGCTTGGAATGTATTAAAACCCAGTACTTTACATTTGTTGTTAATGTTGTTGTTGTTAATGTTATTGTTACTTTACATTTTTTCTTGCTTATCCTTGCTATGCTTTTTTCCTTCAATCAAAAACACTTCATGTGTAAAGCACTTTTCACATGCGATTTCTTTTGAATAGCGACAAGAGACATTATTTAAAGGTGACATGGTGCAAATAAACAACAACATTTACTCTCACACACATACAGCACAAACATAAATTCAAACAAACATACACATTTTTATGCTTCAAGAATACATATAAACACATTAAAGTTATATTTTTCACTTACACAAATGCCACAATGGGAAACAGTAGCAGCAGTGCAAGCATATTTGAAGGGCTTAGCAACACACTAAAGTTCCTAAAGAAGATAAAGTGCTTCTCCTACCAGGGCAATACTCGTGTTGCACTTTACATATGTTTAGATGACCAAACATAAGAGTGAAATGTTGGTCATCCGCTACAACGTTAACATGAATTTGTTAGGTCACACCAAGTATACATTTGTTTGGATAAAGCGTACAAAAAAGTAGAACCAAGAAATACATTAGTAAAAATGATACACTTCAAGGTGGCTAAAACAGTAACTTGTGGCCCGCCTAATAAATTGTAATATTTTTATTTTTTAATCTTAAGACAATATACTTTGGTAATGTCTTTTTAACTCTGTAATTGTCAAGTTTTTAAATCATTGATTGAAGAAGTTTATACATATGAAAAAGTACACAAGTGTTTAAGGTGGCATAGTTAATAGCAGACTCTCTGCTTAAAGCTGCATAAACAGAGTTACCATTGCGAGATTGCAAAAAGGGATATTTTACAAATTTATTAAACAAAAAAAAAAAAAAAAAAAATTGAAGATTATTAAAGTTTTAATTGATATTTGTTGTGTTAATAAAATCAACAATTGTCTTAATGTCAAAAATTAACTGAAATATTTTTCTTCATTAATGAAAAAAATATAGGTATTTGTCATTTCTAACCAAATTGTTGTTAAGCGTAAAAAGACCTTATTTATATACATGTACCTTAGACAAATAATTATATGTGCAATGCTTTAATTTAATTTTGAATTAAAAGAAATAAATCAGTCAAGTGTGAATTAGTCTCACACACGTAGGGTTCCGTACTATGTTTAGTACGCCTTTAAAAATTCAAGTTGTTAATTTCATGTCTTATAGGGCACCCTTTATTTTTAAAATCAAAGTCATATTCGCAAAAATTGCATCGCTATTGGAACACCCTTTAAATTTTAGGAATTGTTGTTATAACGGCCATGGTAATACACTTTCTTTAAAAATATCAGGCCTATTGCGGTTCAAAAAATAAGGTAATATACGAGAAAAACATGTCAATGGTGGATCACCCTTTAGTTATTAGTAATTGCTACTGCGGCCGAAGTACAACATCTACTGTAAACAATTCAAGAATCTACCTATTACGGTTCAAAAATAAGGCTATTTAAGTAAAAATCATGTCTCTGTCGGAACACCCTTTAATTTTGTTATTTGTTATAACGGCCATGGAAATTCCCATTCCATGAATATATCAAGAGTTTACCTATTACGATTAAAAAAATAAGTCACTATACATGAAAAACATGTCATTGTCGGGACACCCTTTAATTTTTAGTAATTGTCATATCGGCCGTGGCAACATATTTCCTGTACAAAATTTTACGAGTCCATATACACGCAAAGCACGTCACTCTCGGAACACCCTTTAATTCTAAGGTTTAATTTTAGATACTTGTTAGAAAGCGAACGTAGTGTTAATTACTGTCTGCAAATTTTAAGTGGTTGCCTCCTATAGCTCAGGAAATAAAGGCATAAAGGCAAATAACACCTCACTTTCGGAACACCCGATAAGTTTTAGTATTTATTGTTATAGTGGCCACAGTTATACACCTTCTGTGAAAATTTCAAAAGTCTACCTGTTATGGTTCAAAACATAGGCCTTGTACAAATCACACCACTATCGGAACACCCTTTAATTTTTGGGTTTATTTTTTTTATATAGCGAACTAAGTTTTAATGACTGTTTGTAAATCTTTAGTCTTTGCCTCCTACAGTTCAAGAAATAAACACATATTCGTGAATAACCAATCTCTATCGGAACACCCTATAAGTTTTAGTATTTGTTGCTATAGCGGCAACAGCTATACATCAAATTTGCACATTTCAAGAGTCTACCTATTACGGTTCCAGAGATAAAAGACGCTGACATACGGACAGACGGACAGACATTGTAGCGAAAACAATAGGATTTCGTTATTACCCTTTGGGTACGGAACCCTAAAAATGGAAATTGGGAACATATATATTTTTTTTGAATTTATTGTTTCAAGAAATAAAAATGAAATAACAAAATTATATTTATTAATTTTTTTAACGTGGAAAAACATTAAAACTTTAAATCTCAATAGAAAATATTTATATGTGCAAAAATGTTATCTAATAGATAAACATATAATTTTAGTTACAAAATAAATATTCGTATATGTTAATAAGAGCTTGTGATACTCTGATGTATCCTGAGCAATTTAACACCACGGAGCATTGACTCCACCAGTTTCTTCAGGTCAGACACATCAATATTAACCCATTCAACCCATATGGTTTTTTTAAGATGCATGTATTTTGGTAGAAGTTATTCACCATAGCTCCTCGAAGGGATTGAAGTCATGGCTTATAGCTCATCACTCAAGTAAATCAATTTGTCGAAAATTAAAAAAAAAACGCCTTTATATTCTTTATCACGTGGACGGTACCTTATCCTGCTGGAAAGTCCATTTAATGCCTTGTAAATCACCATCAAAATTAGGTGTTTGCTTTGTAACAAATCTATGTAGATCTCTGCATTAAATTTTCCTAGCACAAAGCCTATTTTGGGCTTTCTTCTTAATAAAAAATACCGCCCATACCATGAGTGATTCTGTACTATGAGTCTGTCCAACCAATTTTTGTGGAAAACGTCTGGTCCGTCTAAATTACACTTTTTTTGTCACGGAAAATCACAGATTCAAGATTATCTTTCCAAAATATATATTTTTCATAAAATACCATATGTGCATTTATATGGCATTGTTTTAGACATGGTTTAGGCACTCAATAGTCGTAGTTTAGGTCTAAATATTGTCTTATTATTTGATGAGCACATTGTTTAGTCACATTTAGACCAAGTTTCACTTTTATTTGTTTACAACTCATGTGGATATTAGTTGCTAACAGCTCCTGTCATCAATAGTGCATATCCGGCCGCTACGTTTATTAATAACGTAGTCATGTGAATTTTACAAGAAATTTGTTTTCGTGT
This sequence comes from Phasia obesa, assembly GCA_949628195.1. NCBI lineage: Eukaryota > Metazoa > Arthropoda > Insecta > Diptera > Tachinidae > Phasia > Phasia obesa. Next base: position 85,562,001 of record OX451215.1, read on the forward strand.
TCCGGTTTCTCTTTACAGAAACAGCAATTTGGCATACTTTCTTGCCGGATTGACTCATTCTCTTGAATAATCCACGTTCTTCATCTCTTAATTCAGTTTCGCGTGGTATTTTCCAAAAAATTCCGAAAATTTGATTTGTTTTTTATCTTATACATTTGCTTGTACACTATACCAACTTGTGGAGCGATTTCTCCGCTTTATGTGCTGATTTGCCATAAGTTAGAAGGCAAATAATTTATTTTGCACATATAAATATTTTACACAAGATTTTCGACATACCTCATTAAAAATAACGGTATTACGAATGCGGTGCAAAAAAGAATTAACAAACAAACAACAAAAGAGAAAGTAATTATAAGAGAAGATGTATGCCAAAAACAACAACTGTACTGTTAGTATAACATAAAGTCCAGAGAAAAGCAATTTTGCACATACATATAATTATTTGACTGGGAGTATCTATTATTACATATTGGAGTAGTTTTTGGAACTCAATCAGTTTCAAAATAATTTATATTCTTAATCAATACAAATTCGTGATATAATTTCATTTCACACAATATAAATATTCCTTGTACATATATTTTATAAACAATCTTGACAAAACAAATTCATAAGTTTTATTTTTCAAAAAGGAGGACAAAAGGTGGCTTCAAATTTTTACAAATGATACAAAAGGGGAATTTTTAAGAAGGTTCATTATAATAGGCTGGGGAAAAATAAATCCCTTTTTTTGTATTGTTGATTAAATAATCTTAAGCTGATCAGGCCTAACATAGTTTATGTCAATAAAAAAACTTATTTATTGCATTCTTTTTTTTCGGTTGATGGGTAGATAGTTTCAAATTTCAAATTTATGTTCGTTGTCAAGGTGATATTTTACACTAAAAAAGTTCTTTTACGGTTTTTTGTTTGGTCTATTCAGTTGTGAGTCACAGCATGTTAAAATTGGAAGACAACTAAGAGAAAATTCGATACAGTTACAATTACAGTTACGAAAATGCAAGCCAAGAGGCTGAAATTGTGAAGGGTGTTTATGGTGTCGAGACTGTAACAGCTAGTTACGTGAAATTTTGGTTTCGTCGATTCAATCAGGCATTTTTGATGTTAAAAATAAACCCTGTGCAGGCAGGCCCGTTGTCAAATATGTGGATAATATCATAGAAATAATCGAAATTAGCCCGTATATTAAAGGTCAACCTTAAAAAAAATGGCATAAAACATTTACGCAAAGTTCGATTTAAAAAAAACCTCGCTGTTTGGGTGTCACACCAATAAAAACAAAAAAACATGATGGATCGAATTTCCGTGTACGAAACCTTGGTCAAACGGAATGAAATGGACACATTTCTTAAACACATCGTGACTGGGGATACAAATTGACCCATTTTCACGACAATGCGAAAACTATCATGGTCAAAGCGCGGTGATTCAGGTCAAACGGTGGCTAAACCAGGACTAAGGACGATTTAGGTTCTACACTAAATTTTAAGATTCCATCCCTTAATGAAATTCTAAAATTTATATAAAATCTAAAAATTAAAAAAAAAGTTTAAAATATTTTAATAACAATGTTAGTCCACAAAGTAAAAATACAAATCAAATATAAATTTTATTCAATTGGCTATTTGGGAGTAAGTAATTCATATTTTGTGATTATTTTAAAACAGCGCCATCTATTGCGCAACGGTGTTTATAATATCCCGCTTTCAATTCATTTTGTGATTATTTTAAAACAGCGCCATCTGTTACGCAAACGTGTTTAAAATATAAATGATGTTTCAAAGTATGCAACACCTTTAAACTGGTAAAAAAAATCGGCGTAAATAAGATATTTTTATGAAAAAAAGGTATCCTTCAATGGAACCAGGATACTAAGGTACTTCCTGACAAAATTTTGTTGTTTTTACGTGATGCGAACACAAAAAACGAAAGACAGACAGACAGACAGGAAATGAGTTACTATATTATTATTTACTAGCTGTGTCCACCACTTCGTCAGCGTCCTTGCAATATTTTGTTCGATTATGCGTTGAAAGCCATCCACACCAAAGACCCTTACGTTTTTATATATATTTTTTTAAGAGAAGTAACACTCAGGCAATTAATGCTGTGTTACTTCCTTTAGAAAGTGATAGTAGTAGATAAGACAGATGGTTAGTTTAATAGTAAAGCTTCGCTTTTGGCAACACTACAATTGCACATTGTGATTATTTTCGCCGGCGATTTAGTGCCATGTGGTTATACCACATGGTTAGTTCCGCTTCAAAGTATGTTGCACATCAGTTTATGTATTTTTTTACTTAATAAAAAATAAAGTATGCATATTCGGTTAGTTCAACTGCGTACTTACACTGCTGAATTTTTGCGGAAAAAAAGTATTCTATATTGGGATCAGGATACTTAAGTATCTCCTCACAAAATGTTGTTAAAATCCATCCAGTAGTTTCTACGTGATGCGAACGTAAAAGAAAAGCAGAAAAACAGATATATAGACACACGGAAATAAGTTACTATTTTATTATATGTATAGATATAGATAGATGACGAATTGGTAAAGTTTGTTACTAGTTTTTCTCTATTAATGGGTATTGCTTGAGATTCACCAGCCTTTTTCTTGTTTATATTCAGAGACAGTTTGACGAAAAAGGAGTTTTGGTGGATTAATAATGTACACGGAAATCTATTTACATTGATATCTTGACACGAAAGCACACGGTCAATCATGCTTTAAAAACTGCAATACAGGCGATTGGGCGTTAGTATCCTAATGCCATAACACCAACCTTCAGTTCATGCGTTTAAAATCCATTTCAATTTATAACCATACTCTGTAAAATAGACCGCTAATACATTTTCTTAAAGAATATTTTATAGAAATTTTCAACTGTTAAATAGGCCGGTCCACTGATTTTATCATAACTTGAAAACGGCTGCTTCAATATTTTCACAAATTGTATTATGGGTAGTTATTTTACTATAAGAGGAGCAAAGTTGCGAGGAAATGTGAGTATCCGGAACGGTATTTCAATTAAGTTCTCAAGCTGATAGTCGAGAGGACTTTGTCTTTGGAATTTGGAAAATTTTCATTGCACTCTCAGATACAAGTCAACCCAGGCATTTTTACTTGGAATATAATATACCAATGAAAAATAGCTTCGGTAATTAGAATGATGGCAGATATTACGAAACTTCAGTTTTCCAAAAAAATATTCTTTCTTTATAAGGGGTGATCCATTTCGAGGTTCCCTACTTTTTTAAAAAAAAAAGCACAGAAAATTCAAATTTAATAGAGAATGTTTATTATCATTTGGCATTTTGGCATTTACTTTTTAAAGATTATGTCTATCAAATGTTGACCGTTGCTACGTCGCAGATGGTCCATTCGTTGAGTGCGATTTTCGATGACTCGTTCGAGCATTTCGACTAGTAACTGGCGAATGACACGCGTGATGTTTGCCTTCTTTAATCGCCGCATTCGATATCGAGTAAACTATCGTATCGAACAACAAATTCGATACGAGTCGAGTACGCTAATTATGTCATTCGACGTGTATCGAATCGTTATTTATATCAAATTGTAATATATTAATAATAAGTCAACAAGTGAATAAGAAAACACGGTTTAAAAACATTTCCTTGCGAATGAAATAACCATACTTATTATTCGATATCGAGTGCCATAATACCAAAATGAAAAATTACGAGAGATTTTACGCGATATCGAATGCGGTAATTAGATCCCTGAATCAAAGCGGGGTTGTCCGCGTAAACTTTAGACTTTACATATCCCCACAGGAAAAAGTCTTACTGTGTGATATCACACGATGTTGGTGGCCAATCGAGCGGCCCAAAACGTAAAATTATGTGCTCACCGAAATGTTCTCTCAATAAATCAATTGATTGATGCGATGTGTGGAAAGTGGCATCATATAATCGGTTATCATGGCACGATAACGGTAGCCATTGACGGTTACGTTCGAACCGTCATCAGTTTTAAAGAAATATGTAACGATGATTCCAGCGGTCTAAAAACCACACCAAACCGTTGTTTTTTCGGGATAAGGTGGCAGCTCTTGAATCTCTTCAGGTTGCTCTTCGTCCGAAATGGCAATTTTGTTTGTTTACATACCCATTGAGCCAGAAATGGGCCTCATCGCTGATCAAAATTTGCGTCGATAACATCGGATCTTCTTCGAAATTTTCAAGAGCCCATAGAGCGAAGCAATTGAGGCGTAAGTCTTTCCATTATGAAATGCCAAATAATACTAAACAAAACTAACATGACAGCATGACACGACTCACAAGTGATCTGTCAAAAAAGGATATTGAAAAAAGTATCTCTATTTAAATCATCCTTACATTTGTATACAAATTCTGTTTTTTTTTAAAGATTTTGATATAAATATTGGAAAAAAAGTACACATACACACCCCAGAGATCCCACATATTCATCTCCATTTTCTGCGTCAGGCGAGTTCTAGATAAATTTTTCTTAAGTTCCAGTTTTAATTTAAGAGTTCCAAGAAAGAAAAGAAAATTGGTTTAATACCATACTTTTAAAACTAGAAAATAAAAAATGCGTATTCGTACTGATTCTGCTTGTTACCTTTATGTACCAATAAATAAAATTATTTTTATTAACACATACTAACAAAGGAAAGTAGTTTCAACGGAACTATTTCTCCCTGGGTAATATTTTACTTTTACTTTGACTTTTCTTTTCTTTTAATTTTTTTTTTTTTTTTTTTTTTGTTTTTCTACTTTTTTTCTCTTTCCAGTTAACTTGTGAGATTGCGGTTGTGCCTTGAATTAAGTTCCTTAAGGGACTACTTGCACTCACTTAATGGGGCACTTGAAACGTTTGTCCTTGCTTTTATTTGCTTTTCTCTTATTATCGTTCTGTTTAAAGGTAAAAGTCCAAGGGTAGTATAAATTATATTTTCTGTGTATAAAAATATTCCTTTTTTTTTACTTAAATATTTGTATTTCTAGTTGAGAATATAAAGGAGGCGATTATATATTTATGTTAGCTTCTCTGTGTATTAAAAATATTTTAAAGGCACATAAGCTAAGTTATGATATTGGCAAGACATTTAATTAAATTTTTGTAGCGTATAATAAAACAAAGGTACATATTCTGTTTTTAATTTTAAGTGTTTAGTGTTGTCAAATAGAAAGACCGACAACGGTTGGTAGCAACTGTGTTAATATTTCCTTTTGAATATTAAAAACACTTTGAGTGGCTTTACTTTTATTTAAAGACTATAGAAAAGCGTTTATTGAAATATATTTTTTAGTTAAATATGTTCATATATACATATAAGTGAAAGCTTTTTATGATTAATTTTTTAACCATATAACTTGATAATAATTATAATAAATATTATAATCATATGTACATAATAATGTGATTAATATTATTATGTATAATAATATTATAGTGTAGGTAGTGTGCTAGTCTATCTGTCCGGAGGTCGCGGGTTCGATTTCCACCAAAGACTCTAATTGTTTCACTACCACGATTGAAGGCCTTCGTTACTATGAAAATTAAGTTGAAAGATCTTAAAAAGATCCTCTTAGATTATAAACTACACCAAACGTAGATTACATTATACGCTGCTCTTAAAAATTCAAAAGAGTATTATTATTGATATTTGTATTTGTTAAATCTAAAAACAGTGAGAAGTGAAACACCTACATCCTCAACAACAATGCCGTCTTATGTCATTAGGGTGTGGAGGCAGAAAAATATTTTGTCATATTCTACTTTTAGCTTCAGTTCTAATTACTTCCCATAAGGTTCTATATTAAATGAAGTCAATAGCTTTTTTAGAATCACTAAAAAGCATGTAAAAGGAATTTCATCATTTCATGACACAAAAATCAATTGTGAGAAAAGGATCTATTTATTGCTTAATCGATTGATTCGTTTGTGTAAGAATTTATTTTCAATGCCAGATCTTTACCTATTCAGTATTTATACTATATTTAAATAAAATTTTTCTACCCGCAAATATTCGGCCGTGCCGAATCTTCTGTACCCTTCACCGCGGTGATTTTATTTATACAGATATGTACAGCATTATCCATATTGCTGCCTCTTTACATAAGCTAAAATAAGTTATATGGGAAAAAACTTAAAATAAAAAAATATTTAAAAAAATTATAACTATTTCCTCCAAAAATTTTTGTTTGTATATGAATTTGTAATTTATAATTTTGTGGCATTTTCTTTAAATAAATAAAATAAAATTGTCGCATACAAAAATAGAAATTAGCCTAAGTTGACTACAACCAAAACGGTGGTCGTGTAGAAATATAGCTATACTGGCTTTAAAATAATCGTTTACCTATAAACGTGTGCATTTTATTTTTGACAGTTTGTAGTTGGTATCCTGATGTTGTGTATGTATTAGATGCAGGTTTTAAAACAGAGATCTCATTTAATTAAAAATATTAATATTAAACATATTTATTAATATTAAAAATATGTTTTGTTACAGTGATCATTTTTATTTTCATTTCATTTCTTTAATTTTTTTTTAATTTTTCGAAAATTGTTTGTAAAATTTTATTAGAACATTTTTTGGTAAATTTTTTCGAAAATTTTTCTGTAAAAATATCTTTTTAAAAATTTTTTTGTAAAGTTTTTTGTAAATATTTAACCTAAAAACAAACAAAAATAGCCCCTTGCAGGGGGTTATTGATCCCTCGAGATCTGTGTATGCACTCTTTGCGATCTACCTGTCGCGGTCTAATATTGATTTGATAAGAAACACAGTGCAACACGGAAAAAAATAACCATATACGGAAACCACTACGTGATAAAAGACCAAAAAAAAAAAAAAGACCCCTGTCACCCAGTTTTGCCCAAAGTCCTCTAGGTTTATTTATGGGCCCTCAAAGATGTGGGGCCTCGATGTCATTTTTGCAAAAAAATTATCATTTACTCAAGCTCATATTTTGGAAACCGTTTGAAATTTTGATATACTCTTTGAGGCAAAGTTGTAGCTCTTGTCATAAAGAACAAAAATAGTTAACATATAAAATCAAAAAAACTTCATCTTCAAGGTCAAAATTGCAAAAAACTTTAAAAAATTAAATTTTTTTACCTTTTTTCCCCTGTTCAGTTCCATAGGTAGCAAACCGTTCAAAATTTAAGGAAACAATCAACTACAAAAATGAACCTAAGATCTGAGTAAACAACTTTCTCGAACATATGAACTTCCTAGGAATGATTCTTAACACCGTTTAGGTAGCGCTTAGGTAGCCGGGAAATTTTTCACTTTCGTTTTGTTACGCTAGAGTAAAAGCAATTTTCACTTACACACTTCATCTATGACATAGATGGATTTATATTTCATCTTAATTTCTTTAAAAAAAATTATAATACAAAAATATGCAACAAATTAACGAAACATTAGCTTAGTAAATTAGAACTGCAGGATACTATAAATTCTTATAAAAGAATGCCGCATAACCGATTGAAAAACTGTCAAAGTAGCTGGTTTTGCCAGAGGACGGATTTCTGTGACGTATACGAGTATATAGCCTTGTTTATGTGTTATTAAAATTTAATTTTAGTCGAATGCTGCACAGTGAGACAAAATCAAAATATTTTATAAATAATTCAGCTATTTCTAAAAAGCTAGTCCTTCGACACAGACAGAAGAGGATCGAATCTCTAAGCTAAAAAATTAAAAGAGAGTACATATTTTGTAAGCATTAATTTTCATAAAAACAAATAAACAAAGTATGTAAAGATCACGTCTTTTACAGGGATACCCCTTAATTTTAAATATCATATTTTTTACTTGTCGCTATAGCGTACAAAGTTCTCTAGGTATAAATTTCAAAAGTCGTCCTATTACACTGCAAAAGATATACAGGCTCATATACATTCGTAAAAATGGCCTCTTATATAGGATGACAAATTTAAATTCAATACTTACTGTTTTAGTGGACATCGCAATAAACATACTGTACAAATTTCGAGTTTCTGTCTACAACGGTTGAAAAGGTAGTGCTGTAGACGTCTAATGACATCAGCTTTTTTGGACACTCTTAAATTATAAATTTTATTTTTTATACTGCTTATTATAGCCAACACAGTGGTACCCTCTCTGTGTAGATTTCAACTGTCTGTACCTAGATGTTAACAAGTAAATAAGTGAATACTTGGGCGAGTCATCTGAATTGAGTGAATGACGGTGGATATTTACTGCTAACAGCATACTTCATTTTATACTCTTACTATTGTTGGTGTGTTATAGGTTAAAGGACACACAGCCCAGCTGGGAATGAAGCAGCAGCAAAGGGAAACTGCTGAGAATTCCTGTGGACTAGAATCCAGAGTAGCAGTGGAAAATGGTCTAATGCGATTGAAGGTCCTACAATGGCTGAACTCACTAAACCTGAAAAGTTGGAGGGATCCTGCCTACATGCTCAGATACAATAGAAGTACCTTAAACTGTATAACTGCGTTAGGGACACGTCATAGAAACTTCAAATATCATCTAGCCAAGATGAAAATCGAAGATGATACTTGGAATCTGTGCCTGGAAGAGGCTAAGACGGAATCACATATTGTGTGTGAACGTCTAGCACTGGCTAGCATAATACTTAAGACAACGGACAGAACGCTATGGGGTATCTAAACCTTGGAAAAATGCTAGCAATAACTAGAGACTCCGTGTTAAGAAAAAGGCTGACAATTACCAATTAATGTCACTGCAGTTAAAATTAAAGGCTGGTGGTAGCACGACTGAATGAAATTAAGGTTGTCGTAAATTACAAAAAGGTTGCCTATAATCATGAAGAACGGTAGGGGGTCGAAAAGAGGCCCACTAAAAAACTGCTCTGCACCGATGTCTCCCCTATAATAATAATTTTAGGTGTGTTACCTGTCCGTTGTCTTGGCTAACTTGTAAGCAATGGTGGGTGCGAAGTGTTTCTCTCACGGGATTTTCGAGCAATACTCGGTGATATTCACTCCGACTATGCGGTACAGGTATGGTTATGGTTCCTAGGTCATCAGCTAACTGGAAAAGCTGAATTAAAGTGTATAAGTCTATTCGACCAATATAATTTCCGCAATATTATTGCAAAATATCTTGATTTCATTCGAAAAAATGTTGGTATAATACGCGGTAGCTAGTTAATATAAATATTATTCGCAGAGACGGGCTCCTCCCTCTGTTCAACAAATTGAAATGAAGCCTGACCATGTTTATGTGTGGATTTTATTTATTTTTTTTCTAATTTAATAGCTATTATACGGTGTCCATTAAGAGGCTATGGCGTGTTAACTGATGCTTGCTGGGCTGTTGTATGGGAATTAGTTGCTTCACACAATTGCATCAAATTGTTAAACTTAACTTTATTTCGTTTCTATAAAGTCAATAAAATTATATTCCCCTCTCCTTGTTTATGATATTTTTTCTTTCCAAAACAGAGAAATCTATCAGATTCCTTAAAGCAAATTTTAACTTGTATTAAAAAAAATTAATAAAAAATATAAAAAGCAAAGACGTTTTTCCAAGATTGCCTTCAATAGCTTTAGATGTATATTTATTTTGTATTAGTGTTGGATTTTTTAAGCTTTTTCTTTTTAGGGTTGTAAAATAAATTTGCAAAGCAAGAGGAAGCTCAAATCTCTAGTGTTGTTGTTTTCTAGATAATAAAGAAATAAAATGTGGCAATTCCTTAAAAGGTAAACAGACAGATACAAACTAGTACATAGATTGCATAGCTTTTTGTAGTTGAAGTGTTGAAATGGTAGTATAGATAATACACGGAGAATACATGTAATTTAAAATAAAAGCAATGAGCAAGTGATTTGCTTGTAAGCTCACGTAATACTGAATAAGTGACACTTAAATCAATATGAAGTTTGAGCGTTTATAAATTAAATTTTAAACCAAAAACATATAAAATGTAGTAACAATTATTACATCATATTTTATACTTTTTAAGTTAACCATAAAATTAGTTCTTGTAAACAGCATACTCTTTTCCTGCCATACAAACTTTTTGAATGGTTAGGTTAGGTTTGGAAGGGTTGTGCCAAACATGGCACATCCACTCGGAGACCTATTGGTCCATTCTGATTCCCTTCAGCTAAACTACAACAAAACTAAGAAAATTATGGGGAAAAAGAGAGACTTATTATGCCACCTATCACTCAGCCACCCGATTTCCTTGATGAAGTCGACGACATCCTCGATTTAAAAAAAAAAAAAAAACTTTTTTAATACTACGCAAAAAAATGTTGCCTGAGCAAATGCAAATTTTTATGCCACAAAATGTTAATTTAAAATAAAAACAACGAATTTTTTACATTCCCCTTACAGTACAGCATACTAAAAAGCACAACTATAAGGCAGATGTAAAAAATGTAAGAGAAGTTACGACAAATTACGAACATAACACGGTAAGATTTAAGGACATCTACACAGCGTTATAATTATCGCTTAAAAGGAAATGCAACTTAGGACCCCCCAGGCTGCAGACTTTTTATCGGCAAATAGTTTGGTCGGCTTCTTGATCAGTATGTATAGGAATGCATATGCGCACTGTATATGCGCAAACTAATATCTCGGTCAATTATCGGCCAACTGTTTAATCACTATTGGCGCATACACACTTGCATATACATGACGATTGTTTAGTCTGCCGATAGTTCAGTTCATTCTGAGCTTTGTCAAATATGGCGTCGCCCAAAATATAATTGTTGGCTGTAGAAAGTTCTATTGCAAAGTTGATTGAGCAAGCCGGGATCTGCGCTTAAAAAAAAAAAAATTTAAGGAGTACTCCGACATAAATTTGAAGAAAAAACAGTTGTTATTTATTAGAATCGGCTTAGTCAGCGCCTTGTTCACCAATGTGCGCACTTGCAGTTCAATCCGACTAAACTATATATATATAGGTGCTACAATATTTTTTTTCTTTATATGGGAGGTTCCACGTTCATTGTCCCAAACCATACAGTTTTTGGCTCTTAATATGGTCATTAATATTAGGGTTACGTGTGCAAATTTTCAAGTCTCTACCTAGAATAGTTCTCCACGTATAGGAAATAAGTTTTACTTTATGTGAGAGCAACCACTCTCACTGTTTTAATACAGTCAGTTTTTCACTTGGTTTAAATTTTAAAAATTTTTAGAGTTTCTAGATTAGATAGGCAAAAAAAAAAACAAAACAAACATATAAAATAATTATAATAAAATAACAAAGATTACTATACAGTTTACAGCTTGAAAATAAATTCAAATGCAACAAGAAAAAAATAATGCTTCGCCGTATGCTCCAATATGTGCAAAATCTTTCTTAGGCATTTTTTTTTATAAAGACTTGTATAGAATGTATATCGCGAGGTGCTGCATTCCCTGTCTCGCAACCATATAACAGTGTTGTTTTTACATTGGAGTTGAACAATTTTAGCTTCGTCCATCTTGATATATGTGAGGACTTCCACACTGACCCGAGTTGGCCAAAAGCTTGCCGGGCTTTATTTAAACGGCTAAAAAATTCGGCTTTGGATTCACCACTTGTATCTAATATGCTTCCCAGATAACAGAATGAATCGACTTCTTCAAGCGGATGATTATGCACGGTTAGTAATTGCTCATTAATTACATTTATTCGCATTGTTTTCGTTTTGCCGATATTTATTTTTAGCCAGAGTGGGATGCAGATTCGTGGACAAGTGATAACTTTAATTGCATGTCTGAGAAGGTGTGGGTAAGTAGATATATGGCATCAGCGTAGTCAAGATCCCCTAGTCTGCCTTGGAGACCCCAAGTGATACCTCTTCACTGGGTTGTTGGTTTATTCATTACCGCGTCAAGCACACAATTGAAAGGCAATGGCGGTAATACACACTCTTGGCGTACACCGGAATTAAGGTTTAGTTTATAGCTCAGTTGCCCTTCGTGCAGAATTTGACAAGTAGCGTTCCCATATAGACCCTTAATGAGATTTATTAACTTGGTAGGTACACCTTTACATTCCAGTGAGTTCCATATGGCTGTGTGATTCAGGGTGTCGAACGCCTTCGCAAAGTCAAATAGTAATATAAATTTGTCTTTTTATGTGAGAAGTTATTCTACTCAGTTTTATTGTGATAGAACCACATTTCGAGGTGCCGCAGAAGCCTTAAACATATTTTTACTTTACCATACGTAGTAGAAGGTAAAGTATAGTAATCCTAAAAAAAATCGAGGTCTCGTGAATTTTGGCAATTTTCGTGATGATGTCTGTGGGTGAGTGTGTATGCCACTATTTTTGTGGAGTTTGTACAGGCCATACCGTTTGAAGAGCTGTGGGCATAATCTGGAGGGGACAAGTGGTAGTTTCCATATCCCCAAATTTTGTAAACGCTCTACAGATCATATCGTATGACATATCAAAAAGAAATTTAGTATGTGCCTTTGGTTTATGGAGACGAAGAACTGTATAAATTTTGAGCATAATCGGGAAGGGACAATGGGTAGCTTATAATTAATTAATAATTAATTTTTCAATTCGAATATACTTTGAACTTATATTCTTTATGTAATATATCCATAAAAAATCTTTTTCCACTGGCTATGGTAAAGTTGAGTGTAGCCCACCCCAGATTTTTTTTTTTGCTTTCAATCTTATGTAGGTATGAATAAATTAATTATTTAATCTTAAGTTCTCATAAAAAAATAAAGAAAAATTAGACACCTGCAGAGTGGAATGCATTTTCTAGACAGCTACGTCCGTCATCAGCACTCTTCGTATCTATCTTCAAGATAGTTTCAATTGTTATTAATTTTCTATTTACACAAACTTATCAAAGAAATAGCATATGAGAAATTTAAGTTTTTATATTATATAGGAGATAGAGGTTTTTGAAATTGTTTTTACACTCTTAAACACTATTTCTTTCATATTATACTGCCATATATATTTTTTATTTCATTGCTGGGTTTTCATATTTATTATTATTTTAACTTCATTAATACTAATTCTAAAATAATCCAAAACATAAAAATTTGTTATCCATAGCCATTTTGTAACCTTTTTCACGTTTTAGTAAGATGGGCGTAGATATAATTTTTTTAAGATTTTTCTTTGACTAAAACTTACTTAATGTACTAAGAATGATCCTTTTATTTATATACTGCGGTTTTTGCAGATAGAAATGTATTGAAATTTGCTAAATTTCAATATATTTGAATCTAGTTTGCGGCACCTCTTGCCCTACTCTAATCTTGTTTAATCTTTAAAATTGACTTAACAATAGCAAATGGCAACTTTTTGTCACAATTTCCTATTGAAATTGAAAAAAATATTTTTTCGATCCACCGATCCACCCTAATGTACATAGTCTACAAAATGAAAAATTATTATTTAGTACCTAACGAACTTGAATAATGAGCCATAAAATTTATTTCGAGCAACCCATTTTTAATGTGCTTAGCCGCACAAAAAATTACTGGTTTGGAAGAGAAGGCGTGATACCACAAAGTAAATAATTATCATTATGAATCTTTCCAGTTTTTCAAAAAAAAAAAAAAACACTGGCTTGATTGAAACAGTAGAACCACATACAAGCTGAAAAATTATTGTCGGAAGCTAAACTATTGAAATTTTGTACTCTGGATATATCGTGTGGTTGCAAGTTAAAGCTTGGTGGTTAGGACGGAAAGTCCAAAAAAAAGTAGTTATCCCATATCTCTGAACAGCTATCTAGAGAGCAGCTGACGCTATCTAAATTAAATACAGGTTTCTCTTAGAATATCGGGCGTTAACGGGGATCGCTAGTATTTTATATTTATGAATATTATATTATAGAATAGTTATTAAACTTTGGAATTTTACAAAACAATTTGTAGTTCTAATTAACTATGTTCGGTTTTTCTGCATAATAAATTTATAATTATCAAATGTAAATAAAAGCTTGTATATCATGAATATCTAGAACAACTATTATTTATTCACCGCTACCAATTATTGTTACGGGGAATATAAATTGTTTATTTTGACCATGTTTCTGTTTTTTTTCTTCTGCATGTATATAACGTTTGAGACTTTTGCTTACAATTGAATGTGAAAGCAATAATGTAATAAGTATAATATTTGATGTAGAGCTTTTCCTCCTCTATCCTTTTTTTCAAATAACCGTGAATCATAAATTTTTTGGTCTAGCGCTGGTTGGATATATTTAGTATATTTAGTTTTTCGACTTAAGATATGAGTAATTAATGATAGTTCAAATGTATTGAAGATACAATTAATAAAAAATTGCAAAAAATAAAAGATGAATCCTTCCTAAGGATAGGAAAGTTGGTGAATAGAAATAGAAAAAAAACATGACTTGACTAATGTAATAATGAAATGAAGAAGAATGCTCCAGTGCACGTCTGTGTTGTGGATCGGCGCTTAAGATTTAGGTAGAATAAGGAGTCATCTCTGCAGCAAAAGCATATTTGAAGGACTTTAGTAGACTACGAGAAGGGTTTTAAAGAGTTGCTGAATTGTTAAATAAAGGAAGCCTCGTTAAAAAATGCAAAAGCTTCGGCTAAAAAAAAAATCGTCTTATATGTTATGTAAAATCTGATTGGCTTGCACTAGCATTTTTATGACTTATCATTTATTACACATGCTCTCATTATTATAATTAGGTATGAACAAACATTCTTGTTGAGAATAAATGTTAAATTTTTAGCTACTCAGAACTACAGCTGCCGTTACAGAAAATACTCACTTGCGCTCACCTAAACATCTTTATTGAAACATTAACCAGGATAATATCTACAAATAAGATTCTTTAGAAGTTGTCTTAGTTAAATCTTAAGATTGCTCTTTTGCAATCTTTTCCGCAATATACTCAGATGAATAAACTACAAAGTAAATAAAATGCTGAACCATACACATACTAAGATTTTTTATTATTTCTTATTATTTTTCTATTAAAATCATACACAGGCTTCTAACGCACACCTTTTTCTAACATAATCTTTCTATTTTCCACCCACCATACTTTTTATTTATCTTTTAATATGACGTCGGTAACTGAATTTATAAACCCATCTGCATCTACAAACATTAGGATGATAAATTTTTTGTAATAAAAAAAAGAAAATCGAAAAGTCGTTTGTTATACGGTTACCATTAGGAAGGCATGCGGGATATTTGAAAGTTTAGCAACTGTGTGTGTAAACAAATACATACATGCTATTGTTTGTATTGGTGTTGCAATAGCAATAAGAAGCTTTCATCTTACGATTTAACGGTAATAACTTGTTAAGTTGTTTCAGAATTTATGTAAACATTATTGCTAGATTTACCTCGTTCTCAATTTGGTAAACTTGGGAGGAGTTTGGACGTGTGTGTGTGTGTGCAGTGTATGTGTGTGTGCAGTGTATGTTTGTGTGCAGTTAGTATTATGTACGAGTATGATTACTATAACGTACTTTGTAGTATAAACCAGATGAATATTAGTGTCCTACACATGTGATTGGTTGGCTGAATATTTTGGTGATGTGCTTTACGATTTTGCTTTTCGAATTTCTGCCTTGGCTTCGTGTTCTTCTTTTAAGTGTCATAATGCAGCAGTTGGATTTATATTTTAAAAGTAAGAATTTTGCGTGTGTACGTCTATGTGAGTTTGTACTGATTGCAAGTTAAGTGGACTTTAAAAAGTTATTTTAGTAAGAGATAAAACTTTTAACAAGTTTGATTATAGATTACATATTAAGTGCTGGAATTGTTTGCTGTACCTGCAGGTTGTGCTCTTTAATTCTTTAAAAGTTTGATAACATTTAAACTTTTACTTACAATGAATTAAAACCTTATTTTTTGGTATTAATCTATAATTTAAAGTTACTGTTTCTACAGATTTTGTTGACAGACAGACAGATTTAACTTTTCTTCCTCAAAAATAGAAAATTAATTTTTATAACAACTTTTTTATCGATTTTTTTTTTTTGATCTTAGGTTGTATTGGTATAAGCGTTTACTCGGAGGTCATTTGGCCCCTTTGATGTCGCAATGGTAAATATGATCAAGTATTAGCGTCAGTACCTGCCATGTTGGCTTTACCTGACAGTGGTCTTACCACTGAGTTAAATTTTGGCGTAGACTAGCGCCCCCATTTTACAATACAAGTACATATTGGACAATCAGTAGCATTTTATAGAATATGGAAAACGTGGATCCATGTTATAAGTCCTTGTTAGGAGAACATCAAACTTATCTGTCAAGAATGCAACAGCATACTTGAACATATTTTTACTATCGCTGCAAATCTTGGTCAAAGCCAGAGCCACAGGTCACAGAGATGGGCAGCTCTCTGTGTGGCTACCGATTTCCGTGGTATCAGTCTTTTGAACACTAGTCGGGCCTTGAAAGTCTAATAATTAAACAGACCTGTTCTTCCAGATTCAGGTTTCAGAAACACTTGCGTTTGATGCCTTCATATACACCGAAAGCAAAGTGTCGCAGCAGTTAGAGGGTTGGTTGCAATGACAATTAGTACCCCCAGGGGAATGCCACTACGACAGTTAACCCACACAGTTCCCATTACAACTTCAGTATATGAATCATTAAAAACCACTTGCAGCTTCCCTCAAAACCTATCAGGTCCGAGTCGCGTCCTTGATACAGACATTTTGCCCAAATATTTTAGCAGACATTTCTACTGAGATGGACAGTATCAGAAAAGGAGTTGACATGGCACTTTCTCCTACTGATCCAAACAGATTCTGCAGCTCTCATCCGTAATGATGCGCACTAAAAACGATATTGCGGTCTAGCCCTTTTTTCAACTAGTAACTCTAAAAAGAGTTATTTTAGACTACCCTATATTGTATTTGAAAACTCGGCTAGGGGTTATCGGTTCTAAAAGGGTGTACTAATTTATATTCTAGTTTAATTAAATATTTAATATCAGTAAATTTTTTCTCAAACTTCTGGGTAAATAAAAAAACTGAAAGATTTTTAAAATAATGAATCGGAATTTTTTTCAGTTTTACAATTAATCGTACAATAGGCCAAAGTGATAGATTTAGTATCCCGACTAAAGTTAAAGAAAAAAAAAAAAAACAAAAGGTTATTTATTTGAAAACTTCGTTATAGCTATCCAGAATAGATCGTGGATTTGTTGAGTTTAAAAAAGTATTCTAGTCAGAGATTCTACTCTCGCTCTCATCTATGTGCATGGACAGATTAGTAATACCAGTAAGTTCGTAGCTTATTATCTGGACAAGATGAGTACGACGCGTACCGTCCTGCACAATGAGTACCGGCCTCAGAAATCTCACTAACAATATGCTATCACTGATTTGAGCTATTACCGCATTCTAGCTCAAGTCTGATCATTAAGCATGCGTACGTGCAAAATCGTAAGGTTTATCTGACCCAGAGTTGTTATATCTGACAATCACTCCCCATACTAAAAAATGTCAGGCAGTAATTGGCAGAATAGTAACTCGTTTCCGTCTGTCTGTCTATTTGTTCTTCATTGTTTGTGTTCGCATCACGTAAAAACTACTGGATGGATTTTAACAAAATTTTGTGAGGAGGTACCTTAGTATCCTGGTTCCAATATAGGATACTTTCTTTCTCAAAAATATCTTATTTCCAAGAGAAAGTGGAGAAAAATCAGTCCAAAACGCAATTACCGGATTAAAGATGCTTAAATTTTCGGTTTAAAACTGGGATATTTTCAACACGGTTACATTTTCACCACACACCTTTTTATTTTTGAAACTATTACGCAACAGATGGTACCAGTAGATAAAAAAATTTGTATTTTTACTTTGTGGAATTACATGGTTATTAAAATATTTTACAATAATTTTTTGAATTTTAGAATTTTTTATAAATTTTAGAATTTTATCGAGGGATAGGTACCTTCATGTAAATTAAATACATAAACCAATTAAAGGATTCTTACTTTAATAATGCTTATAAAAGTAAGAGTCCTTTAATTGGTGTGGAATACTTGCAAAGACGCCCACGACGTGGCGGGCACAGCTAGTTTATAACAAAACTATACTTATACTAATTGTAAGTCTTTGCTTTCACAATTTTAGCTTTAAGAAGCTTGTTGGTTTCAAAGAATTATGTTGGATTTTAAACAAAAAAAACGGCAACGTTGTTCAGAATAATAAAATCAAATTGAATCATACACGGGAAGTAGAAATTACAAATATAGTACAAAATAATTTTTACACAATTTGTAATATTAATATAGATTGAATAAATTTACTGTAGAAAAGCACTATAACTATAAAACATTAAATATAAAATAAAATAGAATAAAATAAAATAAATTAAATTAAATTAGACATCAGTAATAGGCATATTACGAAGATTTTAATAATTTATTATTATTTAATTTCATAAGAAAACTTTAATAAAGTAAAATACCAAAACAGTTAGCCATTATTTGAGTGGATATTGGTTAAAGTTCACAGCTTCTAGCTTCTATATTTTACTATCTTTTTTACAGGACCTCATTGTTTTATTCTAGATACTTATTTGGTATAGAATAGAAATGATTGCTATGGCTTTTGTTAGATCTTATATTTTGACAACTGAGCATTACGCTCTTCAAACTGTCCCATTGAAAAAGCAGTGTGTTAATTTCAGCTATTTCAGATTTAGTATTAGTTATCTAATTATACCCTTCATCACAAGTGGAAAGGGTATATATAAGTTTGCCATTTCGTGTGTAATTTCTACAATATTAATTTTCGACCCCATTAAGTATATATATTCTGGATCCTTTCACATGGAGAAGTTGCTTAAGCGATTTCCATCTGTCCGTGTTCGGGTAGTAATGTCATATGCCGTGGAACCAGCAGAGATACAAACAATTTAAGCACACCAGTCTGTCAGGCATAGTAACGAAAATGTTCGGATTACAATTCCTTTGGAGGCTGCTGGCCAAAAAGCCACGCCCACCTTTAAGATTCTCTTTTGCTTTTTTTTTGTCAAATAAATATTAGACCGCGTAAGGTAGATCGCAAGAAGTGCGCCCCCTACGAGGGGCGATTTTTGTTTCTTTTTAGGTTGGTAGGGTTTCTCTGCTTTGATTTGTATTAAAGACCTTTATAGAAATTAATACACATAGAGGTAGCCAATGGACCCACAGGGTACCCACTGGTAAATAGGAGCAGTTAAAGGGTACATAGGGCTTCAATTTGAGGAAATTTTTTAAGGATTTTTTTTTTGCTTTATTCTAACCATTCCAACTCAATATGGATTGTAGGAAGGTCCTAAATTAAAAAAAAAAAATATTCAATAAAATTAAAAAAAAAAATTAAATTTAAAAAAAAAATAAAATTTTTTTTTAATATTTACAAAAAACTTTACAAAACATTTAAAAAAAATGTTTATAGAGATAATTTTCGCAAAAAAAATTTTAAAAAATTTTTCAAAAGTTTAATTTTCGAAAAATTAAAAAAAAAACAATATTTTTATGAAAATGAAAATCTTGACTGTAACATAACATATATTTAATATTAAGAATATATATTTTTTAAGTGCGTTTGACTTTTAAATAGATGAGATCCCTGTTTTAAAACCTAGATGCATTAAACACATAGACAACATCAGGATACCGACTACAAACTGTTAAAAATAAAATACACATGTTTTTTATAGGTAAACGATTATTTTGAAGTCAGTATAGCTTAGGCTACTTTCTATTTTATTCAACAAAAGAAAATGTCACAAAATTGTAAATTACAAATTCATATATAAACAAAAAGTTTTGTAGGAAATATTTATAATATATTTTTTTTAATTTTATAAAAACAAAATAAGTATTTCTACAACAATGTCAGTGTTTACGATGTAGCTTTCTTCTTCAATATCACGCGGCGACAGTTGTAGTCAATGGAATTTGTTTTCATATAGTTGCGTCTCCGCTGTCTTCTATTTTTTAGAGCATGAGTCAGCATTATGGATAATGCTGTACATGTCTGTATACATAAAATCACCGTGATGAAGGGTACAGAAGATTCGGCACGGCCGAGTATAACACTTTTACTTGTTTGTTTTCATTTTTGTTTTAGCCATTTAAAATAATATTTCTGAGCTATTGCTAAATTAATAATAGTCTTTTAAACACAGCTTTAGACCTTTTTCAAAAAAAAAAAAAAAAAAAATGAGAATACTGAACTATAAGGGTTGTTGCTAACAGTTTTTAAATTACTAATCAAATATCTTTACAAATTTAATTATTTATTTTATTACACCCATAAAGTAAAATGCAGGAACGTAAAGGACCTACAAATTTTAGATGCCAAAGAGTTGGTTTTAAATTTCTACTTTTTAGTTTTTGACATGCGCTGTTGTTAGAGGGATTAAGTAACTGAAGGCTTTAACCTCGTATCGTTTTTTTAATTGGCAATAAATTTTAAATTATAAGCTATACAAGGGAGCAAAATTAAATTTATTTGGAATTTGTGTTTATATTGTTTTTTCTTTTTGTGTTAAGTTGAATAATATAAGTATAGCTTTTGTTCTCTTATCTTTTCCACAGAAGTTTTATATATTATAAGGTACAGCGACGAAATTCACCATAGCACATGAAGTTAAAATAAATAAAATAAAAATTAAGTTTTATAGCAACTACGTTTCTAAATGGTTTGGAATTCTATTTTAAAGACTCAATAAATCAACGTTATACAAGCTTTAATAAATCTCAACCAATTGTTTAAATACAGTATGTATGTAGCTCCCTTAAAAAATTAACCATTAATATTTAAAGAACCATTTATAACTTTCGAAATAAAAAAGAACGAAAAATCTATGTTCCTAGCTAAGCATATTTTGTTAAATATACTAATGAAAGCAGAAAAACTGATCCCAACATTTGTATTAAATGAACTTATTTTTTCATTTCTTTTAGAGCAGAATAAAAAAAAAATAAAAAAGCCATTTTACTCAATATTGAAAAAAAAAAAGAAAAATACATTATACTGAATGATAAATGATTTTAAAAGCATTCAAACCACAACAACCACAAACGTAACTTGCATTCAAACTTAACTTAAGTTAACTCCCACACAAATGCAACTGATTGGATTGATGACTGCTGACTCCAACAAATTAACCCACACAAAGACATACACATACACAAAAGTAGTCACTACTAGAAAAAACATATTCATATGGAAAATAAACAATCATGTATAAATTGGCTTCCATGTGTATGGGAGTATGTGATACATAATATGCTACAAACATATACATATATACATACATACATACATACATACATACATACAAACATTTTGTTTAGTTTAAGCAAAAAATTAACTTAAAAAATCTTGTACATAAACCAATAAAAAAATAAATAAATTTTCATTCTGTGCCAATCAATATTTTAGAGTCCTTAACTTTTTTCTCTGTTCAATGAAATGTAGTTAAGATTGAGAGCACTATGGTTAACATTTATATACAGTTTTAAAATACTGAAATTTTGTTTAAAAAAAATCAATTATTTGAATCTTAGTATGAATAATGGGGTGCTCAGATTATTTCTAATCATAAAGAAAATCACTATGTATAGAAATTAGCAAAAATACCTTAAACTAAATGAGATGGATATATGAATATTTGTTTGGGTAGAAATAATTTTTTTTTTTTTTTTATATTTGTGAAGTCGGATCTAAAATAATTTTTTATCGATTTCAAAAAAGATTAGAAGTATGTCCATGGTTTCCCTTTGCAGAAGGCGTTTTAAACAATGAATGAGAAAATGATGTTTCTCTTATGGCTGGTAGAGCAGGAGCAGATATATACTTAGCTGAGCTGAAATTGCCTTTAGTCTACCTTTGGAGTTTACCAGGCAAAACTGCTTGGGTTGCTGCATGTTTTGGATCATCTGCTGGAATGTCGGGCTCATAGAAGAAAGATTAGCGTAGCACTTAACAACCAGGCTGTTATAAAATACATAAAGCAAGCGAACGTGTATTCTAATCTAGAGCAAGAATAGGTTTTAAAACTCGAAGCCGATAGCCTTAGTTGCTAGTGCTTATTTCCTTTTAATTATAATTTTAATTGTAATTAAAATAAATAAAATAAAATAAAATAAAATAAAATAAAATAATAAAACTCGACAGATGTGTTTCGGCTAATGAGGTAAAATTGATGTGTGTTACTGGGATTGAAGCAGCAGGCCACCTAGCAAAAAGCTGTTAATTTCTGTGGACCAGAACCCACAGTAGCGATAGGAAATGGTTTAATGCGAGCGAAGATTATACAATAGTTGAACTCGTTAAACCTGAAATGGTGAAGGGAGCCCACTACTTGAAGTCAAGCTCGAATGGTGATCAAAGAGCCCCTTGGCAGGATGGCCAGTAAGGTGCTGAGATATAATAAAAGTACCTTAAGGGGGATAACTGCGTTAGTGACAAGTCATGGAAACTTTAATTATCATCCTAGCCAAGATGGTAATGAAGATGCTTGGAAGAGGCTGTCCAGCTCTGGCTAGGACGTGACTCAATAAAAGTAAGGTTGATGTAAATAACAAATCAGTTGCCTACAATCATGGACAACAGAAGTGGGTAGAAAAAAGTCAAGTTAAGAGAGCAGTGAGCATCTATACCCCCTCTACATTAATGATAATAATAATTATAATATGTTTCCTTTCCGCTAGGTTTCGACACATATCATTTGAATTGGAAATGAATTGCAATTTATTTTAAAGATTCATTTGAATTGAAAAATGCATTGCAACTCATTTTACGAAACGAATTGTAATTCATTTCTGCCCAATTCGTTTGAATTGATTCAAGTTTCATTCAATTCATTTTTGAGTGTCAAAAGTATTAATTCAAAATTTGATAATTCCGTGCATGATGTATGATTCATTTACAGCTCTGATACTCAGGATAGTTTGAAAGTTCGTAAAATCGGACTGTCGGGGCAAAGGTCGTATTTGTGGCAACTCTTTTGTGGCCATGAACGCATTCACACCGGCGAAAGGACGTTTAAATGTGAAATGCTATTGGACAGGCATTTCTCCAGCGCACAATTTTGATTCGTCGTAAAAAATCATTTGAATTAAAATTACATAAATGTAACATATGTTTAAGATCATATATATCCCTTTCAAACGGGAGAACGGCCACACAAATGTATGTGGAGATGGATTTGTCTATTAAGAACAGAAAAGAAGTATGTGGCAAATAATTTAATAGTCGCAGCAATCGCAATGCCCACAATTTTACATTTGTCTTTAGCTTGCCAGTGTACGGTGTGGTTAATAATTACTTGGAACGATTTACATAAAGCATAGTGTTGACAATTCAAAACCATGTTGCACGAAAATGGAACTTAATTTTCCCAAGATTTTATTAATTTTTCTAATTCCTTTTTCGTATGTTTAGATTTATATTGTTAAATTTAATATTAAAATTTTTTTTATATTACATGGAAATGATTTTTTTTATAAAAATAATTATTTATTGTGTAAGGCTTTAAACACATAGACAACAGCGGCTACACCGCTACACGACTACAAATGCTGTTGGCTACAATCTTCGCCGTGTAATCAGCTACTGAATTATGTTGAAGACGACAGCTACATACTTCAAAACTATGAAAATATTGTAGAAATACATATTTTTTCTTTTAAAAAAATTACTTTTTCATGTAATACTTTTGTCATATCAAAACAAATAAATATAAAATACAAATACAAAAATAGAAATTAGGCTAAGTTGACTACAGCCACAACGGTGATCGTGTGCGTAGCCATGTAGCTATGATGTCGTCAAAATAATCGTCTTCATATAAACGTGTGCATTTTAATTTTGACAGGTTGTTGTCGGTATCCTGCTGTCGTCTATGTGTTTAATGCTTAAAAAAAACTTGTAAAACCAGGGACCGTAAACAACAGTTATCGTTTAAAAAAAATATTTTATAACAGTTATTTTGAGAATTAAATACAAAATCCATTTAAAACAGTTATTTTTGAAAGTAAAAACAAAAACTCAAATAAAACTTTAAAAAAAAAGAATTTTAATTTACCGAAAAAAAAATAAAACTTTTTTAGGAGTGTTATTTTATCGTCAGAAAATAAAACTCATTTTATGTAAATTGATAATCAAAACAAAAATTTTTAATTTCAATTGAATAAATCGTCACTAAAATAAAGTAGGTTTTTAATTGATTATTGTTTGATTAACGATCTTTACTAGATGTTTTCCTATTTTCACCGCATTTATGTTACACATTTACATACATCGCTTTTAAAACAGAACAAGAAAACGATGAAAATGAATGAGGTTGAAAAAAAGTTTTCTTGGAAATTGATAATTTAAGAGTTTTATTTGAACTTCTATTTTTCTATTAAAAAGTAACTGTTAGCTATGGAGTTGAGATCGATTTTTTAAGATCACCATAGATTCTGAAAGAGCTCGTCAATACATATCAATTGATATATAACAGAATATAACTCCGTTGACTCTAAAATAAAGAGATTTTTTCGTTTGATAACTGTTATTTACGGTCCCTGTGTAAAACAAAATATAATAGGTTTTATTAAATACCAGCGATACCCGGTGTGCTTCACTTCAGTGTCGTGCAATGGTCAAGCTTTAAATTGAAAACGCACATTTAAAGGGTGCCACTATTGCAGTTCTTAGTTTATGTTACTCGTATATAATTTCAAAACTCTACGTGTTATAGGTCCCAAGTTATAAAAGGATAAATATATTTAAAAATTTAAAAACTTCCTCTTATAGTTTCCAAAGTGCAGTATGATGCTGAAAGGTGCCGTGGCCACTGTTCCAATCAGGCCAGTTTCCTGCTCGACTTTACATATTAATATGCGAATTTTTCCTTCGAAATGTCAAGGCTTTACTTATTATATTTCCTAAGATACACAATAATACTTTTTGGTTTTTTTTTTGTGGAAGGTACCACCATTTCGGGGTGATGGTGTCAATAGAACATAACAAATTTTCGTATACACAAAATCCCATGAATAAGCAAAATATATTTTCATACACACAAAAGACCACGCATAAATCAAATTATACAACTTACATTAGTATATCGACAACTTACATTAGTATAAAGCAAATCCTATATATCTGTGGCTAGAAAGAAAAACTGCTTACATTTTATTCTGTATTTTTAAAGAAGATCACTTTAAAACATTGTAGCTGGTTGTTATTAATTTATTCTTTTTCTTAATACAGTTTAGGGCATTTTATTCTGTCTGGGCCATTCTAAATTAAGATATATGACGTTCTACATTTTTATAAATAACTCATTTTAAGATCTTAAGTCCATTTATTAAATTCCTGTGAAATGAAAATTAAACTTTAGGATATTATGGAATGCCTCGATAGTGCTCTAATCTATCAGGCTGGTGGTTACTGGTTTGATTTCCGCCAAAGACTCTGGGTGTTTCTGCAGGCAAGAAAAAAGCTTAGCAGATTGTGCTGCTCTAAAAAGAGTCTTCAAGGTATTCTTAACATTGTTTAATGCTACTAGAAATTATTTTTTTTTATAAAGCCTTGCCCATGGTGAAGTTCATTTTATTTGATAGATTGTTTCCAACTTTGGTTGTACCATTTATAGATTTTTTCCTCTTTGATATATTTTTAACTATTTTAATTACAAAAAAGTTAGAATAGTTCATACAATTTTAAAGAAAAAAAATAAAGAAAAGGAAAATAAAAATATGAAACGTTAATCATCATTTGACTTGTAAATTAGCAATTAATAACAGATGAAAAAACTGAATAACTAGAGAAACACTTACAAACATTGCAATACAAATTCAAATTTTAGAAGAATTTTCATAGATGTAAATCAAAGTGATTTAGATTGTTCAGGTAAAGTCATGTAAAGTAAATGAGAAGTAGCATACAGCTTTTGGGAAATGTAATTTAAGAAAATATGTTTTTAATTTAACACAAAGCCATTAGCTTTCTTTCATGTGTATGACTAAAACAGATACAGTAAAAATATTAACGAAACACAAACACTTTGAAAATAACATCTGAAGTGTGTGTATGTATGTGTATTTGTATTT
Source organism: Phasia obesa (assembly GCA_949628195.1). Classification (NCBI taxonomy): domain Eukaryota; kingdom Metazoa; phylum Arthropoda; class Insecta; order Diptera; family Tachinidae; genus Phasia; species Phasia obesa. Next base: position 85,588,045 of record OX451215.1, read on the forward strand.
GGGTATGGCAGTAGCAACAGTTTCATTTTCAACAAAATGTTTCCACCTTTTGGAAAAGTAATGGAAAGTTTTGTAGAATATCAACAGAAATACTAACAACAAAGACAAGATTTTGTGAATGTGGTTTGATAATAAATAAATTAGTTTCTGTTTCATACGTAGTTTGTTTTTGCTTGTGTGCATTGCAAATGCGAGGGTAGCTAAGAATGTTTTTTTTATTTCATTTCTGTAAAAACAAAAATATGTTTGTTGTTTTTTTTTAAATTTTTTTTTGCGTTAAAATTTTTAAATTTATTACATTTTAGGATACTTTTTTCCGCAAAAATATCTTATTTCAAAGAGAAAATGAGGAAACAGTACGCAGTTATTTTAGTAAGGATGAGACCATTTAAAGTAAATACTTATACCATAACTGAAGCTCTAACCGATATGCATAGCTTAAGGTAGCAGTTATTTAAGATGAGAACCTTTATATAATGTAAGGTAAGGGTTTTTGGTGTGGAATGCTTTCAAAGCAAAATCAAACAAAATATTTCAAGGAAGCTGACGAAGTGGCGGGCACAGCTAGTAATGACTAAAAGCACTAGCATCTGCCGGGTTATATTAATTTTTCTTTTACCATACCTAGTATAAGGTAAAGTACATATAGTAATCATGAAAAAAATCGAGGTCGGGATTTCGACGGATTTATACGTTTTGAGGTCTCCTGAATCCATTTTGACTATTTGCGCGATGATGTCTGTGTATGCCACTATTTCTGTCGAGCTTGTACAGGTCACACCGTTTAACATATCAAAATGAAATTTAGTATGTGCCTTTGGTATATGAAGCTGTATAGTTTTTGGGCATAATCGGGATGGAACAAGGGATCGTTTCCTTACCCGCAAATTTTGTGAACACTCTACAGGTCATACCGTATAACATGTTGAAACGACATTTAACATGTGCTTTTCGTGTATGGAGATGAAGAGTTGTGTAAATTTTGGGCATAATCGGGAGGGGGCAAGGGGTAGTTTACTTACTCCCAAATTTGTAAACGCTCTATAGGTCATACCATATGATATATCAAAATGAAACTCACAATGTGCTTTTGGTTTATGGAGATGAAGAGATGTATAAATATTGGGCATTGTCGGGAAGGGGCAAGGGGTAGATAACTTAACACCCCAAACAGAAAATAATTTATTGTTCAATTCGCATATATTTTGAAATTTAATTCTTTATGTAATATATCCATAAAAATATCTGTTTCCATTGGGTATGGTAAAGTTGAGTGTAGGCCACTCCAGTTTTTTTTTTGTTTTTTGTTGGAATTAAATTATTATATTTTATTTGTTAAATTTAAATACTGAATAAATTTATAAATATAATTTATAAATATTTGAGCATGAATGAGGTGTTAGATTTTCAGGATCTTTCGAGGTCCATAATTAAAAATTGGTCACCTAAATCGCCAAACTGAGCATATGTTTTTACTACTTTTTGATAGTAGAATAAAACCTATACTATCAAGTCAGTGTGTTTTTGATTTCTTGCACTGTGTAATCTTTGATTCATTGCAGAATCTCATACGCATGTGGTTTAATGGTTGAGTGTCTCTTAGAAGGTGATATATTGTGCTTGTGTATGATAACTTTGTAAGTCAGTCTCATGCTATTGTATTTATATTTATTATTATTATTATTATTATTATTATTATTATTATTATTATATATATTGTTATATATTATGCTATAAATATTTTTGAAGTGGGATTAGAACTTTATAATGGTTAAATTCTTTCTAGGAAGGATTATAGTAGCGCCACGTTTGGACTAAGGATTTGGTTTTCTTGTCTGGATTTAGCTTCTTTATCGGCATACTAATTTCCAATTATGCTTGAGAACTACATTTCTGATGTCGTATACATAATCAGGGTACGAAGATAAACTAATCGAGACGTTTGCATTCGTTTTGTTTCAAACTTTATTAATTAGAACAAAAACAAAACAAAAAGAGTTAGATATTTAGTGCAATTTATGGTTAACTTTGAACGTAATCTCTACATAAATTCAAACCTAGTCAGCTAGAAAAGAAATATATGAGAAAAAAAAACGTTTCTCAAACGTTTGCTTAATGATATGGTATAGAAGCGATATATAACTTATGTTTTTAGTTAAGTTTTAAAATTAAACTTTTTTACATCAGCTTGTAAGATTTTTGGTTATTACTAATGCTTACACTTAAATATAAATAAATACCAGTAGTGCAATTCACTAATCTGTTTTAACGAATATCGAATCGTTAAAAAAACTAAACAACAAAATTATCGATTTTGCTACGCAACAATACAATAAACAATACTCGTTATTGTTTGAAGACAGCTATTATTGTTGACAAATCTATTGTCGTTAAATAAACGGCCATCATGTTTGAGTTGTTTATTTTGTCGACAAAAGCTTTTTTATTAGTCATTGTAAAGGCTTTTGAATATTTAGAAAATTAATTTTTGCAAAACGAGTCTGGTTTTCATACTCTTAAAATTCTAAAATAATTTAAACATAGATAATATGTACATATTTACTAAAAAAGAATACAAATTATATTCACATTTTATTTTATTGAAATTTTTGCCAACTTAAATCAATTCTTTCAATACAGCGCGTGAATAGTTTTTATTATTTTATTTTAATAAATAAAAGTCCACATAACAACTTCATATAGACTTTAGTAACACAATTTAATAATAATAATTTGTTTTCTTTTCTTTTTTGGACAGGGATGCCATATGTTAGTAATTTGTGTAGGTAGAAAAATAGTGTTGTCGACTATCGATAAAAAGTAGTTAGTAAATACTACGGTCGTTACTGCAAACAACAAAAGCCATTGACGAATATAGCGATTGTCGTATTGTTAAAAGTTAGTGAGATGCACTCCAGGCAACTCAACTAGAGGCAATGGAGATATATACTGTCATATATCAATAGATTTGTAATGACGAGCTCTTCCAGAATCTAAACAGTTATTTTTCAACGGAAAAATAAAAGTTCAGCTGAAAGTCTTAAAAAGAGAGTTTTATTTTTTCGTCGTAATAAAAACTTTTTTTTAAGGAGTTTTATTTTTCCCGTCAGAAAATAAAACTCATTTTGTTTATTTACATATTTTTACTAATTTAAGAGCATGTTTCTCTGGGTTGCAGGAACAAACTGTTGACTTTTTTTTTTGCCAATTTATGGATATGGATAATGTATTTTTTTCCTCACAGAGAAAAAATTATCAATTTCCAAGAAAACTTTTTTTCAACCACATTCATTTTCTGGTTCTGCTTTAAAGGCAAAGTATAAAATGTGTCACATGAATGCGGTGAAAATGGGAAAACATCTAGTGAAGATCGGTAATCAAACAATAATCAATTAAAAACCTACTTTATTTTAGTGACGATTTATTCAATTGAAATTAAAAATTTTTTTTTGGTTATCAATTTACATAAAATGAGTTTTATTTTCTGACGAAAAAATAAAAACTCATAAAAAAGTTTCATTTCTTTACGGTAAAATAAAATTCTCTTTTTAAAACTTTCATTTGAGTTTTTATTTTTACTTTGAAAAATAACTGTTTAAGATGGATTAAATTAAAAAATAATTCTCAAAATAACTGTTATAAAATAATTTTTTTTAAACGATAACTGTTATTTACGGTCCCTGATAAATACTGAAATAGTAATAAGAAGAAAGACTAAATAAATTCAATTTATTCAAAATTTAAGAATTATTCTAAAAAAATAAAAAACAAAGCACAATTCAAATGAAATTAAAAAAATTAAAAAAACAAACAAATTAACTACAAACTAAATCAGTCAGTCTGCTTGTTTTCAAACTAGTGGAATATAATGCATTTGCTGGATCGCTTCATCCTTCTTCACATCTATCTATTTTGGGTAATGTTTTGTTGTAAATATCATCTATTTAACCAACCAAATCAAGATAAATTCATAATGATATCCCATCTATTATCACTTAGCAAGAACGAAGTCTACTACTCTACCACTTCGTACAGCTTTATTCTGCATGTAGAAATTTCGTTAAGAATGCTGAACTCTCCATTGTTATTTATTTAAGTTGGAGCTAAAAATATTCTTAGTTTATCCTCGTAGTTATGAATACTAACAGAAACGTTAAAGAATAAATTGAATTCAAAAGAAATTCTTTGAAGTTTAAATTATCATTTGTTTCCTTAAGGGACCATATCACTCTTCATATCCCAACATTGTTCAGCAAATGATAGCAAAATATATTCTACCTATATTACCATTCAAACAAAAGTACAAGCAAAGTGGCTAAGCAAAAAATATTTTATTCCCCTGATATCTGTTGTTCAAACTTTAAGAACAAATTTCATTAAATAAAAAACGAAATAAAAAAACATAAATGACTAAATTCCTTGGCTTCTCTGTAAGATACATAAGTATGTATGTTTTTCATACATGCATACATATAAGTTGTATGAAATTCTATGTTCATATGTTTGAAATTCTATGTTCATTTAGTATCTTTGTATATTTTGCTCAGCTTTATGTATTTGTTTTATATTTATTTTTTATTTCTGTATTTTTTTTTTATTTATTTGTTCGTGTTGTTGTTGCTATTGCTACTTTTTGCATTCTTGTGGCGTCAAAGAACCTTAACGAAGATAAATAGTTGAACTTTTCGTTGCCAAATTTAGTGGAAAATTGAAAAAAGCTTTTTAATGTGTGTAAAAAGAAATATATTTTCATATTTATCTAATGTTGAGATTTTTCATTATTTTTTGGCAACTGCCATACATATAAATATTCCACAACTAATAGTCCCAAATATTTAAAATTATTAAATAAAAAAAGATGTAAAACAAATATTAGAATATAAGTTTCCTATTGGTTTATTTGTTTATTTTTCTTTTCTAGCAATTTAATCACCAGTGTACATTTGAGAAATAATTTTAAATACTTTGCAGTTTTCAACAACAACAAGATAAAGATCAAGGCAACAACAAGGATTTTGACAGTAATATCTATTTTATTCTCTCTTAGAATACATGATTAAAGTCAATCTCCATATAAAAAAAAAATTGAAAAAAAAATTTCTGGTTAAATATGCCTTGATAAAGATATTAAAATTTATGAAAAATAAAAATTAACTAAATAGGAATTTGAACATTTTAATTTGGTTGTTCCGTTTTCTACTGTAGTGTGTTAGTCGTCTATAAATATGGGGGTTGTGTGTTGGTTTCACACTAAAAACTCTGTGTGTTTAGCTACAACGAGTGAAGGTTTTCGTTGCTATTATTTAAATGACTGTAAATTAAGTTAGAACAGTAAAAAACATATACGGACTCGACAGTATAGGTTTGATTCTACTACCAAGGGGTAATAAAGCTAAATGGTTTGGCGAAATTGGTGACCAATTTTTATTTATGAGCCTCAAAAAATTATGAACATCAGTGGCTCTCAGTTTTTTAGGTGTCTCCAGTGTTTGTCTAATATCTCATTCATACTGCGTGATACCGCTTATCTTTGCTTGGCAATAATGTAGCTGAAGATTCGGTAAATAAATGTTATTTACATTTTTTGCCGACAAAATTAAGTAAGTATTCCTAATAAATTATAGGTTATTTTTAGCAAACATACACTATGGAGCAAAAGTGAACTCTAAAAAATCACAACTGTAGATTAATAAAAATTTTGTATTTCTAATAGGTATTACAAACTATATACATATATACTTCATTGAATAGCACATACTTAAGATTACAAATATATCAACAGATAGAAAAACAAAAACAGCAACTTCAGTCTTAACAGTGTACTTAATTTTATGTGTTAAGAGTGTTCAGTTTTGCAATATGCTTTTTTTAAATGTGGTAAAAAGTTAGTATTTTACGAAGCCACCTCGACTTTTTAAAACTGCCGCAACATGCTTAGGCATGCTTCTGACTAGACTTTGACATGTATCTACACGTATATCGGCCCAAATGTCGTCCGCTGTACCCCAAAGATCTTTTATACTAGTTGGGGGTATTTCATAACTTTTCAGTCGTCTTTTCACAATCGACCATAAATTTTCGATTGTATTGAGATCTGGGCTTTGGGCTGGCCATATCTTTGTGGTAAATTTTTCTTTTGCAAGCCAATTTTGAACTAATTTTGATGAATGCTTTGGGTCATTATCCTGTTGAAAGATAATGTCCTCCATTTGATCCGTAGCAACTGGTAAATTTTCATAAAGTAAGTTTAAGTACAATTCATTATTCCTTCCTGTTGATGACTTAATGTAATCGCTTGACTGGCTTTTCTTTTCTGTTGTCCGCTGACAGGTTAGGTTTCTTTGGCTTTTTTGCAGCGAAGCAACGGACGCCTAAAAGTGCACGCCGCACAGTCCATATACTAGCTTCAAAAGCAATACATTTGCTTGCCTTTTTGCTTGCCTTTTCCGGTTTTTTATCTTTTCCAGACATTAGGGTTCGTACCATATACTTCGCATCAGCACTACCTTTCATCTTCGGCCGACCATTTTTCCCATGTTGGGTAAATTTTGATTTTTCTTAATTTTCATTACTTGATATTGCGAAATTTTTAGTTCTTTTGCAACTTTCTGTGTAGATTTTCCTATTTGAAGCAATCTTTCAACCTCTCAAATAATTTTGTTGTTGCGCGGTTTCATGCTTTAGACAATTTAAAAATTAGGTACTGACCAAGGCGAATGAAACAAAATTAGTAACATTTTGGATATTTACATAGCCTCAATCAAAAATTATACTGGAATATATCGTTACACATTTGCAATAATAATTTATCTGACTTTAAATTGTAAAATTGCAATGAGAGCAAAAGTAAACACTATAGATTGTCCAAAAAAAATCTCAAACAATTTTTGGAATAGATTTTATTGTTGTTTTTTATAAATTAATTTGCATTCCAAAAACAGTGGCAAAGCTTATTATCTCACTGATTTCTTAGCAAATAGAAAACTTAAATAATAAACACGATAAACGAAGAGTAAACTGAAAACTAAACTATTAGGTTACTTTAGTTTTCAGTTTTGCTTCATAGTGTACTTTAGTGCCTCGATAGACCGATTGGTAGCGCGCTAGTCTATCAGTCTAGAGGTTGCGGGTTCGATTCCCGGCAAAGACTCTGGGTGTTTTCTGCAGACAAGCAAATTTAGTGTTGTCGCAGAGTTATTGTTGTCTTAAAAAAAAACAAGTAAAAGTGCTATATTCGGCCGTGCCGAATCTTCTATACCCTTCACCACGGTGATTTTATTTATACAGACATGTACAGCATTATCCATATTGTAGACTCTTTACTTAAATAAATACGTATGAGAAAAAATCATTATTCATAAGTTAAAAAAATAGAAGACAAATGAAAACAAATTCCGTTTGCTACAATTGTCGCCGTGTTGTCAGCTACTTAATGATATTGAAGACGACAGATACATCGTAAACTCTGACATTATTGTAGAAATACTTATTTTGATTGTATAAAATTAAATAACTTTTTCAAAAAATTATAAATATTTCCTACAAAACTTTTTGTTTATAATTATATGAATTTGCAATTTACAATTTTGTGACATTTTCTTTTGTTGAATAAAATAGAAATTAGCCTAAGTTGACGACAGCCACAACGTTTCATTTTTGACAGTTTGTAGTCGGTATTCTGATGATTTCTATGTGTTTAATGCACCTAGGTTTTAAAACAGAGATATCATATATTAAAAAATCAAACGCATTTAAAAAAATATGTTACTCTATATACACACATACATACATATGTATATTCTTAATATTAAATATATGTTATGTTACAGTCATGATTTTCACTTTCAAAGAAATATTGAAATTTTTGTTTTAATTTTTCGAAAATTGTGTGTAAAAATTTTTTGTAAAAATATTTTTTTAAAAATTTTTTGTAAAATTTTATTCGAAAATTTTTTGAAAAATTTTTTAAAAAATTTTTTTTTCGAATATTTTTCTGTAAAATATCTTTTTGAAAATGCTTTGTAAATTTTTTTGTAAATATTTTTGAAAAAAAATTTTAAAATTTTTTTTAAAAAATGTTTTAAAAATTTTTTTTTTTAAAATTTGATTGAAATTTTTTTGTTAAATTTTGGACCTTTCTCCAATCTATATTGAGTTAGAATGGTCAGACTAAAGCAAAAAAAAATATCCTTACAAAAAAAAAAAAATTCCTCATACTGACACATGGCGGGTCCTTTTAACTGCTCCTATTTATCAGTGGGTACCCTGTGGGTCCATTGGCTACCTCTATGTGTATTGCTTTCTATTAAGGTCACTAATATAAATCAAAGCAGAAAAACCCTACCAATCTAAAAAAAAACAAAAATCGCCCCTCGCAGGGGGTTATTGATCCCCCGAGATCTGTATGCACTCCTTGCGATCTACCTGTCGCAATCTAATATTTATTTGAGAAAAAAAGGCAAAACAGAATCATTAAAGCTGAAAAAAATTTAAAAAAACCTGAAAAAACGTGAAAAAATATAGGTGGGCGTGGTTTTTGGCCCGCAGCCTCCAAAGAAATGATCCGATGTTGCTGAATTGCAATACCAAAATTTTCGAAACTATGCCTGACAGATTGGTGTGCTTAAATTTTTTGTATCTCTTCTGGTGCCTTGGCAAATGACATTACCACACTAACACGGACAGACGGACGGACGGACAGACGGACATCGCTTAATCAACTTCTCTATGTATAAGGATCCAGAATATATATACTTTATGGGGTCGGAAATGAATATTGTAGAAATTACACACGGAATGACAAACTTATATATACCCTTTCCACCTGTGGTGAAGGGTATAAAAAAATAACGAAAAACTACCCATCTCTCTGACAAAATCCTAACTTTAGTTGTTGGTAAGTTATAATAATGGGCCTTAAGAAATAAATAAAATTCATATTTAAAATTTTAGAGCTCAAGTCATAAAAGATATTTTCGGTTTATTAACGGTTTGTTGAACAAATTTTGTATGAAAATTAAATAAAAAATGCATATCTCGAGCAATATCAGCTCTAAGAGTATGGTTCGTTTATGGCTGATTCACATACATACAGCATAGGTCTTTAACAGAACCCTAAAATAAAAATTCTAAAAAAATCAAGTCTGCAGCTTATAAGTGAAAAATTGGCCATTTACCAAGACGGCTGATAACATGATTACCAAACTACGCTTGAGAAGCTGTGTTACATTAGGCAACGTCTGAAATAAAAATTTATTTAAGTTCATGTGTTTTATTTAAGGCGACAAGAAGTCCTTATTCATGGCTCTGTAACGCCTTCTGATTCACTGTATTTCCAGCAGCATTTAAAAAAATAGAGTAAATGATGCGACCTCTCTGAAATATTAACGAAATTGTCAACCTTTGTGGAAGCATTGGCTTCTCGAAAATGACATGAAGGTTTACGGATTTCCAGATGCGGCAGTATTTTTAACCCGCCCCGTTAGAAAGCATGATTTTTCGGTAAATTCCTAGGGGTTTTTCTCGATAAAAACTTAAGTTTTGAGAGTCATATGAATTATTTATTATCAAGGGTTACATTCACCTTAGAGTAATTAGGTATTTGTACACACTCAGACTATCTGCTTCTGTTACAGTATTTTAAGGTTTTTCTTTTACAGAATTTATAAAGTTCATATATTTATTACACTTTTACAAGATGTATAAATTTCAAAATCCACGCTATTTAGTTAGTTTGTTTAAGTTTAGTAGATCTAACAGTTATAGACAGCTAATAATGCCAAAGGTGACTTCAATATTAGAGCGATCTTTCTGTGTTAACGCCATGATTCACTATCATACTCAGTCGTACGATCTGTTAAAAAATGCATGTGTGCCCAAAAAGTATGATAGTGTGGCTTAGAAATGTATGTGTGTGACATATTTTTTGACAAGTCGTACCATTTGATAATTTTTTAAAAAAATTCATAAAATATTGTTTTTCCATGCGATCAGAGTTGCAAAAATTTGTTTTGTATGATAGTGTGGCATCTACAACGCCATTTTTAAACGATTTTGAAAGTAGGACAGAATTCTGTCAGATTTTTGGTTGGTTAAATCGTACGATTGTGTAGGATAGTGAAGCCTGGCCTTTAGAGTAGCACGTTCATACAATAACTTACCAAGTTTTTTAAAGACGTTTATTGTCTCTTTTAGTACTTATAGAATGAAGCTTTCTCTGGAGTTGTTAACAAATATTTAGTCTCTATAAGTACCTGAATATCAGAGCAGAGAGATTGGTATGGGTGTGATAGACATCCCATTAGTGGCTTATGACTTGTTTATTTATCTTAGCTATTCTCTTTATATGTTTTGGTTAAAAAAAAATCCATTTTATGTGCAGTTCAATGGTCTCTTTTTTTTATGTTAATCTTATATATTTTACATTTAATTTAATGTTATTTTTCTATATAACTATTTTTTAGTGTGTGGCAATTAATATTTTATTATTATTGTTATTATATTGTTTTTATTATTTTTTTCATATTTTTTATATAATTTTTATATTAGTTTTGTATCTGTAAGTACACAATTGTAACAGAATTAGTAGAAATTTGCGACCGATTACGGCCCTTAGGCTAGGTTACTGAAACTAAATAAAATTAATCACAAGTTACAGAGTTTCGTTAAAATAAACAATAACATTATAATGTGTATTTAATTATAAAATTAATATTGTTTTTATTTCCATTTTTGTAATTTAATAATTGCAAAAGTAGACAAAACATCTACGAAACGTTGGGAAAACTAAATAAAATGAATTTTTATTTACTATAATAAACACCAGGTCTTATTGGCTTATAGAAATTAAGAAAATTAAATAAAATTACAAAAAAAAATGGATTTCCTGGCAATATTTGCCAACTTTGTTTAAGCGTAAAACGGTTGTGATACATAACTATAAGACCAAGCATTTTAATAGAATTAATTGTTTTCTAAGATTAATATTTAGAAAATCCTTCATATTTCTAATAATTTGTGAAAAGATTCGTTTAATTGTATCCTTGTTTTAATTCTAAATGTAAAACAATCCACATAAAAATATTTTAAAGCACTAGCCAAAAATCCATCAACTTTTACTTCGTTGTATAAATGATATTAGCTATCATAATATAAAATAAATACCAAGCACGTAAATATACAATAACATTTATTGCGTTTTGCCAACCAAACCAATAGAATTTATTTGTATTCTTGCTTATTTAATTATATGTTTTCAACGATACTTGTTTCTAAAATTGCATTTTAAGGCAAGCAAATATTGATTGAATTTTCTTTGGAATTCTATTGAAGAAATATGAAGCAGTCAAATGTACTTAAAGTGGAGGAAATTAAATTAAATTTATAGGAGAGAACAATTTTGTTTGCTAAGTCAAGTAACATAAATGATTATGTTGTTTGCAAGTAGGTATGAGTTTAGATAGGAGTATAATAACATTTCATTTGAAGAGCAAACAAATACAATTTTAATATAATATAAATTGAAAAAATTATTTCTCATACTAATTCTTTAAACACATAAACGACAGTGGCTACATAACTGCAAACGCCGTGTAGTCAGCTAATTAATTATCTACACATATAAAAAAATGGTAACTCATTTCCGCCTTCACTGTTTGTGTTCGGATCACGTAAAAACTACTCGATGGATTTTAATAACATTTTGTGAGGAGGTATCTTAGTATCCTGGTCCCAATATAGAATACTATTTTTTCCTCAAAAATATATTATTTCCAAGAGAAATGGGAGAAAAAGCAGTGAAAAACGCAATTTCCGGATCAAAGGTGCTAAAATTTTCGGTTTTTTTCAACGCCATTACATTTTCACCAAACACCTTTTTAATTTTTGAAAGTGGAATATTTGAGAAACTATTTCGCAACAGATGGCGCCAGTTGATTAAAATTTGTATTTTTACTTTGTGGAATTACATTGTTATTAAAATATTTTAAACACCTTTTAAGGACGTTTACAATAATTTTTTAAAATTTTAGAATTATTTTTATAAATTTTAGGTGCCTTTATATAAATTAAATACATAAATCATAACTGAAGCATTATAAAAGTAAGAGTCTTTCAGTTGGTGTGGAATACTTTTAAAGCAAAATCGAGCAAAATATTGTCAGGACGCCCACGACATGGCGGGCACAGCTAGTATCAAATATGACAGCTACATCGTAAAACCTGATATTGTTATGTAAATATATATTTTACTTTAATAAAAATAAAATAATTTTTTTCAACGTGAATTTTCCTCAAAACCTCTTACTTAAACGAATTTAAAATGTTTTTAATTTTGTGATGTTTTCTTCTTTTGAATAAAATATTTTTCTCTTTTCCACTCTCTAAGCCCTCATTGCTCATTGTCGCTTACAAGAATATAAATTGACCTGGGTTGGATGCAGCGTCAAATAATCATATAAATGTCGTCATATAAGTGTAAATTTGACTGGCTGTAGTTAAATACTTATGTCTTACTTATCGTACGGCAAGTATCCATAAAAAATGTTTGTTCGTTATGAAATCGAAAAAGTTATACGGATTCGATATATATATATATATATATATATATATATATATATATATATATATATATATATATATATATATATATATATATATATATATATATATATATATATATATACATATATACCCCCACTGGGTATATATGTATCACGGGATCACTGGTTAAAGTAGAGTTATAATAACGAGTGATTTTTTAAGAGCTTGAGAACTTTTTTTTTTAAAAAACCGCATAAAATTTGCAAAATCTCATCGATTCTTTATTTGAAACGTTAGATTGGTCCATGACATTTACTTTTTGAAGATAATTTCATTTAAATGTTGACCGCGGCTGCGTCTTAGGTGGTCCATTCGGAAAGTCCAATTTTGGGCAACTTTTTCGAGCATTTCGGCCGGAATAGCCCGAATTTCTTCGGAAGTGTTGTCTTCCAAAGCTGGAATAGTTGCTGGCTTATTTCTGTAGACTTTAGACTTGACGTAGCCCCACAAAAAATAGTCTAAAGGCGTCAAATCGCATGATCTTGGTGGCCAACTTACCGGTCCATTTCTTGAGATGAATTGTTCTCCGAAGTTTTCCCTCAAAATGGCCATAGAATCGCGAGCTGTGTGGCATGTAGCGCCATCTTATTGAAACCACATGTCAACCAAGTTCAGTTGTTCCATTTTTGGCAACAAAAAGTTTGTTAGCATCGAACGATAGCGATCGCCATTCACCGTAACGTTGCGTCCAACAGCATCTTTGAAAAAATACGGTCCAATGATTCCACCAGCGTACAAACCACACCAAACAGTGCATTTTTCGGGATGCATGGGCAGTTCTTGAATGGCTTCTGGTTGCTCTTCACTCCAAATGCGGCAATTTTGCTTATTTACGTAGCCATTCAACCAGAAATGAGCCTCATCGCTGAACAAAATTTGTCACATTTGAACATTTCGAACCGAACACTGATTTTGGTAATAAAATTCAATGATTTGCAAGCGTTGCTCGTTAGTAAGTCTATTCATGATGAAATGTCGAAGCATACTGAGCATCTTTCTCTTTGGCACCATGTCTGAAATCTCACGTGATCTGTCAAATACTAATGCATGAAAATCCTAACCTCAAAAAAATCACCCATTAATTTACAAGTAGTACAAGTAGTAGAGGTATATGTTTTTGATGTTATTTCATAAAAAAAAACTAATTTGTATTTAATAACAAATTTCACTAAATACTTTGTTTTCATCAAACACCATTAAATTGCATTCCACTTTGAATAGAAGTACATATTTATCTAAGACATCAATATTTCTGCTTCATCTAACACTGATTTCGTGATTATCCCTTCATTTGCATGTTTTTTGTCTATTGGTTTATTTGCTATCGAATTGATACAAACATTTAGTGCAAACAACAAGTCATTCGTATTCACCGTTTCTAATGTAATTCGATTCGATTTAAGTACTGAATGTAATCTATAAAAAAAACATTTCAATTTACATTTTACTCAAACAAAAACGAGGCGTATACGTAATATATAGATAACATTGAAATACATATTAAGTATACGTTTAGAGGTGCTGTTTTTGGTATCGATATTTGGGTCATTAATTTATTTCGTTCATTTTGTTTCACAAAAATAATACTCTCTCTAACTGTACTGTAAAATTTTAATTTTAGTTTCAAATTATTTTAAATACTCACAATGACTTTTAACATCAACACTTGAATTTAAATTTAATTTTTATAAATAAATTCTTTCTACTGCAATAGAAAAATTCTCCCAAATGACTTAAATTTACAAAAAGCTTAAAAATATAAAATTCATTTATAGCCATTGCCTTGGTCTCCAACCATTTAAATACTTAAGCATTATTATTTAATTACAAGGTATTATTTAAAGCTCTTTTGTAACATAATTTTATGCATAATATGGTGACAACTGCTTGGTAGTTAATAAGGGATTTTTCGTTTTATTTAATTCTTTGTTAGGAACGTTTTAATGATTTTTTTTTTACCTACAACAAATGCTCAAATATTCTTTTATTTTAATTTTTAAATTAACGTTTATTAAAATGAATTAATTTAGCTTAAGTTCGCCTATTCTCTCCAACCGTTCAATATGGTAAAAATAACTTTTTTTATAAATTACAGTTTAAATGCTTAATGTCTAATTTTTATATTATATAGCTATATCCGGTGCGTTTCGTTACAACCATCTTCTAAAAATGCAATAAACACTTACAAGTATAAAGACCAAGTTTCCACTCGGAAACACACATTTTTCTCGGAGAGGCATACGAGTACAAAATTTCAACACTCCACCTATTATGGTTCCCTAGTTTCACGACAATAATTTTACATTTGTAACCGGGGTACGACTTCCAGACAGTCTTTTGCTCGACTATGCTTAATAATTCGGGAAATAGTAGTATATAATTTTAAAGCTTCACCTCATAATATTTACTTCTTATGCGTGTTGTTAGTACATAACTTTAAGACTACCTGTTATAGTTCTCGAATTATACGATATCAATTGTTCTCTTTGTATGGAAGCTAGCACTAGAATTATTCCAATACAGCCTGTGTTAATATAAGGTTTACTTTTGCGAAATTTCAAAATCTAGACTTTCTACGCCCATTGTTTGAATCCAGCCGGTTGTTAATAGGGTTAGTAGTTTTCTATATATACCATAATAATAATTCACTTTTTATACAAGCTACAACACCCACAGTTCCAACGCAGTCTTTTTTCTCACTGTCATATGGATATTAATATGTGAGTTATTTGTGGAAAGTTACAAAACTCTAGCTATTACAATTCCTGATGACACGATTATTATTGTTCACTTTGTATGAGAGCTACACCACATACTGTTCCAATCCAATCTGTACTTTCTACCTTATAGATATTAATTAGAGAATGGCTTGCACAATATTTGAAGGCTTTACTTATTACAATTATTAATAATTATTACGGGATGATAAATAATTATGTTATATGGGAAATGCCACGCCTAGTTTAAATTTAAAAAAATATATCTACCATATTTTAAGCACTGTATGAGTACATCTGTAGTGCAATTCACTAACTTTTAACGATCTAACACTTGTTAAAAATATCAACATGTTGTTTTGCTTGCACTAACGCATTTGCGATTCACTAACCTGTGGTTAACAAATGAAAATACAAACCAATGCAATGCTAAACAAAATGGCAAAATAGCGAAAAGAACAAAGAGAAATGAAAAATAATAAACAAAACTTTCCACACAAGTGCTTTTTTTTAATTTTATTTCTAAAAAACACACTGTGTAATTTTTTAAGTCATGGCAAAATAACCATATACGGACACCGCTACGTCATAAAAGACCAAAAAAAAAAAAAACAGACGCCTGTCTCCCAGTAGCCGCAAAAGTTTTTCACTTTTGCAAAAAAGTTTTTCACTTTTGCGGCTACCTAAGCGCTACCTAAACGGTCTTAAGAATCATTCGTAGGAAGTTCATATGTTTTAGAAAGTTATTTATTGAGATCTTAGGTTCATTTTTGTAGTTGATTGTTTCCTTGAATTTTGAACGGTTTGCTACCTATGGACCTGAACAGGGGAAAAAAGGTAAAAAAAATTGAATTTTTTAAAGTTTTTTGCGATTTTGACTTTGATGATGAAGTTTTTTTTGATTTCATATGTTAACAATTTTTTTTCTTTATGATAAGAGCTACAACTTTGCCTCAGAGAGTATATCAAAATTCCAAACGGTTTGCAAAATATGAGCTTGAGTAAATGATCATTTTTTTGCAAAAATGACATCGAGGCCCCACATCTTTGAGGGCCCATAAAAAAACCTGGAGGACTTTAGGCAAAACTGGAAGACAGGGGTCTTTTTTTTGGTCTTTTATTACGTAGTGGTGTGCGTATATGGTTATTTTTTTCCGTAGTAGTAGGTAAAATACATATGTATGTGTTTTAATTATAAATATTAATTATTTAGAATATTTTACATTTAATGGGCGACTTTATCTTTTGATATTTTGATAAAGTAAACGACGCAAAAATAGTTGTAGTTAACACAACAATACTCGACTTGCTAAGAAAAACAGCTGATTTATAACAACATCAAATGTTATTAAAAAGCATTTCTGAATAGCAAAGTCTTTCGTTTTGTTGTAAAAAGTTCAATAAAAACGATCCACTTTTGTGGTCAGCTAAACCTTTCCGACAAAAAACTTATTTTGAGCTTTATATATAGATTAGCAGTGCGACGCAAAAAGACACACAAAAAAATTAAATGAATATTACTTGTGACTTAGAAGCGGTAAGCGGGTCATTATGAGCCACAGGAGAGTGGTTCTACTAAGTTTAATATTTCTTAAAGATGTGTGTTATTTAAAGATATCAGGTACTGCAGGGGTTTTAAAGATTTTCACTCCCTGGTTTTTCAGAGACATATTGAATCCATCCCTAAGATATGACAATTTACAAATCCCATATATTTTGGGAATATCCCTTATAATCTCGTATCGACTATTTTTAATGAAAATATAATACAAGATAATAATACATATTGTTGGAATATATTTTTTATGTCTTTTATATTTTAAATAGGATTTCCGACATATGTAGGGCATAATAACATTAAACCTTGTTTCAAGTTTAAAACCAATTAATCAGAATGAAATGAATTTCCATTTTATTTATATATAGCATTAATTTGTGTAAAGGGTGGTTAAATTTTAGGAGCCGATGTTGATTTTGAATAAAACGTTATTGTCATTTGGAGCATCCATCCGATGCTCCAAATTTTCGATGACGCTGAGGCATAATTGAGGTTCTATGCCGAATTATCTCATCCTTTATCTCTGGAATTGTTGCTGGCTTATCGACATACATCTTTTCTTTAAAATAACCCCAAAAAAGTCCAACGGTGTCAAATCACATGATCATGGCGGCAACTGACATCGCCAACACGTGGGATAACACACCATTGAATTTTTCGCACAAAAGAGCCATTGTTTCGTTAGCTGTGTGGCATGTGGCACCGTCCTATTGAAACCACATATCGTCCACATCCATATCTTCCAATTCATGCCAAAAAAAGTTCTTTATCATCTCACGATAGCGACCACCATACACATTAACTGCCTGACCGGCCTCATAATGCCCGATGATGCCGCCAGGCCATAAACCGCACCAAACAGCCACTCTTTGTGGGCGCATTGGTTTTTCATGCCACTATTCTGACCATCGACGATGTTTGGAATGATCATGAGTAAATTGCACCTTGTATTCGTATAAATGCAAGTTTTTATGCATAATGTTCATTAACGACGAGCGTGAGAAGTGCAATTGTTGGGCACGACGACGAGTTGAGGTGGACGTTTCTTCAGCCCCACTATCGCGATCAGCAGCAATATTTTCTGCAGTACGACCTGTACGATCATGCACTGGTGTTTTCACATCTCCTACAGACCGGGTTTGCTCAAATTTTTGCACGATTTATCCGATTGTACGCACATTCGGACGATTAAATTGACCGAAAAAATCACGAAGTGACCTGTCTGAATAACTTTAACGCATTTCTCGATTGTTTATCTTTCCACGGTTCAAATTGAGTTAGTCTGAAATTGAGAAATGTGAAATTAAATGCAGGAAAAAACTTGACGTTTAGGTGTGGTTCACACTCAATATCGGTCCTTAAAATTTAACCACCAGATATAAATAAGGTCTAATGCAAATGCAACTTGGGTGTTCTTTTGTACAAGTATTTTAGAGATGTAAAGTTTACAAATTTGTAATTAATTTAAACAGCAAGTTCTATATGCTTAAAATTATTATTATGTTTTTGTAATTATGTATGGTTAATATGCTGTTAGATTTTAATATTTCTGCTGCTATTCTATCTCAACTTTAAAATATTTTTGAATAGACCACCAAAGCAGAAATAAACATTAAAATTCATTAGAAGAAAATAAGTCTGTATACATGTTCCTTTGTAACATTAGCGAATGCGAGTAAATATATATAAAATGGCCAAATTGGCTTGGTGTTGAAACTTAGATAAATAAAATAAACAATTTATATACAATAACAATATCTTAGTAATGCAGTCAAGAAAGCAATTTAATAATAATAAGAATAAAAATAATTTGGCAAGTAGAAAAGCTACTTGTTTAGTTACTGTATGTAACAGCATGATGCTTAAGTATTTTGGCATTATGCTACTGCAAGTATAATAGTCCTGATGAATGTTAATGTTTGCAATACTTGCGGGTGTAAGTTGGTGGTCTACACTGATGAATTGGCGAATACAGTATAACGAAAAATATTGCCAACTTTACACGAAATTTTACATTGTTGTCTGGCGATTATTTTAAATGAGCGGAGATCGCATGTAAAGCTTGTTCCCTGAACAAGGAAGTATTAAAAAACATAATAACATTTCTAACCGCAAGCTGAGTTTAATATAACACGTTGCAGTGGTAGAAGACGGCGATTATTTCGCTCTGCTTATACGGAAGAATCATTTAAGGAAACTAGAGATTTATTTTACGGTCCATTACAGCATGACACGACTCGCATGTAATCTGTCAAAAGAGGGCTATTGGAAAAAGTACCTCGAAATGGATTACCCTTTACATAAATGATGGATTATATTATATATTAGATATTTTAGAAATGCACAGTATTTTTATTTATATGTCCCGCAATGACAAGTATTTTAATTTAAATTTAAAATTTAAGGATAATGATTTACAGGTGATGAAATTTGAGTTATATGGCCTAATCTTTTGAATCGTTTAGACAGACACTTTAAATTTACGCAGAGTGTGTATCCATAATAACAAGTACATAAAATTGGTATAGACAGAAGCAATAAAAAGTAGTAAAAACCAGGAACTAAAAACCAAAAGTAAACTAATATAAGAGGTAATTTTTACGAATATGAGCTTATATCTGCCACCGTAACAGGCACAAGATAGAGGAATCAATTTTGTGAAATGACATTATTACCAAGATTACGTTTTAATAATTCCCTGATTTCGTGATATGTGTGGTACGTTACACTAACAATTATCACAGTTTATTTCCTAGATTTTTGACAATAAAAATTTATTAAGCATATTTTGATAATGTACACCATTCACTATAATCGCAGCTCTTACCTATATTTCGAAAGAAATGTTTATCTATGAGACCCACGGCTGAGAATCCGAACCAAACAGTCAATACTTGTGGACGCAATTGTGTCTCATTTAATTGTTTTGGATTGTTTTTACTTCATATTAGAAAATTAAGCTAGTTGTCGTATCCATTTAAAAAAATTAAGCTCATTACAGATTAGGTTAGGTTAGGTTAATAGAGGATCATACATAATTATATATGTGTGGATTCACAAGACCAGTATTGATCCATATTCTCCACTGCTCTGTTTTAAAAACTCCCTCCAAGTAATCCCGTGAGCTTCGTAAATTTGGATTTGAAGATAACATCACAAAGTCGAATCTTTTTTAAGAAATATCTAAGATCATTATGTCCTGTTATGACGCATTTAAAGGTCATCCGGCTTCAATTCTATAATAAGCTGATTCTTTCATGGTTGCCAGACAGTGCTCGAGTTACTAGAAACAAATTCGGATGATTGTCAAGACTTCGACGTTAACAACCATTCGTTTTACTAATCATTCGAATATTTTTTTCTCTTCTTGATGTATTTGTATTTGCTCTCGACTGCGAAAATATACAATATTTCGTGCTTAATTTAAATCATTAACCATATGACACTCCCTCCATGTAATTCTTAAGCTTTCACCCTTATTTTGTAGAAAACAGAGTCAAGTCAAGTCAAGTCAATTGATTGAAAATTGGGTTCCTCATTTGCAGACACACGATAAAGTTAAAATGTATCTAACTGCAGGTAGTCTTAAATGTTGCTGCAAATGAGCATGGGTTGGTGACTGTATCAGTGTTTGATGATTATCAAACATTGACAATTATCAGAAACCGCACAGGTTCTCTCAACAAATCGATTGTTAAGTACAACATCTACTATAAACATTTCTATAGTCTACCTATTACCTTTCAAAAAAAATGGCTATTTACGTCAACACTCTGTCAGAACACTCTTTAATTTTGTTACATTCTATAGCGGCCACGGCAATTCTCTTTCTATGAATATATCAAGAGTCTACCTATCTATCTATTACGGTTAAAAAATTAGATCATATTCATGCAAATTACGGTACTGTCGGCACACCCTTTAATTTTTAGTATTTGTTATAGTGGCCATAGTAATACACCTACTGTAAAAACTTCAAGAGTCTACCTATTATCGTTCAAAACTTAGGCCATATACATGGAAATGGCCTCAATATCGGTACACCCTTTAATTTTTGGTTTCAATTTTATACACTTGCTTAAAAAGCGAACATAGTTTTAATTACTATCTGCAAATTTTAAGTGGTTGCCTCCTACAGCTCTGGAAATGAAGACATAAACGTAAATAGCATATCACTTTCGGAACACCCTATAAGTTTTTATATTTACTGCTATAGCGTCTACAGTTATACACCTTCTGTGAAAATTTTAAGAGTCTACCTATTAAAAGGCGCTGACAGACGGACAGACATTATAGCGAAAACAATAGGGTTTTACGTTTTTATCCTTTGGGTAGGGAACCCTACAAAGATCTTAATACCGTGTCCATATAAAATAATAATTCTTATAAAATTAACCATTAACAAAAACACAACTAAAAACAATTTTTATAGTTAACTTCTATTTTGTACCCTTATTTTTAATGTTATAAAATAAAAATAAATTAATTATTAAAGTAAAAAATACTTAAAATACTAAAAAATACTAAAATACTTGAAACTAAAACCAAACATGGTCAGATTGCACTGTTGTGTTCGTCTTACGCCGGCTCACATAGGGGTATTTTGCCAATATAGCCGGACATTACTTTTTTTTAGATTATATTGGCTTTAAAAATGTCCTGAGTGTCTCTAGGTTAATAAAACTTTGCAGAAGAATCTGCTATGGTCATACGCTGTTAGAGCTATAAAATAGGGAAAATCGGACTAAGGAGAAAAAAGTTCCTCTTGGAAGAACTAAACCTACCTCTGAAAAATGCAAGTATTTTTTTTAAATTTCCCGTCTTTTTGTTTAGCCATTACAACTTTTAATGTTCAAAAACTAAAAGTTGGCCTCAAGATATTCTTAAAGGCCATTTTTAGCCCCGCCCCCTTTTGTGGGCGGTGAAATAAAAAATTATTTGAAAAAATAATGTAATTATTAAAAGAAATGGATTACATACTTCTTAAAACCATAAAAATGTATTTTTATGGGCAGGGGGAGGTATTCCTTCAATCCCACATCCAAAACGTCCCTGTGAAAAAAATCTTTTTTTATTTTTTTTGCCAATTTTCTAAAAATATTAATTTTCAAGTTTTCCAATGCCTAACCAATCCCCGCCTCCCAAGACTATTATTAAAAAGATATTTTTGTAATTTGTTACTTTATAGTATTTTATTTATCTGAAAATAATTAATTTATTCATAGTAATTTTTCATTTATTCTTATTTATGATCTAACGATAAATTTTATTTAAAATTATAACAATTAATTTATTTAAAACAACTTCTCCTTTGCACTAAGATGATGGTGAGTACCATGGTTCTTCTTCGTCTGATTCTCCAAAGACCTCTTCCGAATCTGAATCCTCTTCAGCGTTAAGTATAGGCGGAAGCATGAAAGAAATTGCTTTTTTCGTAAAAGGTAATAACCTTTTTTTGGAGTGGGTTAATACTAGTAGTTAGTGGGTCAGAACTTAGCAAAAGCCTATGAATAATATCTGTGGCAATAAGGAAAAAGTGCTTAAGTCTGATTTTTAAGTTTTGTAGCAGAGCAATTTTAAACTTTAAAATTAATTTATTTTTTAAATTGCTTATCTTAAAACTTTACGTAAGAGAGTCAAACGTATGTTTTGCAAAAAAATCTTATATCTACCAAAAGTATGCTGGCGTTGCAATAAATAAGTTGTGAAAGAAGTTTTTATGCTTTAAAAAGAATAACTTAGTAGTTTCTTAACTTTTTTCCAAATGCAATTAGACATTGAAAAAAGATAAGCAGAAAGTAATTTCGCTATAACTTCCTGAAAAATGGTACAAAATAATTGAAAATTTGCACAGGGGTACTTTGGATTACGGAGATTACGAAGGTGCCAGTAACTAAAATTTTGCTTAAGTCGACTTAAGCACTTATTCCTTATTGCCACAGATATCTATGTTACACTGAACCCTTGAAAACTATCTAGCAAAATTCTGCTTGTAAAGCCGGAAATGTCTGTTTCGTGCTTCAGCCGCTTCTTCTGATAACACCCCAATAGGCAACAATGCCTCATTCATAACACTTGCACCATGTAATAAAATCTTGTGCATTGTAGGTGTTATAGGATGCCACTCATATAGAATAAAGTAGAGTTTTGCAGTATCTAAGCAATAATCGGCAAACTTGTGCATTTGGATTTTGTGACCACTTTATATTACTTCAATAATAACCTTGATTCGGTATATGAAATCAAACTCAATTCCAGTTATTTCTGCAGCTAATTCAGGATTGGAAAAAAATCTTCTGCTAGTCTTCCCATCGTTGGTGTTTCCAAATCCAGCTTTCGGTATTATTGTTTTTATTAAACACAAATTAATTATTGCTGTAGTTTTTAATAACCTTACATTCACTCTAGTTTTGAAAATCTGTACTATGAAATATCCAACGGGTTAAACATTTTATTTCAAAAGGGTTTTTTATTGTTCTTCTGATTTTTCTTTGTTTTTATATGAAAAATACCGATAATAGGAGAGCAGAGAATGGAGGTGAGACTTCTTTAAAAACATCACTACAAAAAGGTTGATTGCAAATGTGGCCAATAATGATAATGCTTTTTTATATTTTAATCATTGTTTAGTGGTAATGATTTTATTTTTTAAATAATTATCAATGAAACTTTTTCATTAAAAACCATTACCATTAATGAAAACAATGGTAATGAAAAAAATTTATTAGCATTATTTAAAATTCAATGCTAATGAAATTGTCGATTAATTACTCAATCTAATTAATTATTCCCATGTATGTTAAATGTAATGATTTAAATAAAAAGCATTTACCTTTAGTTATTAAAAACCAAAATATTTTGTGAAAATAAAAAAGTTTTTATTCGTATTTACCTATGCTAGATAAGAAAAAACATAAATAGGTGAAAATTTCAAAAAATCGCAAAAATAAATGGCGCAAAAACGCGCAACGTTTTTTTTACAGCATAAAAGTAGAGATCGTAAATGTGATAGTGGTATATAACATTTTTGGGATTGCGATGGAGATCACTCTTAAAAACCTTTTCACTTTTTTTTTGACAACAAATTTTTCAAAAAAAACCCATTTTTTTAATTTTTAACGAATTTTTTTTATTAAAAATTAAAAAAAAAATTCTAAAAATTAACATAAGTAGCTACTAATAAAACCTTTCACAGAAAAAAAAATCAATACAAATTCTTTATTCGTTTAGCCACCAAAAATATTTTGCAAACCTCTCAAAATCGTTTAAAATCAATAAAAACGTATGCGATTTACTCAACTTTCCTGATTTTAACAGTGTCCCAAAACGAGAAATCTCAAGCAAATGCCTTGAAAATTCACTATATGATGGAGAATTTCGTTATCTGTCAAGGTGCGTACTTAAGTTTTTACATTTCTCAAAATTAATTTTTTGCCTAATGTCCGGCTAGATTGGCAAACTGTGCAGCGTAAGAAACATAAATAAATCGAATGCAGAGTTCGCTGCATATGAAGAATTTCGACCGACGTCATAATTGTGTGCATTTTCATATACAAATGTGTTTTATTTTTGGCGACGAATATTCGCAGCCAAAAATTCGTCGTTCATTCCAGTTGTGTTCCTAGCATTAAGCATTTGATAGATCAACAAGTGCATGAATATATTTATTTATTTCTCACGGAACTTTATAAGTTAAAAAAAAATATGTCGTTCTACATTCTTAAAAATAAGGTATTGCAATAAATGAGTTATTCACGATAATAAAACTTAAGAGTTTAAGTCGACTTAAGCAGTAATTCCTTTTGACACAAATATTTTATTAAGGAAACCTTATAACAAAAAAACAATACATTTAAAAAACAATTTCAATTACATTTAAAAACCAATTTCAAAAAAGTCAATCCCTTTGAACCGGGCGTAACCTTACTTAATATTATACTTAAATAATAAAATGTTCATCCTCTATTCCTTATATTGAAACTTATAAATAGAATGCTGCACACATATGCTTTGATGTAAAAATAACAAAACTAATTTTTTTGTAATAATTTCATTATTTTAATTTAACAAAAAATATTTACTTTATCCATATTTAGACTTTAAGGCCTAAAAAAATCATGCTAAAAAACTCCACTTCAACAATTGCAACACAAAAAATACAACAGTCTTAAAATCTTTAATTTTGTTCGATGTTATTATTTTTAAACAATATTAAAGGTATTTGTTAAACTTCACATATTATCAATTTTGTTTTATTTTTTGTTTGTTTCTAAAACATCCTTTGATGCTTAAATATTTCCACACAAATATTCCATTAAAAAGAAAATAAAAAGCTTAAAAAATATTACATTTTTTAAAGTAATGTTTGGAATAGAAATAAACAAATCTTTTTAAAATTATATCGTAATCCTTTTTAAATACTAAATCAGACTAAAGAAATAAATGGAAATGAAATAGAAAATATTTTTTTATGTTTATAGATGGTCAAACAAGAATACAAGAACTAAAATAAACTGAAAAATACAGGAAAAAAGAGGAGAAAAAAACACTCTTTGAAATAAATACAAAATATTCAAGCGTAAATCCTTTAACACATACTTATACACATTGGAATAAAGAAGAAAATACAGTACATATTATATATTTTATATGCAAAAACGCATACATGTAAAATCAGATTTTAAAAGAGTAATTTCATTTTAAATTTATCAAATTTTCTATGACAAAGTTTTTTTTAATTTTTGGAACATAGTGCGGAAAAGTTTTATTTCTGCATAATTGTGGTTGAATTTTGTTGATGCAGCATTTAATTTCCTTTTGTAATGCCCAGTTGTCTGTGAGCTTGTTAAAATAGAGCATTAACTTCAAATGACTTAAGAAGAAATTTAATCGTGTCAAAATGCACAAATTTTGAAACCAATTATGATCACCAAAACGATAGAGCGCACGATAAGGAAAGGTTCAATGCAGTAATTGAAATATTTTATTGGCTGTATAGCATGTGGCACCGTCTTATTAAAAAAAATTCGTTCAATTTCGACAGAAATAACTGCGTTATTATGTCACGATATCGAGCACCAGTAAAAGTTACTGCTTGACAAGCTTTATTAAAAAAAAACTTTAGTAAATTATTCTTTAATTCTATTATTCTTTGCTTCATAAACTACTAGAGATATGTAAATAAAATTTTATACCGGGAAAAGTGCAGTCGACATCTTAAAATAACAATCCCATCATTATTCACCTCGTTAAAAAGACTCAGTTAAGGTTGGCCAATAATTCAAAAAAAAAAAAAAAAAATCTAAGTAACCACATCCACCAATATAAAAGAGATAACCCATTTTTGAAACATATTTAGCAAATATCTACAAAAAATTTGCTTACAATAAATTTAAAAAATCATAACATTGAAATTATAAATAAAATTTGGTGACATTTCAAAAAAAGTTATGCCTAAGCTACAGCTACGGGCATATCCTAAGATATGTCATTCTGCACCCAGGGAGACCGATTATCATCATCATTAATTATTTCCAAAATTAAAAGTTTATAAACCACTGTGCGATTCCAAATTGATGTTCCTGCTTATTCAGCAACACTTTTATGGTTCGATGGCAGGTTTTTGGGCTACCGGTTTATTTGTCCACAATTGATTGCAAAAATGGCTGCTAGTTAAATTCTTGTGCTAATCTTGCGACACGTGTTATGTATAAGTTTGCTTATTTGTGCATTAATCACGGCCACGCCGCTAAGCCGATATTGCCATTTACGCTATGTCCGTTTTATAAACTAGAACCAAGAGGGAAGCTAAATTGATTTTAAAAAGATTGGAACATAGACAGATCAATACCTGTAAGGTTTAGCTTTATTCTATACATATAAAAAAATAGTAAGTCATTTCCTGTCTGTCTGCCTGTATTTCATAATTTGTTTTCGCATCATCTAAACACTACTGAATGGATTTTAACAAAATTTTGCGAAGAGGTAGCTTAGTATCCTGACTCCAATATAGGATACCTTTTTTTTCGCAAAAATATCATACTTCCAGGAGAAGGTGGAGAAAAAGCCATGAAAGTTCCACGATTTTTTAACCGATTTAAAGGTACTGCATAATTTAAGACATCATTTATTTTTGAAAGCGGCATATTTTAAACACATTTACGCAACAGGTGGCGCTGTTTTAAAATAATCACAAAATGAATTGAGAGAGGTATATTTTAAACACGATTGCGCAATAGGTGGCGCTATTTTAAAATAATCACTAAATATGAATTACTTACTGCCAAATAGTCAACGGAATAAATTTTGTATTTGATTTGTATTTTTACTTTTTGGAACTACATCGGTATTAAAATATTTTAAGCACCTTTTACAGAGCTTTACAATAATTTTTAGAAATTTAGAATGTTATATCAATTTTAGAATTTTATATAAATTTTATAATTTTATCTAGGGATGGGTACCTTTATATTAAGTAAATACGTAAGAGTCTTAAAATTTGGTGTGGATTACTTTTAAAACAAAATTGAACAAAATATTGTCAGCATGCACACAACGTGTGTGGGCACAGCGAGTTTTATATAAAATACCGGCGTCTATTAAACGTAATAATGAATAGAGAAAAGTATTAAAGTGCACAGTGGGGCAAAATCAGAATATTTAGGAAATAACCTAGTCATTATATAAACGGCAGTTTGATCCAAAAATTTATCCCATATTTATCTCTCTTTTATCAGTTTATGTTACCATAACAGTATCACAACATAAATCAGTAACATAAACTAATAAAAGCGTGAAAAATATGGGAATATTCATATTTAAAAGCACATAGTTTTTAAAAATCATATTGAGGTAAATTTTTTTTGTTTGAAAAGATATTGCATCATTTATATTCATATATGTATATAAAAAATTAAATATTACAACAAAATTTTAAAATTTGTTGCTGATATCTGAAAATTTCGAAAAATTATGGTAAAAAGGGGCGAAAAATTTTAAATAAGCAATAATATTTTTATAAATTCAGCAGTTGATCAAGTAAAATGAAATGGAAAAAATCTGCAATATTAAGAAAAATGAAATTCCACAATTCCCAAGATTAGGACCAAAAATTCCAAAATTGGGATTTTTACTCTTTTTCCCACAAAGTCTACATACGGACTAGGGCTCATAAAATACTTTCAAAAACAATTTTGAGCATTTATAGCTTTATTTTAGCAGTCCTTTTTTCGATCCAAGCTCTTTTAGAATATATAGGCTAAATTCAAAATTTCGATATAAAATAGGTGGGACCTCTATCTTCTACAAGGATGATAAATTTTATACGAAATTTTGTTTAAACGTACACACATATAGTTAACTTATACAAAAACAAGAATTTTTATATATTCCTTAAGAAAATTTTTTTTATAAAAAAAACGTTAGTGGCCTTTTTTGGGCTAAAATAAACAGAAATGCAATAATTTCGGTTTTTTTTACTGAAAATCATCTAGTTTTTAACTCAGTAAAGATACAATCTTCAAATTTATCAAAAATATTAAGAATTTAGCTCACTAACTACGGTAAAAGATTTAAAAAAATTTGATAAAAATTGTACTCAATATTTTGAAAAAAAAAAAACAGTACCAGGGTAGCGAAAAATCAAAAATTTTATTCCTTAAAAAAGTTAGAATAAAACTGAAGAAATGACAAGCTGTAAAAGAATTTTCAGGTGCTAGGTTTCCAACTTTGATACCACATAGCGCCACCCCCTGGAGGGTGTATGGTAGCCATCTTTAGATACTTCTCCGTTAAGCACATCTCAAGCTTTGCTTCTATCGGCCCAGCTGTTTATAAATTACTATGTTATTTACAAAATATTTTCATTCTGCCCCACTGTGCAGCGGTATGTATATAAAAGTAAAAGTTTTTCTTAATACACAAACTTTGAGTTTAGATATCCATCAGTGTCCAAATACTAAATGTTTTGGCTTTTAGTAATAATTAGAGAGTGAGTTGGTTTTAGTTGGAAAATGATGCAAAAAATAATTCGCTCATAGTCAACTCAGCGACTGCTTTAGGTTAGAGGAACAAATTTCATTTGTAAGTAAATCAGTCAAATTAATGTTAGCCAGAACACAGACCTTAATAAAATTTTCAATATAATGCAATTAATCTAAAGTTAAAATATCTATCAGTGTCTGGATTAAATGACTTGTTAATGTTTTGTTTATTGATTTCGGTGAAAATAATTTTCAACAAAGAAAACACAAAGTATCATAATTAGACTTAACGATACTTTAATTTATTACTTTAGTTACAAAATAGATAAAATAGCTGTCAGTAGCAAATATTAATTAATTAATTAGAAAAAAGAAAATCATGTTAAGATTCTTTAAAAAATTAATTCATTTATACTTCTGTATCACTTTTAGCATTATCAAAAAATAATCGTTGTTGTTTTTGCTTCTTAGTTACTAATTTTTTTTTTTTATTATTATGACTACAATTTTACAGTGAATTGCACTAAATAACAGCCATTAAGCATAAAAGCTGTTTTCGCATGAACGACTTTTCTAAAGCATTTTAAGCCCAATGCAAGTTTAAGCATCTTATGTTTAGAATAACAGTAGTAGCAATCAAGTGGACTTAGGATGCAATTGTAAAAATGCATAAACTCACTTATACATATGCACGTACACACATTTTATAGTCAAATGATAGAATGAATATAACTGTGACAAAAAGTTTAAAAAAATACAACATTCCAATAGTAGTAGTAGTATTGGAAAAGCAACTACATACAAATAATCGAATGCTTTTAACTACACAAAATTATTCGCATGCACATAGAATAAGGACATGTGCATAAATCCCCTCTAATGTAGTTTTGGTTAAAAGTGTCAATAAAAAGAGCAAAAGAAATGCAAATAAAAATGCATAAAGATTTGTTCCATTTATGCGTATTTAGGTTATTTTAATCTACGTATAGTGAACAGTGGTAATGAAAGTTTATATCTCACGATTATTGATGCCTGGGAGGTTAAAATAATGTTTTTATTTTTTTTTTTTTTTTTTTTTTTTTTGATTTAGACACAAGTAAATATTAACTATTTCCTATTAACATTTATTATTGTACTTGCATTGTATAGGCATCAAAAAATAATCATAATATAATTAAAATATATAAAATTTCTGGTGTTTTTTTTCGCTGCATGAGAACTATCGATATCAATAGCAATGGTTTGCCAGCTGATAATGTCAAACTGAGTTGAAATTTCTGTTCAGTAAAGTTCGTAAAGTTCGTCAAGTTCTTGATTCTTTTAACGCTAGAACAACGCTTTCAAATTGTGCAAATTTTAAATAAAAATAAATAACTCTGTTCGCGAAGTTCATAGAGCCCTTTTAGTTCGGTGATAAATCTTATTTCTAATTGACGTATTTTGAGCGAAGACAATCATCAAGCTGTTAATAAATCACTATTGCATCCATTAAAATTTACTTTTTGGTGTGATTTAAACACTGCACGGCATTATCGGTCCTTATTTCTTTCGCATTAAGCAAGCAGCTGCCGTTGCGGTGAATGCCGAGCGCCATCAAACAATGTTGACTAAATATTTCTTCTCAAATATTAATTAGCTAAACATCAACGCCATTTAGTTGTAACAAGACGGCGCATACAGCGCGCTCAACATTCCATTTATTGCAAAATCAATATGAGGACAACTTTATTAACAGAAGTGGTAACTTTCACTGGCCCCCATGTTCGTGCTATTAAGCGACTATGGTTTACTTTTTATGGAGCTACGTTAAGTCATTGCTTTATGCAGACAAATTATTCTTGAAGTATCAGAAGGAAATATTCAAGCCACAATTGACGTCATACGATCAGATTTATTGGAAAAAATAAAAAAAAAAATGGACTAATCGAAGAATGGACCACGTAACTCGTAGCCGCGGCAGACATATGCCGGAAATCATATTGAAAAAATAAATGACATGAAATTATCTAACAGATTATAATAAAAAAAATTTAATTCCAACAATATTTCTGTGTTGTATTATAATTTTAAGTTCTTATGCAGCTAAAAAAACACCCTTTATATAAAATATGAGTATAGATTGCATTAAACTAAATAAACCAAAAATAGTACAATTATTAAAAAGGGTGTAGAGTATATTGATGACAAAACTTGTTTTCAGGTATTTCTGTAATCCTCCTGTTTTTTACATACTACATGATCCAACCCATTTATGACGTATAGTAGGGTGTGGCTTTGACAAAAAAAAAATAATAAATATTTCTAAAAGACTTCACGAATAACTATAGAACAGATGTGTGGAAAAGCTTAAGTTTTAAAGAAAGGCTTTCTAGTCCTTAAGAGGACGATAACACTTAACTTTCAAATGAGGCAATTTAGGCAAACGAACAACAAATTAAAGATTTTTTAACAGAAATTATACAAAAACCTAGCTTTAGTTTCTTACAATTTGTATGATACACGACTTTAAATTTAAATATTTTTTAATTTATATTTAGTTGGTATTTTTATAAACAAAATAACACAGATAAAATATAAACTTCAAATTTTGGAAACTACTAAACCCGAACCAACTAAAATAGTCCTACTTTTTCATAAAAATATTCAAATTATACCTCGTTTTTGAAAATCTCCAACACGTCAAGTAACACTTGGTTTGTTAAAGGAAGTATAATTAAGTCACTCAAAATTATTGTTCTTTATTTATATTTCTATTAATATATATGTTTATATGTACGAGTATATTTGTATAAATTTTTATTATATAAACACATAAAAATTAAGTATTACATCGTAATTAAATCATCATTCGGTTACCAGCACAGTTATTCATCGTATATTAGGCTAAAGTTTCAAAGAATTTGCTTTTTCAGCCTAACTTATTTATTCATCACTTCATTGCCACCACAGTTTGCATCGTTACAAATAGTACTATTTTTTTACTATTTTATGAAATAAAACTGATAAGAGATTCATCATAATTATTAAAAAAAAAGAAGTTACAAATCTAAGAGAGTATTTGCTCTTAAAACAGAATTTTTTTTCAAGAGGATAATCAGGAGGTGACCGAATCAATAAGTGACTTGTTCGTCATCAGCTTTGCCATCGCAACTGTCACAGTTCAGTGTTTTCGTGAGAAGCATAATAGCTTCTTGAGAAAAAGACTTGATTTTCTTCTTCTGTTTTATTATGTTGCAGATGATGAAGGGATCAGTGAGAACGGTGGGAGGAACTTTTAGTATAAGTGAGGCTCGGATGAATTGTGGCGACTGTCTGTCTTCCTACACGCTTTGCATTGTAATCCAAAGCTAGAAAACTTCTTATTTTTCGATTATTTGCTATTTATGTAACCCTTTTTTATATAATTGCTTATACTGTTTACTGTCTTAAATGTAGTATTGTTATCAATACATATAATAAAATAGTAACTCATTTCAGTCTGTCTGCTTTTCTTTTGCGTTCGCATCACGTAAAAACTACTGCATAGATTTTAACAAAATTTTGCGTAGAGGTACCTTAGTATCTTGGCTCCAATATAGAAGACTTTTTATCTTATTTCCAAGAAAAAGTGCAGAAACATCAGTTCAAGTACGCAGTTATTTTAGTAGTAAGTAAATACTTCAATCATAACTGAACTGAACTAACCGGATATGCATTCTTTATTTTTTATTAAGTAAATACATAAACTGATATTCAGCATAGTTTAAGGCGGCACTAAAAACGTAAGGGTCTCTGTTGTGGATTGCTATCAAAGCAAACTCAAACAAAATATTGCAAGGACACTGACGAAGTGGCAGGCACAGCTAGTTGAAAAAAAAAGTCGAATAAATAATTTATTTTAGGTTAAATATTTTTTATGAGAAATGTCACAATTCATTATATCACTTTTTTAATATAAAGGATTTTTAATTTAGGATTAATGCCAGAAAAACGGCCTAAATGTTATTTAGTGAGTTACCCATTAGTAAAGGCCTATTGCCACAAAATTTAGTGGTGAAAGGGCACGGGACATCAGCTACTCTTCCCCATATAGTTTGAAATACTATAAAAAATATGGGATATGTTAAGGAGACTTTTTAGTCATGTTTTTACCTCCATAGAGTCTATATTTTATGCCCACATACAAATTTTGAGGCGACAAGGTGCAACACATAAACAAAACACTAATATGTTTCAAATTTCTTTATCAACCTAGTCAAAGTGCCGCTGTTTATTGATGGCTATACAAGTAGAAAATTAGGAAAAAACATAACAAAAAATACTTCAGTATATAGTACTAATCTTCTATATCCATGTCCGAATATTTAATCTCCTGTTGTTTGCTACATGAAGCCATTTTAGCAGAGAAAACTGATAAACACAAACGAAAGCACGGAGAACAGTGAGGCAGTGGGCGTGGTACCTCCTATACAAAGTGGAAAAATATTATCTTCTAACTAGAGAACTACATTAGGTAGAGTCTTGAAACTTTGCACAAGGAACTCTAGGACTAATGTGCATAAAGTTTCGCCATACTTTTCTTCCAAATGTTTATTGTTTAGAAAAGCTCTTATTTCAAGAGTGCTCGTCACTTTTTGAAATAACTAATTCATAAATCTAATTAAGAAAAGCACAATATAGGTCTGGCCTTCAAGGGTTCATGATATTGTACTCGCTACCACTTAAGAAATATTTTATGAAAAACAATATTTGGCATTTATGTTACCCAAATTCCACTGTTCATATAACTCACAATGAAATAAGACAAATTGTACATCCTCTTTAAACACTTTAAGTTTAAAAAAGCCTAAAAGAAGTTTAAACAGTGCATTATATATTGCCACAACGAATGAAGTTATCATGGAGCACTAAGCAACTAAAGCATAAACTACTTTTAAAGGAAAAAAAGGGGAAAAAAAGAAACTCTAAGATGCCAGCTTTTCTCAATTTTTTTTTTCTTTTATATAAAATGCAACAATCGACCAACATAGCAACCAACTAGACAACATTAGCACAAATAAAGTTCATTCCTTGTTCTTTAGAGGTTTTAGTTTTATTATTACGAGTAGTTTTTTTTTTTTGAGTTACTAAAAAAGAGAGAAAACTCTAAGCCCCACATGAAATATGTGGTGTTTTGGCGACACAAACTGTCCTCATATTGGTATGTGCACCATAACTACATATTAAACTTACACTCATACATGAGTATGAGAAATACTTTTGCCGTTTCCTTAACATATATTTCAGAGAAACTTTAAGAAATATTATGTTTTCCTCTATGGTTTCACTATGTATGAATGTGTTTCCCATACAATTTACTAGATATGCTTTGTCAAACATAAAAATACTTGTACAATAGTGTTTGGGAATTATAATGGGTCAACATCGACATGTAGTAGACTCTTGAGTTCAAGAATATACATTTTCTTCATATCTATTTTAACAGGGTGAAAATGGGTTTATAGTTCACAATTTCAAATATTTCTTGTACTATATTTTTGTTTCAAAATATTTCGAGCGGTAGTGTAAAGGAAATCAGAGGTTATCTTAAGGTTATGTATAGTGGTTAAATTTAAACATGTATGTTGCTATTGCGGCCATAAAAATTTGTAGGTGATTTAGAACGCATAAGTACATTAAATAATAAAAATAAATTCATTAAATATTTCATTGTTCTATAGCTTGGTTTAAAAACCATGATTAGTAACAATTTTTAAAATATTAAAGTTAAATAGCAAAAAAAAAAAAAAAAATTGATGTGGAATAGTACTTAATTATTTTATTTACATAGTTCTTGATACAAATTTTTTGAGTTCTAATATAAAAAAGTTTACTATTTCACTACCATAAGTAATAATAATTGGTCTCTTATACCCGTACACTTTGTGCTCTTAGCTTCTTATAAACATTCTTTAATACTTTATTAACGATATACTTGAGTTACTCGCGAATTATCGGCACCTTATAAAATTTCAACTTTGGAGTCTTGTGATTTGAACTTTTCACCCTACACGTACAATCAATCTAAACATAAATACACTTATAGCCCTTGAGCAGCATAACTTTTCGTATATTATTATATATTCTATCGGGTGGTTAAATTTTAAATTTGAATGTGAACCACACCTAAACGTCAAGTTTTTTTCTTCATTTAATTTGACATTTCTCAATTTCAGAATAACTGAATTTGAACTTTAGGAAGATACACAATCGAGCAATGGTCAGAATGGTGGCAAGAAATGGTAACAGTGGATGATAAATTTTCGAAGAAAATCACCTTGAGTGATGAGGCACATCAGTGGATTCGTCAATAAGCAGAATTGCCGCATTTGGGCAAATGATAATACAAGAGTGAGTGTCAAAAAACCAAGGCACCCACAAAGAGTGACTCTTTGGTGCGGTTTATGGGCTGGCGGCATCATCGGACCGTATTTTTACATTTACTGTAAATGGTGTTCGCTATCGTGAGGTGATAACGAACCTTCGAATTGGAAGATATGTATGTGGACGATATGTGCTTTCAACAGGACGGTGCCACTTGCCACACAACTAACGAAACAATGGGTCTTTTGTGCGACAAATTTAACGGCCGTGTTATCTCACGTAGTACCGAGTCAATTGGCCGCCAAGATAATGTGATTTGACACCGTTGGACTTCTTTCTTTCGGGTTATTTGAAACAAAAGGTGTACGTTGATAAGCCAGCAACAATTCAAGAGCTAACGGATGAGATATTTCGGCACATTACCGACATAGAAGAGCAATTATGCCTCAGCCTCAATGAAAATTTCGCGGCGGCCATTTGGCCGATATTTTGTTCCAAACATAATTGAACCACACCAATATTATGAAAATAAAAAGAATTGACAATAATTTCCTAAATAATTTGTGTTTTATTTAAAGTCAATATCGGCCCTTAAAATGTTAACCACCCTTTACTAGCTGTGTCCTCACACGTTGTGTGCGACTTGACAATATATTGTTTGCTATGGATTTAAACTTAATCCACACCAAATTTTAAGACTCTAACGTATTTACTTTATATAAAGGGTACCTTACCTGGAAAAACTTCTAAAATTTATATAAAATTCTAAAATTCTAAGAACTATTGTAAAGCTCCATAAAAGGTGTCTAAAATATTTTAATACCGATGTAATTCCACAAAGTAAAAATACAAATCAAATACAAATTTTATTAAGTCGGCTATTTGGCAGTAAGTAATTCATATTTTGTGATTATTTTAAAACAGCGCGTGTTTAAAATATATGGCTTTCAATTCATATTGTCATTACTTTAAAACACCATCATCTGTTGCGCAACCGTGTATAAATTATCCCCCTTTAAAAAATAAAAGATAAATTTAAGTATGCAGTACCTTTAAATCAGTAAAAAAAATCGGCGTACTATCAATGTTTTTTCTCCACTTTCTCGTGGAAATAGAATATTTTTGCGGAAAAAAAGTAATCAGGATACTAAGGTACCTCCTCACAAAGTTATGTTAAAAATATATCCAGTAGTTTTTACGTGATGCGAACACATACAGAAAGACAGGAAAGAAATCAGTTCATGTTTTATTATATGTATAGATATCATTCGGATAACATTAAAATAAATTTAATTTCGGGGATAAGCCTAGAGATGCTGGTACTAAACTTATTTAGTTTTAGTTTAGTTTATTGTAAGTTTAATTATTTTAAATTAAAAAAAAGTTATAGATAATATTTGAATGAACTGTTAAATTTAAGCTTAAGTTAATATAGTTTTCTCGTATTCCTTTATCTGAGTTTGGTGGGTTAAATAAATGAAGTTTACAATTAAATTATAGATGCGAAGAATACTGAAGACGAATGTAGCTATATCAAGGAAATGTATTCTATTCTGCTAGGGTCTAATTAAATTTTTTCCATTTTTCTTTAAACAAATTAATCACCTAATTTGTATAAAAATATTCTTCAACTACTATTTGTGGTCAGAGAGAATAAAAGAACTTAAGCCTTACTATAACAATTCATTTATATGTTAATTAAACAAATTAAATTAAATATTCAATGTTATAGATAATAATTTTTCAAAGATGCTGTTGGACGCAACGTTACGGTGAATGGCGATCGCTATCGTTCGATGCTAACAAACTTTTTGTTGCCAAAAATGGAACAACTGAACTTGGTTGACATGTGGTTTCAACAAGATGGCGCTACATGCCACACAGCTCGCGATTCTATGGCCATTTTGAGGGAAAACTTCGGAGAACAATTAATCTCAAGAAATGGACCGGTAAGTTGGCCACCAAGATCATGCGATTTGACGCCTTTAGACTATTTTTTGTGGGGCTACGTCAAGTCTAAAGTCTACAGAAATAAGCCACCAACTATTCCAGCTTTGGAAGACAACATTTCCGAAGAAATTCGGGCTATTCCGGCCGAAATGCTCGAAAAAGTTGCCCAAAATTGGACTTTCCGAATGGACCACCTAAGACGCAGCCGCGGTCAACATTTAAATGAAATTATCTTCAAAAAGTAAATGTCATGGACCAATCTAACGTTTCAAATAAAGAACCGATGAGATTTTGCAAATTTTATGCGTTTTTTTTTTAAAAAAAAGTTCTCAAGCTCTTAAAAAATCACTCGTTACTTATCATTAATTTGGAAGTAATAGTATTCTTTAGTTTAATGCTGAATATATTTTTTATAATTGTACAAAATTTCCCATACGGAATTATATTATTATTTTTGTATCTTAGCGTACCAACCGACTAAGTGACCGTTAGCGTTGTATAGGGTGCAAATATAATATTTGCCAAAATGTTTAGAGTTTATAACGATATCTTCTGTTTATTATACTTGAAGTTTATTTGATTATTTTGTTGTAACATAATGCAGTTTATTTTCACCACATGGGTTCAGAAAAATACTAAAGTTTTGCAATGTACTCGTATTACAAGAAGCAGTATTATGGAAGTTAAGTGTAAAAGTATTATATTATTGTAAAACTACACCGCTACACCGAAAATATATGTATACATAAATATCATTAATATATTTAAACAACTAATTTAACTATATTTATTTCGAAATTCCTAATTTGCAACTAAAATGTAATTCCCTTAACCAGCCCTTTAACACATTTTCAAATAATTCTATTTTTATTAGCTCATGTTACTTCCAATACATTAATTGTCAATTCTAATTTACCTTAAAATACAATAGTTTAAACCTTCATTTAAAATGTAAATAACAATTTGTATACGTTTTACCGATGTGTAGCACCATGTCTATGTGTGGCTGAAAATCGCCGAAAAATGTGTATAGAATTAAAATTTACATACGATTAAATAATTTGCTAAAACATTTTTTTTTTTTAATTTACCACTAAACTCCTTTCTACCCGACATGTATGTAGAACAAACTAAAACATGTTAAGGACAAGGCAGGATTTGTGAACAACATCAAAAACAAACAACAACAGAAAATGAAACTATAACTAACTAACTAGACTAACAACAATAACAAATAGCAGTGAAGTCTAAAATCATCAAGTACCACAAATTATGTGCTCCGGCACATTATAAGGATTGAACAAAAAATATGCGGAGTCTACAATATAAAAAAGTGCAAAACTAATTAAAGGGTGTTTTTATACCTTTCACCACAGGTGGTGTCATTCTGTGTGTAATTTCTACAATTTCATACATATATATTATCGATCCTTATACATAGAGAAGTTGATCAAGCGATGTCCTTCTGTCCGTGTTCGGGTAGTAATATCATTTGCCAAGGCCTCAGAAGAGATACAAAAAAATTAAGCACCCAATCTGTCAAGCAAAGCTTGTAAATTTTCGGATTGCAATTGAGCAATATCGGATCATTCCTTTGTAGGCTGCTGGGCAAAAATCACGCCCAGCTATATTTTTTTCAAGTTTTTTTTTAATTTTTTCGCTTTAATGATTCTCTTTCGCTTTTTTTTGTCACATAAATATAGACCATGATAGGTAGATCGCAAAGAGTGCATACAGATCTGGGGGGATCAATAACCCTCTACGAGGGACGACTTTTGTTTGTTTTTAGGTTGGTAGGGTTTTTCTGCTTTGATTTTTATTAAATTCCTTTATAGAAAGCAATACACATAGAGAAGGCTTATGGACCCGCAGGGTACCCACTGGTAATTAGGAGCAGTTAAAGGACACATAGGGGGTTTATATGAGGATAGTTTTTTAAGTTTTTTTTTGCTTTAGTCTGACCATTCTAACTCAATATAGATTGCAGGAATGTCCCAAATTAAAAAAAATCAATAAAGTTTTCTTTTTAATTTAGGACATTCCTGTCCTGTATTTTTTATTTTGAAATACTTACAAAAAACTTTACAAAACATTTTCAAAAGAATATTTATGCAGGAAAATTTTCGAAAATAATTTTTAAAAGATTTTCCAAAAAATTTTCGAATAAAATTTTTACAAACAATTTTTGAAAAAAAAAAATATTTCTATGAAAATGAAAATCATGATTGTAACATAACATACATATATTTAATATTAAGAATATATGTACATATGTAGGTATGTAAGGGCTGGTCGATATAAAAATCGCACAACGTACAAGGAAAATCGTATTCTAGGGATCAAAATAAGTAGCTTTGTCCAAGGAACCATACCTCTAAAATGAATTTTGATGTCCCGGAATTTGACCTTAAGGGCCAAATTTTGAATCGAGTCCAAATGTATGACGGACCCCCACTAACCTTGGTGGGCCGACCCACCCATGCCCGTGGCACACCCCCTGGAACCACCCCTGGGGGGTACCCCATACAAACATTTAAAAAAATCACCATTTTTGGCACTTTACAACATAAAATCAGCGAAATGGCTATGTTTTTTTCTTTTTGGAGTTTATTTTTCTCTTTAGAAATTTATTTCGTCAGAACATATGTACATAAAACAGGTTAAAAAGTTATATTCGACTTATGCCGAATTTATTATACCCACTATGGCAATGGTCCAACAATAACTTTTTTTTAGTTTCTTTTCTATTACTAAGTAAAATTAATTTTCTCATTTCATTAATTTTAAAGGTATGGTTCCTTGGGCAAAATTTCTTATTTTGATCCCTAGAATACGATTTTCCTTGTACGTTGATCGATTTTTTTGCCTCCATACAGATCGACCCGGCCTAATGTATGTATATAGAGTAACATATTTTTTTAAATGCGTTTGATTTTTAAATACATGATATCTCTGTTTTAAAACCTAGATGCACTGATAACTGTCAAAAATAAAAGACACACGTTTATAGGTAAACGATTATTTTGAAGCCAGTATAGCTACATGGCTACACGAGCACCGTTGTGACTGTAGTCAACTCAGGCTAATTTCTATTTTATTCAACAAAAGAAAATTTCACAAATTTGTAAAAAAAATGTAATTTGAGCAAATGCAGAGCAAAAAGTTGGACAAATACTGATGGATAATTTTGTATAAAAACTTGCTTTAATATACTAATTTGAAATTTTAATTAATCCTTATTCTTAGTATGTACGTCGTTTCTGAAAATATTATGGTTGAGGTCTTTGATTAGAAAATGCATTAAAACCATTCAAAGTGAACAGTTCTAATGAACAGAATCTGCTTAAAAAAAGCACCTGTAACAGCACTATATCTATAAATATATATGAAGTGTATCTAATAAATAAACAAAAGCAAATTAAACAGAGGTAATGTCTGGCAACAACTAACCCTTCAAACTCGCATCTACTATATGAACATAGATTCAACTATTATAATATAAGCATTCAACACCTAAATATACCAACAAATACCATTGATATACTTTCGCAGTAGAAAACATACATAGAAACAATATTTTTAGCATATCCATGGAATGGAATATATAGCAAAACCACTATTTGGCATTTAAACTCAATTTGCAAAATAGCACAAATACTGCTTTCACGCATAGATTCAATAACATGTTTGAAATTAAAAAAAAAATTGAATTGATATTTATTAAAGTATAATTTATTACTACAAATTTTACTTTCTAATAATTGGTGCTTCGTTTGAAACGTTTTTGATCCCACTTTATTTTATTCATGTTTGGTTCCGTCTTTCTATTTAGCTACTACTCTGTGGATTATTTCCTTGCATATATCCTATCCATTACAACTATCTATTTATAACTTTAATGTTTTCTGTCATTTGGATGCAGCTATATTATAGACATATTCAATGTAGTCATCTATTGACATTAATGATTAGATCCTACCAGTAGTTCTTGTAGGGGTATTCTACATTTTACATCCATGTACAAGAATAGATTTTGCATGTGTTATAAATGGACCCGTCAATTATTTTACGCTTTTGCGATAATTAAAGAAGCTTAGTTTCTCATATGACACATAAATCAGATATTTCCTTAATTATCTCGCACTAAAGCTAGTGCGAGTCGAACCCTATATTTAATTTTTGTTTTTTATAATTTTTGTTATATCGGACTTAGTAATCATATCTTGTGTAACTTTTAAATAAGACATTATACGTGAAGATGTTGGACTCTCTTTTTATTAGGGGGTCGTACCCAAAGGGTAAAAACGTAACCCTATTGTTTTCGCTACAATGTCTGTCCGTCCGTCTGTCAGCGCCGTTTAAATCTGGAAATATAATAGGTAGAGTCTTGAAATTTTCACAGAAGATGTATAACTGTTGCGGCTATAGCAAAAAATACCTAAAACTTATAGGGTGTTCCATAAGATACGTGTTATTCACGTATATGTGTTTTTTTCTTGAACTGTAGGAGGCATACACTTAAAATTTGGAAACAATAATTAAAACTTAGTTTGCTATATAAACACGTATAAAAAAATCAAGCTAAAAATTAAAGGGTGTTCCGATAGTGGCGTGATTTGCTTGTATATGGCCTAAGTTTGGAACCATAATAGGTAGACTCTCGAAATTTTCAGAGATGGTGTAAACCTCTTGCCGCTATAGCAAAAAATACTAAAACTTATAGAGTGTTCTGAAAGTGACGTGTTATTTACGATTATGACTTTATTTCTTGAGCTGTAGGAGGCAACCAGTTAAAATTTGCAGACAGTAATTAATACTATGTTCGTTTTGTAAACAAGTATACAAAATTGAACCTAGCTATTAAAGGGTATTCCGATAGTGACGTAATTTGCATGTATATGGCCTAAGTTTTAACACATACTAGGTAAAATTTTGAAGCTTTTACAGGAGATGTATTGCTATGGTATTACTATGACAAATTAACAAAATTTATGGCATTTTTGTTTTAAAAAATTCTTTGGTTATTTGACAAAAACTCGAGCAAAACAATTAGCTTCAAACTTTTTTACAGCGATATTTCGAAAAAGAATTTTTAAATTTATTCACTTTTTTTTGTCAGACAACTTACTTAAGATGGCTCTACCACCTATTGTTGGTCTTGGCCAAGGACTTCGATCTTGTATGTCTTCTTCCAGTTGGTAGCAATCATTCCATCCCTTTTTGTCTGGAGCTTTTGTATTCATTAGACCGACATGACCCAGCTAGCGCAATCGCTCTATTTTGAAGCGCCATTCAGCTCATGTTTAGACAGTTTCACATCTATAGTCTTCGTTAACACAGATCGGGCCATAGATTTTGCGAAGGACTTTTCTCTCAAAAACACCCAGTATCGTTTCATCTGCTATCGCAAGTACCCACGTTTCTGCGTCATAAAAAAGCAGGGGTAGAATATGCGTGTACTTTATTGGTTTAGTTCGTCGAGAGAGGGTTCTACTCTTAAACTCTTTGCTTACCCCAAAGAAGCATATATTTGCTAGCACGATCCTTCGCTTTATTTCGATGCTGACATCATTATTTCTATTGATGGCGGAACCGAGATATATAAATTCATCGACTACCTTGACGCTGCAACTACCGCCCTTCACAATGTCGTCTTTCCGTCGTGTGGCGACGTTTCACTAGCAGATGCAAGCATAAGTTTGGTCTTGTCCTCATTTACCATTAGCCTCATCTTCTAGAAAAAGCACCCATTACATCTCTCTCTATCTTTCCGACGATATCAATGTCGTCCGCATATGCGAGGATGATGTGGCCTTGGGTGTTTACTGAGCCGGTTTTATTAACTTCTGCTTTTTCCAATATTTTCTCCATCAGTACGTTGAAGAAGACCTCTTCTAGTGGTCAATGGCTTGGAGAGATTGCTTCATATTTTTACTGACGATCTAGTGTCAATCAGAGTCATTTTACAAAGGCGTTAAAGTTTTGATGGGATTTCATGCGCACACATTGTCGAAGTTTTATAGTCGATCAAAAGGTGGTATGTATCGCGGAGCGTAAAAATCTGGTTTATAGTTGATTTATTCGGACTGAAGCCACACTGATGGGTTGTTCAGCTCGACAGTTCGTCGAGTTTGGGTTTGAATCTTTCGCACAATATGATAGATTGGATC
The DNA here is from genome assembly GCA_949628195.1 of Phasia obesa. Lineage (NCBI taxonomy): Eukaryota > Metazoa > Arthropoda > Insecta > Diptera > Tachinidae > Phasia > Phasia obesa. The sequence goes on from OX451215.1 coordinate 85,631,363, forward strand.
TTATAAATGATAGATAGGAGGCTCATGTCAAGATAATTGGCGCAAACAAATTTGTCTCCTTTCCTATGAATCGGGCATATTACGCTAAGGTTCCAATCACCAGGGATACTTTCATACTCCCAGATGGCGCAGACTATCAAGGCATGCATCCTGCTCCGCTCTTGGACAGCTTTGCCGGTATTCCATCTCCATCTCCACCTGCAGCTTTTTTGTTTTTAAGCCAGCCAATTACTGCTTTGATATCATGTCGGATAGGGATTGATATTCAGCTTTATTAATAATTTTTATTTTCGGTTTAAATATTTTTATAATTTTAATTTTACATTACTATCGTGCTATTATCCCAAATTAAAAATTTACTGAAATTGAATACTACGGGGAAGTAGTCTCGATGGCCATTTCGCTAAGTGCTCAATTGGGCATCATCAGGAAACCTTAACTCAAATTTTAGATGAGCTAAAGTTACTCTTATGTTGAGAAATTTTATATGACTAAATTAGAATAAAGTCAATACAATTTAACAACAACAAAGCGCAAACAAATACTTTATTATCTATGATTTGTTGTGGGTTGTTTGGTTCACACGATTCTTTAGCCGATAAAAAGCCACGTATTTGCCACTAGATTTCCATTTTCATCTCTACACTTTGTTATGCCAGTAGGCAAGCCTTTTAATTGTTGTTTTACTCATTGGTATAACTCTATGGCGTCATTTCTGTTTCCATATTCCCCAATCTCCTCGCATTGCTGTCTTTTAATTTCTCTTCTCTTTCTTCGGAAAAGACTAAAATCAAATGTTATGGTGAAAATCGAATCAAAGCTGACACGATCGATTTTCAAATCAATAACTTTTTCTTAAAAAAAATCATTCAAAACTGCATATGAAATTGTAACAAACAAATTAATTCCGCCACACCTTTTGCCGAATTTGATTCAAAATCGAAGTCAAATACATACATAAATACGTAATATCTAGAAACACGGTAGTATGGTAGACCAGTTCCGGCCATGCTCTATTGCATTTAAAATTACATTTCCTTAAATGTCTGCACTTTAAAAGTTTTTATTGCGATTAAATTTAATTTTTATGTTGAACTTTCAATAAATTATTTTGCACTTGATTAAATTTGTACCTCTAAATGTGTGTTAATGGCTTACAAGTATTTCCAAATCTCACTGAAAACAAGATGAGTTAGTTACTCTAGAAAAAATAAAATACTTAGAATAAGTATTTTAGCTAATGCTTTAAGCACTTTACACTGAATATTTTACATCTTTCTTTATTGCACAGCGAAAGCCTGTGCAATTTATTTCTGCTGCTTGAAGTTCCAAGATGCCCAATTTTGAAACGTGCTAGTTTGTAGTTGTGGTGTTACGAGTAGCTGTAGTAGTGGTAGTAGATTTAGTAGATGTACTAGCACTTACACTTTACACCTGAATTGTAAAAGTTACACTTCTACCAATAGTTTGTTGCCACCACAATGGCAACAAAACGACTGTAGCAGCAGGAAAATTACACAACAAACACATTATTCAAGCAAATGCCTTAAGCATCTTCACGGCGAGTGTGCACTTGTGTTAACAAAAGTTTTGCTCATATATCTACGTATGTATCTCTTATACAATATATGTAGATTACATTGAATTGTTGTAAAAATATTTTAAGTCTTCTAGCGTTTTGTAAAAAATATTATTTTCTTCTTGCTTGCATTTATTATGTGCTACAAGAGTTGAGGTTTTAACTTCTTATTTATTTTTATATGTTGATGAGTCTCAGAGCTTTGGGCCTTTGTTGATAAAGTTTGCAACATTGCAGTTTTGCCTGCAGCATGATATACAAAACGTGAAAAATAAAAATCAAAAAAAAAATTGTTATTGTTTGTTTACTGTAAAAGTTTTGTGTGGTGTGGGTGGGGTGAAGGGTGTTTTCTTAGACAAACAAAAACTTTAATTTAATTATAATTTTTTTTGTAAAAGTTTATTATTGCATTTCTTTAAGATTAAACAAATTATAATTGTGTATCCTAACTTTATTTACTTCTAGGTTAATAATGTCGAAACTCAATATATACGTACTATAGATAATTTGATTGCTTCACGCATTAGTTTAAAAATGCAACTGCAGGGCATACATTTTAGCAGCGTAAACCCCTCAATTTACGGACATAATGTATACGGTATTAATGCGGTGCATGGTGGCGGATTAGTGTTACGATGTACAGCAACAATTGGTGAATTGTATCAGGAATATAAGGAAATTGAGTTGGGTTCACCGCAAAAAGATCCAGTTCCAGCAAGAGGTAAGCTTTAAAGAGTTTGTTCTAATTATGTATTTACTAAAAGAATTACAGTTTGAAAATTGTTATATAATAAATGCCACATTAACATTTTTCTACGTTTTTATTAAATATCGTTTAAACTAACATTAACAATATTTTTGAAAAATTAATAGCAGTATTGCTTCCGCCTTTTTGTAATTCGTAAAATAGTTATTTAGCGTGTTATTTATTTTAAGTGCCCCGGTATGATATAGCGAATCCCATCCTAAGACCACTGGGTGTTTTGATATAACACTTTTAAAAAGTTACAAAAATCGTAGTAACCTTAAGCTAATCCCTCCTGCACGCGTTTTATTTACTACTGCACATTACTTTTGGCAAGAAAAACGAATAGGGCGGTCTAGATATATCTTCAACAATTTCCCAACATTTGGGGTTATTTTTATAATTTTTCGATAGTTAATAGTAGAATGTTATAGAACACATTTTCAGCTTTCGGTTATTATAAGTTTTAAGTGTGAAAACATAGAAGACAAATATCAATTTAAAGTTCGCTTTAGTTAAAGATTCCTTTAGCTGTCGATAACTTTATAGAAAAGATATTATATGATATATATTACTAACTATCTTAGGTTCGCTTCGCTACACCCACCCACAAAAAATGCAACAAACACTTTGATAAAAGTGTGGCCAAACTTTAACTCAAAAACTCATGCTACTCTCACGTCAAAAATGTTTAAGTTTATATGCAAGGTACGACACCCACTATTCTCATCCAATCTGACTATACGTATTAACACAATAATAGTTTTTCACTTTGTATAGGAGGTACCACTCCCACCATTCCAATGTAGTCTGTGTTTCTCTTAATATTGTATCTTAATATGAGGGTTACTGATACAAAATTCTAAGGCGCTACCAATCGCAGTTCTCTTGATACAGGATAATCTATGTTTTTCTAAAGTATACGCATGGGAACACGATAATAATTTGTCACTTCTTATGGGAGATACCACGCCCACTATTTCACTCCAGTCTATCTTTCTTTAAACTATGTATTAGAGGTTACTCGTGCAAAATTTCAAGGCGCTACCTATTAATGTTACTAAGCAATACGATGATAAATATTTACTTTGTATGGGAGGTGCCATGCCCACGTCGAATATCAAAAAAATAAGTACTCTTTTTTACCAACCGTATATCTAAAGTTTCACTGGTTTATGCAGCTATAGCTTTCCGGCAAACATACACATTTTGTGCGTTATATACATATGAATATAGATAGTAATCGATTATTGTTGTTAGTGATGCTCGTTGCTAGACTTAGGCTCATTATTATAACTTGCCAAAAGCTAAACTTATAAGGCACAAGCTTCGTTGCAGTAATGATACAACAGTGAAATAGGCATCACTTTGGGCCTCAGATCATACCACAGTGGAGTTGTGCTGCACTTTTGCTCGGGTTTAGATAGTGTAATTTGTAAGGAAATCAGTTGAAGCTAAGCACTCACCTTTTACAGCATTTCAAAACTAAGACGCTAGAATTTTTCATCTTAGACCTGAAAATATGTGAGATCCATTGAATATCATACTGAATTTGGAAGCCACGAACATTCAAGAGCTTTCGGATCTTTATTATTAATAACTATTATCCCTAAGTGCAAATTAAGCAACACATTCTATTGTACGTTTGTGTATAAACTCGTAACATTGCAATTTTTCTAATATTAAAATGGACAGTGTTCTTAAGATCCCATTCAGATGTAAAAGATCATGGTTAAATATATAATTAACATTTTCCCTTACAGCCGAATTCTCCTAAAGGCTTGTTCTATTCAACAATATACCTCTGAATTTTTCTTGAGGTCATTTGATATGATCTCATCTACAACAAGGCGTATAGTGCGATCACTGAGAAATGTTTTCAATGATGCCAACAGAAATAAGTTTGAACATAAATGCACCAGTACACTTTTCATCAAACGCTCTTATAATACCATCTCATCGCCATCTAATCATGAATAGATGGACACCTGAACAATGCCTTCATACACAAATGGATACGGCAAAAAGTAAAACTGTCGCATTTGGAGTAAAATATTATCAACAAACCATTATTGATAAATCATTACATACAAGGGTAAATTTGTGGTGTGCTTTATAACCGGGAGGAATTATTCTAGAAAAACGATGCCGGCCAGAACCTTACAGTTAAGGGTTACCGCTACAGGGACAATATTGGGGTTGGCCTCCCTCCAAGATCATGCGATTTATTTCCTCTGGACTTTTTATTTCGGAGCTATATGACGTCGCCATTTTAGACCAAGTTATAGCTGCATATGGCCGCTAATGCTTCAAAAAAATTTCAAAAATTTAACTTTTAAGTTAGACTTCCACCGGCAATATTCCAGTTATTATATACACTGAACCAAAAATGTACCTAAATACTGTAAAATGAGGTGTCGAATTGAAGAAAAGTAGGTTATTATACAACTAAAAAACTTTTTAGTCAAATCTACAGTCGATTTTAGTAAAAAACATAATTTTCTTAAATTCGTTCTATTGAAGAAATTTCTTCAACATGACTATATTTTTCGTTATTTTATAGGGTGTAGATTTGAAAAAAAATAAGTTAAATTTACTAAATTTATTAGATAAGGTTTAATTAAATTTTTATCTTTAAAAGATAAAAATCTGCAACATAATCTGAAAATAAAACTGTTGGTGTTTTGTTGAAGCTTTAATATTCTGTAATATTATTCTATTAACATTCATAATTCTCATTGTGTTTTGTAGAATTTTATTACTTATAGAGTATTTTTGGCTTCTCTAAAATTAGAAAAAAGTTTCCTGATGATCTGGCCTGAGCAATCAGTGAAATACGTATAGGGACTAGCTCTTTCCCCCAACAAATAAATTGCATTTTTATTATAAAACGTTATGGGTAATTAGCATTATATTAAATAATTAATATTTGAATTCCCAAAAATTTTATTAATAAACTGCATAACATTAATGCCTCATTACCTTTATTCCTGTTTTAAAAGGAATAAACGAATAAGGCTTTCAGTTCCTGTTGCGGGCATTATTTATTATTATAATGGGTGATTTTTTTGAGGTTAGGATTTTCATGCATTAGTATTTGACAGATCACGTGAGATTTCAGACATGGTGCCAAAGAGAAAGATGCTCAGTATGCTTTGACATTTCATCATGAATAGACTTACTAACGAGCAACGCTTGCAAATCATTGAATTTTATTACCAAAATCAGTGTTCGGTTCGAAATGTTCAAATGTGACAAATTTTGTTCCGCGATGAGGCTCATTTCTGGTTGAATGGCTACGTAAATAAGCAAAATTGCCGCATTTGGAGTGAAGAGCAACCAGAAGCCGTTCAAGAACTGCCCATGCATCCCGAAAAATGCACTGTTTGGTGTGGTTTGTACGCTGGTGGAATCATTGGACCGTATTTTTTCAAAGATGCTGTTGGACGCAACGTTACGGTGAATGGCGATCGCTATCGTTCGATGCTAACAAACTTTTTGTTGCCAAAAATGGAACAACTGAACTTGGTTGACATGTGGTTTCAACAAGATGGCGCTACATGCCACACAGCTCGCGATTCTATGGCCATTTTGAGGGAAAACTTCGGAGAACAATTCATCTCAAGAAATGGACCGGTAAGTTGGCCACCAAGATCATGCGATTTGACGCCTTTAGACTATTTTTTGTGGGGCTACGTCAAGTCTAAAGTCTACAGAAATAAGCCAGCAACTATTCCAGCTTTGGAAGACAACGTTTCCGAAGAAATTCGGGCTATTCCGGCCGAAATGCTCGAAAAAGTTGCCCAAAATTGGACTTTCCGAATGGACCACCTAAGACGCAGCCGCGGTCAACATTTAAATGAAATTATCTTCAAAAAGTAAATGTCATGGACCAATCTAACGTTTCAAATAAAGAACCGATGAGATTTTGCAAATTTTAAGCGTTTTTTTTTTTTTAAAAATTTCTCAAGCTCTTAAAAAATCACTCGTTATTATTTTAATGTTTTTCTTATTTTCTCCACGAAACTATATGTCTTCTAAATCGTTAATAGTGTAAAATCTGTTATAAAAATTTATTCACTTAATTTTAATTTGCACAACACACCGAAATTGACCCCAAACATAATTTATATATTACCACAAATATTAAAAAAATATACATACATATATGTATGTACATACAGTAAATTGAAAAAAAATTCTATTTTATATGTCAACTCAAATAATTTTTCTGAAGTCAAATTTAACGAAATTTCTTCCATTTTACAGTTTTTTTTTTTTATTCATTTCATTTCAATAAATAAACTTAGTAGAATAAACGAAAATGTTGTCAAATCAACGGATAAATTAGTCACATTAACTTCTTTTAGGGACGTATATTTAACTAATTTTATGGGTTTGTTTTTCTGAGAATGGTTTACTACTTTTTGGAATAAATTTTTGTTAATTGAACAGAGTTTTATTTAAATTTCTATAAGTTTTTTGAAGTTTTATTGAAATATGTTTTTAACAAAAGAAATTCTGTTGGTTTAAATAAACTTAGTTTATATGAATAAATTGTGTATAGATTTGAATAAAAATTAAATATTTTTTAATTTTTTGTCGTTAAGGATTAACTAATTTTTTCCGTTAATATTACCTACGAAATTTGGTTCAGTGTAATAGCGTGCTATTAAATTATTTAATATGAATTGTTATAAATATGCATGAGTCCGTGCAAAAATAAACTCCACTATTTTAATATTTTTTTTTTTTTTTTGTTATTCTCCTAAAAAAAATATTTAACTTCTTACAACTACAACTAGAGTTGTTGTAAACCAGCCAGTCTAGAAATAAAGTAAGAAATATAAATAAACAAATTCTTAAAGTTCAGCAGTAAAAAAACCGTTTGTAAAACCAACACTTTAATTTAGGTCAAACAATATATGGAATCACATCATGGTTCTGAGCGAATGGTCTAAAAGGGTCAGGCGGAGTGTTACTAAATAAATTAATAGGCGGAATTAATAGGTGGAAGATTGCCACTCTTAATATTACTTTAGAAAGAGCAGAACGAACTGAAATTGGGCGAATATTTTAAGGATTGTAAAAATCCCCTTTTTGGGTATTGATAAATAAATAGCAACCTAAATACAAAAGGGTCACAACTCAAAATTTTCCAAAACTGACTTTTTTCCATATATTAAATCAGAATACATATCTCTAACTACTGCCAAAAATTTCTTTCACATCACTATCTTCTTTAACTGGAAAAATACAGTTATGTCTATTTTTATGTTAAGTGTGTTGCTTCTGCACGATTCACTAAAGCGAATTATTTTTAGTTATAAATCAAAATTTTATTTTATTTTCGCAAACATAATATAGCAGAACCTTCTTCAATATTGCATTATTTCATAATGGATCAATATTTTCTTTAAATATTACAATCATTTTTACATAAACAGTTTTTTGTCTCTCCTGAAAATATTAGTATTTGTAGTTGTGACCCTTTTGTATTTAGGATGCGATATGCAAATTTATCAATATGGTACATAGTGTTAAAATGGTCAGCGAATCGAAGTTCTAGTGTGGAGGACAACTGATTTATGACCAATGCTATTATGTCATCCACTCCAGGACACCTAACAACATTTATGATAAAAAGCATCAGACATATAGATAAATAATTTCTATTTTTAAGAAATTAATTAATAAAATCATAAAAAATAGGCAAGTTGTATTAAAGCCATTTTCACACTATTATACTGAGTATTAGGACTTGTCAAAAACTTAAATCCAATGAGAAAGTGTTAAGGCAATATGTTATCAAAATATGAAATAATGCGGACAAAAATTTGACATCCCATAATACCAAACCATTTTTAGAAAATTTTCTAAAGCAAAGCACCAAGCTGAGTAAGTCGCAGCCGATAGTTCGCCGCCGTCCATGATATTTTCTCTTTGTGCTACGCCTACCTTCTATTGCCATCAGGGTAATTCCACGTCAAATTAACAAGGCACTCTAAATGACTACTTCAGATTTTATTGAAACTTTTATGATTTATATTCCTTGACTCTTTGAATCCAAATATAATTTTAAAATAATTTAATCTCTTATAGATTTTTAGTTATATGGTTATAAAAGTGGTAAAATATCGCTTTTTTGCATAAGCGCTCGAGGATAAAATTTATTATAATTCCAGTCCTATTCGCCCTGATCCCACCATGGTCCACTTCTGAAATTTTTATGGTGTATTCACTAAGCCACACTAAAAAACATATATGAATTTTAAAAAAATTAGTAGACACTATCTCAAAGACTTTTATAAAACGTTTTTTTATATATAAGAAAAAAATGTATTAAAAATTTGTTTTTTTCTTGATTGATATCAAATTATAGCGTATGAAATCCCCTTTAAAATAAGCTATTACTCAACTTCCTAGGGCTTATAGAACTGGAATAAGAATATATTTAATTCTCGAGCTTATATGCAAAAAAGCCATATTTTCCTGTTTTGATAACTGTAAGAGGTAGAATTTTTTTAAAATTATATTGGCTTCAGAAAGTCAAGGAATATCAATAACAATAGTTTCAATGATATCGGAAGTGGCAAATTTGAAAACAATTTTCTTTTTGGTTGATTTGACATGGAATTACCCATCAGTCTTATCGCATACGTATGTACTTTGTTTCTGCCATAACTGGAAGTTGTTGAATGTACGTATTATTTTTTCGATTTGTGTTTTTTGATTTTTCTTAAACGAAAACTTGAACGGCCAAACAAACTTATGATCTGGCACCTCTGCCGTCCACATGAAATTGCAAAGCCGTAGCCGTGCAATGTCTCGCTTCGGCTTTTTCCTCTGCTGATATTTTTAATTTTATTTGAAGTGTGATAGCGTGAAAACGATATGTTATATTATGATAAATTTTTTGACAATCACACAATTCTCATTTGATTTCTAGCTTACAAAATCCAATGGAAATCTTAATACTCAGTATTATAGTGTGAAAAGGGCTTAAGTAACATCTAATAATTTTTTTTTTAATTTTGTGTCCTTTGCTTAAATTTTTATAAAGAAGATCCCCAAGTTTAAGGAAATATCCCACAAATTATTTTATTTACTTTAAGATTTTTTTCTTATTAATATTTTTCTAATTTCAACAAACAGCTCTTAAAATTATTAACAATAATGTTTACAATTTGCATTTTTACTTCTAGTTACCTTATCGTCCGGTTCATCAGTGCGAAATTTTTTCTCATTTCTTTCTTCGGGCAAATCAAAAATCTCTACAATAAACATTTCCAAACTCCTGTTAGTGAATGGCATCTGGCATGCTTCTTCAATAGGAAATCTCATCATACAACTATTGTCGAGTTTACAAACCCTACTAATAAGGTACAAATCTGTATTAAATTTTAAACAACATTCCCAGAATGTCTGTGCATTTCTATATGTAATATTTTCATCTCAAAGATAACTTTATGGCTTGAATATTTGTATATTAAAATACTTGAAAAATTAATAAGTAACAAATACTATGAGTGAACAGGCAAGAGTTTAGTAAAATGTATTAAAGTAAAAGTAAAAATAAAAATATTAAAAATGATGTGTTATAATAAGTGTAAAATGTTAAATATTTACGCCCCTTAACTGCTGGAGTATAAGATACGAAAAAACAACTTTTTTGTAGGTTAATTATTAATTATATTTTTATAGTTAAATTAAGAGGTAAATGGTATAATTATAAAAAAAATCAATTTAGGTAATACAAAATTGTGAATAAGTGTTTATAAGTTACATTTTTTGTATGTATTTTAATTTTTAATTTGTTAAAAATCTAAAAAAAAAATAAGTAAAATTGTAAGCAGGAAAAACCAAACAGTTTTAAACGATAACAAAAAAATATATGAAATCATAACGTAAACGAATTCTTACATAAGTCAAAGTCATATACATAAACAAAATAAATAAAATACAAAATTTATGTTTTAAGTACCGATATACTAAATCAAAAGGAAAACAAAATAAAAATTATTCCCTTCTTGTAATAAATCAAAACATTTTAAATGTTAAAGGAAAACAAAATATTTACAATAATTTTTATTTAATAACACAAAAAATGTAAATTAATTAACTATATTCATTAAACAATAACTTTAAACTTAAACTACAATACTAACTATAAAATTAATGATGGTATGAAATAATGAAATGAAACTAAATAAAGATGTTAATTTTAAAATAAATTTTTAAAAGTTTTTCAATTACAGAAGAACGGCAAAACAGTAAAGCTTTTACTGGAAAACGTAAGTTATCCTCAGTCGGTATCAAAATAAGAAAGTGTCATTGTTTTCAATTTTTAGATATAGAATAATTAATTAACTAGTTTGTATGAGGAGTACCGGTACCTTGTTCTATTTTTTTCTAATATTATATATTACATATATTTTATATGATATATAGGAAAAGTGTAAAAATACGTGTGAAATAGCTTTGTATACATCTCTTACTCAAGGCTCACCAATACTCTAGATATAGAATCCTTTATAATTATTTTATATGGAAATATCCCTCCACCCTATGGTATACCATTTACACTAAAACGTATGTTAGGCATTCTTCGTAATTTCAGTAGCTGTCTTAGTCTATTTTTTCAGTAAAGTTTCTTACGTCGTCTACAGAGGAACACAGATTGTATCTTGTTTGCTGTTGAGTATATTTTTGTTGCATGTTGAGCAGCTTGTTTAGGTTTTTAGCAAGACAAACAAAACATGTCTACATCCTACCGGTATATTTTCCGAACAATGTGTACCGATTTTTTTTTTTTTTTTTTAGCTAATTTATACGAGTAGTTGTCGCTGGCAAAAAACCAGCCGGTGATATGATTTCTTTAGGGTTCCATATTGAAATAATAGCAGGTGAATAATTTGAAGATAATTCCAGTGATACTTCATTTATAATTTGCCTTCATTTATATAATACCTTCCTCTATCCCAAAATCAGTAACTATGTAATTGAATAATCAAATTATACCTTAAGGTTGGGATGTAACATACACCGGTATACATCTTGATTGGGTCTTAATTGAAAAAGCTTTATAGAAAAAAGAAAACATACAATGAAATTTATAGTCAAGCTTAAGTTCGTTTTTATTCTCTCCAAGAAATTGACTATAAATTTCATTGTATGTAATACATAAATAGTTCGACTAATAATAATTAAAAATTTTCAAAATTAAAAATCGCAAAGCACCGCGCAATCATGTTTACTTAACAAAGTTTGGTTTGAAACTAGGTTAGTGTTAACTAAAAATGAATGTTGGAAGTAAAACAAATAAACAAAAAGTTACTTTCATTGCTAACCGAACAAAATATAAGGTGTTAAATGAGGAGGTACTTTTCAAAACATGACTATTCCACTTTTTGTGTTTTTGCACAATTTGAGAAAATAGTTTTTTTAGGTATGCCCCTATATATTTAACCCGAAATTTTGTTGCATTATTAAAGACGTAAAGATTAGTCATTGCTTTGTGTAGGATTTAAAAATGTAAGATTTAAGATGGAATAATCTTGTTTTGACGCGGCTGATTGGAATAAACATGTTTTGATTCAAACCACTATGGATTAACATTAAAGTTAGCGCGTGTTTACACAAGTGTTGTGTAAAACATGTTTTGTTAAAATTTACTGTTATCAAGTTCTGGATTAACCATATTTTGTTCCAATAATATATATTTGAAATGGATAATGTCATTTTGAAGTGGAATAATCTACTTTTGATGAAATCATGCATTTTTCAATTTTTTTTCTAGTGTAATTATAGACATTTTGAAACATTTTTTTTTTGCTGAGTATTCAATGCAATGCTACCAAACGAAAAAAAAAAAATAAAAAAATCATTATTGTCAAAAGTGGAATAGTCATGTTTTGAAAAGTACCTCCTCAAATATTAAAAGTAAAAATATTCAATAAGAGGGAAGCTTAAGGTAGTGCTAGACTTCGTTCTCACCAACTGACGATTGATAATTGAATACAAGTTTTCTCGTATTCCTTTATCTGGGTTTGGTTGGTTAAATAAATGATGCTTACAACTAAACACTACCGTAAGTAGAATTTCAGTAATGAACCGATTTGAATTTTTATTATTTAATAAACTTTATTTCGCATCTTAAATTACTTATAATTCAGTTATTCCGATTACAGCAGACAGTTTCAACTGTTCTGTTCTCTTTCAAAGTTTTTTTTTAGTATTAATACGAACTTCAAGTTTAGTATGTATACAAGAAACAAAAGTACAAATTTTTTATAAAAGCAAAGTGCAGTTAAGAATAAGGAAATAGATAAAGAAAGTTCTTCCTGAACATGAAAATGATTTCGAAATATGGGATAAAATCCCCAACACCACGGTTATAAGAACCCAAAGTAGGGTTACATTCTTTAGGTTTGTCTGTATTACAAGAAAGTAGTATTATATATTATGGCAAAATAGCTAAATAATATTTGATAGTTTACCAGATTGAATATGGAATAGGAAGCTTTTGTTGAATGAGGGGACATGCAGTCAAAGTCATCACTGTGTGTTGTCACACTATACATCTAATGTCATGGACAAGATCTGTAATCATTAATTTTAAAGTTAATATAAAATAGCTGAATCCATTATAAGTGAACCAGATTACCTTTACTTTTCCAGACGTTTTGTAAACTACGCAGAACCAACCACTAAATGCTCTTATGTAATATTAAATGTTTAGACTTGAGATAAAAAATCCATACTCGTATGAAGCAGCTTGAAAAGTTACTTACAATTACAAATGAAGCATTGTAAAAATAAGAAAACTTAGCGGCACATTTTTAATATAATTTATTTAAATTTAGATTTTTCCTAATTACTTCTATTTAGGTATATGCTTTATGTAAATTAAATTTAGTAGGTCTAAAGAGAAATAACGTAATTGTGATACATAGATATGTATATGTACTTGCACATAATATTGGCAATGGTGTCTAATGCTACCGTGGCACATAATGAGCAAAATCTTATGCGAACAATAAAAAAGTATTTTCCAAATACGAATAAAATTATATGCACATACAAACACACATATTTATAAATATTTATGAACAGAAGGGAAGAAAAATATAATGAGTGGTTTTATATAAAAGCCGACAAGGATTATATTAAATGAATAAATAAAGCAACACACGCAACAAAAAGTTTTATAAATAATATATATTATCCTTAATTATATATTAATAATAAATAATATATGAGGATCATATCATATCATATTAAAAAATTAAAATTAAATTGGAAAATCATAAAAATTGTATTGACAAAAATATGGCGTACTAATTTTCAAAGTGGAATAAAGAATTTAAAATTTAAAGTAACTATTATATGAAAAAATTTAAAAAAATTTTAATTATTATTAGTCGAACTGTTTTATGTATTACATACAATGAAATTTTATAATCAAGCTTAAGTTCGTTTTTATTCTCTCTAAGAAATAATTAATTAAATTACAAATTAGGTGAAAGAAAAATTGGGAAAATTTAATTTTTAGACACCAGCACGAGTGGAATGCACATTTTCTAGACAGCCACGTCCGTCATCAGCACTACTTGTATCTAATCTACTTACTTGCTTAAAAATCGCAAAGCACCGCGATTTTTAAGCAACAAAGTTTGGTTTGATACTAGATTAGTGTTAACTAAAAACGAATGTTGGAAGTAAAACAAATAAACAAAAAGTAACTTCATTGCTAACCGAAGGTTCGCTAAAGGAGCAACAAAATATAGGTGGTAAATATTAAAGTAAAAATATTCAACAAGAGGGAAGCTTAAGGTAGTGGTAGACTTCGTTCTCACCAACTGACGATTGATAATTGAATACAAGTTTTCTCGTATTCCTTTATCTGGGTTTGGTTGGTTAAATAGATAATGCTTACAACTAAAACACTACCCTAAGTAGATTAGATACAAGTAGTGTTGATGACGGACGTGGCTGTCTAGAAAATGTGCATTCCACTCGTGCTGGTGTCTAAAAATTAAATTTTCCCAATTTTTCTTTAATATTATCACCTGATTTGTAATTTAATTAATTCTTTCTTAGAGAGAATAAAAACGAACTTAAGCTTGATTATAAAATTTCATTGTATGTAATGAAAAAATTTAATATATGTTTTTCGAAAAATACACGTATTTGACAGTATAGATACGTTTCTACTACCAAACGGTAGTAAAACCCAAAAAATTATTTATTCCACCACTTTTTCTGAATAAGAAAACTAAAAAAATATTTTTTCAAATGAAATTGTGTAATCAGGACAATTTGTGGTATGATCCAGTGGAAAACAGTTGCAGTAATGTTAGACTGGTAATTTTGCGTTGCACAGTGTTTTGAAAACGATTTGTTTGGGAATAATTCGGTATCTCATGAACTACTGAAGATATCTTAATGAAATTTCACAGAGGCAAAGCAGAGGTGCTTTTGAGAGGAGCTGCGAACATTCGGCCTAGGGTAAAAAAAGCCTCAGGTATATAATTTTTTGGAAATGTCATAAAAAGTTTAGGTTTAACTGAAATGTTAATATTTTTTAAGATTAAGTGGAACTTTTAAATATCTATAAAAATTTTCTTACATGTGTATGTTGTCTCTTTTAGTAGAAAAGATGTGAAATTGGCTTACATTTTTTTTTTTTAATTTTGGCCGACTCTAACTTAGTATTTTCGGCGTGGTGTACTTATTAATGTTCGGATTATTATTTTCAGACATTGGCTATATTCTTCATAAAATTTAAAATAAATTAGTATCACTAATTGTTCTGATATCGTTTTTCGTTAAGAAGTTACAAGCCTCAGATTTCGGAAAATGTAAAAAAACTGTTTTTTCAGGATTTTCCCCAAAAAGGTGGTATTATTTTTTTGATTAGGTAATTTAAAATTACTTCGGTACTAGTAATTTTTTTAAAACCATTTTAAGGACAATCTATAGCACTTGCGAATAAAAGAAAAATTAGGTCAGAAATCCCTCCCTCCAGCCCTATCCAAACATAGCAAATTTTGAAACAACATTTTCAAATTATCGTAAAGTTTCTCTGAGTGCAAAGCACTGATTAGAAAAACTTAAAAGGATTTTTAAAGCCTCAATTGTTGCCTACTTACTCCTAAAAGGATTTGACAGATCCGTAATTAATAAAGGCGGGGTAGCTACTTTTGTAAACAAAAAACTAATTTTTGGGACATATTTTTCCTATTCTTGGAATTTATACGTTGAAATAACAAAAAAAATTGTCTTTCACCATTTGATTAAAAACCCTTTTATCTATATAATTTAAAAATTCTGTAAGAATACCTCAATCCGTTTAGATGTTGTGGCAATTCAAATTCGTTATTTTATTTCGCAAAAAACCAACTTAACGTGACTTTTTTAAGTTTTTGGGGTAAATATCATTAAAAAAATGGAGCGCGAAAAAAATCATTATAATATTTTTAATGTTTATACGCATTATTCGTAAAAGAGATAACCTATACGTGTAAGCACATTTTTTATAGATATTTTCATGGTCTATTTAAGTTTCAAAAATCTTAAAATTTGAGTTAAAACTTAACTTTGTATGTCATTTCCAAAAAATTATATACCCGAGGTACCGAAATTTGGGGTCTTACCCAGAAGCCGTCCTTTACCCTAAGGGTCGACCGTTCTCAGCTAATTTTCTTATATAAAAAAAGTGCAGGAATAAATTTTTTTTGCCATAAAAATTTTATAGAATTTTTTCAGCGAATCCTCAGCTACATTAATGCCGAACAAAGTTAAGCGCTTTTACCTAGGCTTATTGATATATTAGACAAAAACTGATGACTACTTTTGTGAAGGGCCCACTAATTTCCAGAATTTTTCGAGGGTCATATATAAAAATTGATCACCAATTTTGACAAATATAGAGTTTTACTACCGTTTGGTCGTAGAATCTATCATATACTGTCAAGTCCGTGTATTTTTTTTACTACTGCATGCTCTCTATAATTTAACATTATTATAAAGAGATACAGACAAATTAAATACTAGCAGAATGTTATGCGTTTTCTGGATTAATGCAACATTTATCTTCGTGTTTAGATATATACAACGTAAATTCAACTGTAATAATTTCTATTTCAACAGTGTTTTTCTCAGAGAAGCCTACTTATGTCAAATTAAGAAAGCGTCAGTATTGCAGTTCTCTATTAAATTACTTTGTATGGGAAATCCGGTCCTCCCATCTTAATACCCTGCTCAAGGTATATTTATTTTACTAGGTAGTGGCATCCCTACAACAATACAAGAACAACATGGCATTTTGTTGTAGTTCGAAATGTCAAAAAACATATAAGCAAATTGAGAAGGCGTGTATGTGTTTTATTGCTTTCTCACTTCTACACTATAAAATTTCTGAACAAATACAACTTTTGACATGCCGAACTACTAAATCAGCTGGGCGGACGACACTACCTACTAAAATAAATATACCTTGACCCTGCTTTAACTCGAAAACATACGTTATTTTCAGAGTAAAAATTTCCGCAGTAATTATTATAGTTCCGTAGTTAGACGACAGTTCCTAATTTATATAATGATAATTATTTCCTTTGTATGGGAGTTACCAAACCTTCCAATCTTGAAAATTTGTTGGAAATGCACATTAATAAGGGAGTTCCTCGTACACAATTTCAAGACTGTATCTGGTTTAGTTCTCTAATTACACGATAATAATTTTTCTCTTTCTATGGGCGTGCCATTGTCACAATATAGTCTGATTTCCACTAGAAAATTCCTTTAAGATTCTACCTATTATATACACGACAATAGTTTTACGCATTTTATGGAAGGTACCCGTTGACTGTTCTAATCCAATCTATTTTGCTAGATTGTGCATATTAATATGAAGGTTACTTGCGCTGAACTTTAACATAGAAATTTTTTGTTTGTCGGAAAGTCATGGCTACATACAGCAGTGTTACTTGAAAACTCTAATAAGTCGTTCTTTGAAAATTTGTTCAAGTAGCTTCCTTATTAATGTAAATCGACAAATCTACCATATAAAAATTTTAGACAAAATTTTTTACCGTAGACAGGAAAACGGTTCGGGACAAATTGTGGCAATTTTAAAAAAGACTAGCTGCCATCCTGAAAATTATTTGAAATTGAAATATTTGTACAAGAAAATATTTACAACCTCATTTATGCTTCTTCTATATGAATTGAAGAGAATAGTTCTGTATGTTCTAACTAAAACATATAAGCCGCTTATACATTTATTCTCGCATCAAGTAAAAACTAGTCGATGGATTTCAACAAAATTTTGTGAAGAGATACCTTAGTATCCTGATTCCAATATACGATACTTTTTTCTTAGAGAAAGTGGAGAAAACGAAGTGAAAGTACGCAGTTATTTTAGTAAGGATTAAGGAAATTATTGTCATTTCATTTTAATTTGATAATATTGGTATGGTTGAATTATGAACAAAATATCGGCCAAATGGCCGCCGCGAATCGGGGGCACATCACCATCCGATGCTCCAAATTTTCGATGACGCTGAGGCATAATTGAGGTTCTATCCCGTTAATATGCCAAATCATCTCATCCTTTAGCTCTTAAATTGTTGCTGGCTTATCTACGTACACCTTTCCATTCAAATAACCCCAAAGAAAGATGTCCAACAGTGTCAAGTCACATGATGTTTGCGGCCAATTGACATCGCCACCACGTGAGATAACACGGCCATTGAATTTCTCGCGCAAAAGAGCCATTGTTTCGTTAACTGCGTGGCAGTCCACATCCATATGTTCCAATTCGGGTCATAAAAAGTTCGTTGTCATCTCACGATAGCGGACACCATTCACAGTAACTGCCTGCCCGGCACCATTTTGGAAAAAAATACGGCCCCATGATGCTGCCAGCTCATAAACTGCACTAAACAGTCACTATTTGTGGGTGCATTGGATTTTTAACACTCACTCTTGGATTATCATTCACCCAAATTCGGCAATTCTGCTTATTGATGAATCCAATGAGGTGAAAATGTGGCTCATCACTGGAAGATGATTTTCTTCTCAAAACAAACCAGTTTAGATGAGGTTCACATTCAACATGGGCCCTTCAAATTTAACCACCCGATATAAAGTAAAGCGAAGTGTGGGTTTTATTTTTGAAAGAGCAACAGATAACGCTGTTTTAAAATAATGACAAAATATTAATTACTTAATGCCAAATAGCCAATTGAATAAAATTTGTATTTGAATTCTATTTTTACTTTGTGGAATTACAATGTTATTAAAATACTTTAAATACCTTTTATAGAACTTTACAATAATTTTTAGAAATTTAGAATTTTTTATAAATTTTAGAATTTTATCCAGGGATGGGTATCTTTATATAAAGTAAACACATAAACCATAACTGAAGCACTTTACAATTGTTGTGGAATACTTTCAAAGCAAAATCGAACAAAAGATTGCCACAACGCTGACGAAGTTTCTAAATAATAAAAATATAATTGAAAAAATTTAAGCACTTCTAATTGACAGCACCTCGAAGTCCGACCACTGTATTTATATTATATGGAAAGAATAGGAATGTTATGAACAAGCTAATAAAATAACAACAATTTCAAGGGTCTACAACTTTTCCCAGTTTCAAAACTTGAAAAATAACATCTAAATAAAACTAATCTAAAACATAATTTTAATCTTTGAAAAAAAGATATAAAGTAATTCATACAAAAAAAAAAAAAACAAATAATATAAAAAAATTGTCAATTATACCTACTTATCATAAGTATATAACCACAGAATTTTATGTGTGCATTTGTGTGTGTCTATAGCAGGCAACAATTAAATATGCGGTGTTTAAAATTTTAATATTTATTATTCAAATGTAATTTTAAAGTCAATAAAATTTAAATAATCAATATTCAAAAAATCGCTGCGCAAACCTGTTTACCTAAAAATTTTGGTTTTGTACAGTATTAGTATTAACTAAAAAAGGATGTTGGGGCAAAACAAATAAGCAAAAGTTGCTCACATTGCTAAGGTTGGCCGAAGCAACATTAAATTTAATGTAGAAAAAATTTTACAAAAATGTCAAACAACAGGTAAGCTTTAGGTAGTGATACACTTTGTTCCAACCAACTGACGATGCATGATTGAATACAATTTATCTCGTATTCCTTTACATAAGTTCGGTTGATTAAATAGATGATGTTTATCAACTAACACCACCCAAAGTAGATAAATAAGAAGAATGCTGAAAACGGATGTAGCGTTCCACAAAATGCACGCATACAAATATCGCACTTGACCAACAATAGGATATTAACTCCAAAATTTTCACTTTTTGCAAGAAAGCAACAAACAACATCAATATCCATCTTCTGCAAAAATTTCAACGTATTCTAATTACTCTTTCATCTCGAAACCCGCATATGAGACCATTTTCGTGATAGTGTCTTGCGTGCATTTATATCAACAAAACGGTATTATTTTTATTTTATTTAAAATTTAATAGAAAAACAGTGTAAATATATTATTAATTGGAATTTGCTTATTATAATATGTTCAGATCTTTAAATTATCTAAAAATGTAATCACAAACAGTTGTTTACCTCTACTGAAAATTTTAAAATTTTGAGTTAATACCTTCTTGTTGATCAAGTGCGATATGTATACATATGTAAAAACAAGCTCATATACAACTTATAAAAATAATTTTAATTTTTTTCCGCTAAAAGTTTAGTTGACATAAGTGACACCAAGTGGTTACAAATATTAATATAAATTCGTATTTTAAAATTTTTCAATAGTAAGGGGTGATCCATTTCGAGGTTCCCTACTTCTTAACAGAAAAAAACACAGAAAATTCAAATTTAATGGAGAATGTTTATTATCATTTGACAGAAAATTCGTTGACATTCATTTTTTGAAGATTATGTCTATCAAATGTTGGCCATTGCTACGTCGCAGATGGTCCATTCAAGGCCTGAATCGAAGCGGGTTTGTCCGCTTAAACTTTAGACTTTACATATCACCACAGGAAGAAGTGTAACGGTGTGATATCACACCGGTGGCCAATTGTCCGGCCCAAAACGTGAAATTTTATGCTCACCGAAATAAATCCATTGATTGATGCGATGTGTGGGAAGTGGCGTCGTCTTGCTGAAACCAAATGTCGCCGAGATCACGAGCTTCAATTTCAGGTATCAAATAGTTGGTTAACATGTTCGCCATTGACGGTTACGTTCGCACCGGCATTATTTTTAAAGAAATATGGACCGCTGAATCCACCGGCCCACAAACCACACCAAACCGTTGTTTTTTCTGGATGCTCTTAACCCCAAATGCGGCAATTTTGTTTGTTTACATACCCATTAAGCCAGAAATGGGCTTCATCGCTAAACAAAATTTTCCTCGTCGGATCTTCTTGGAGCTTTTGATGAGCCCATAGAGCGAAGCGATTCAGGCGTAAGTCTTTCCGTTATGAAATGCCAAAAAATACTAAACAAAAATAACATGACAGCATGACACGACTCAGACGTGATCTGAGATGTCAAAAAAGGCTATTGAAAAAAGTACTTCGAAATGGCTCACCCCATATAAAAATTATGAATTAATTGAATTAATGTATCTATTAATTGCCATAATATTTGCAAGATTATAAAGAAGAATTTCTTTAATATGTAAATTTGTTATATGTATTTGCTATTATCCCAAATAAATTTAAAAATATTTAAGTACCATTCTTTACATATGTATATGAAACGAAAATGTTCTATTAATTCCTTATCTCCACCGTGGTTTGAGGCCCTTCATGCCCATATACCGTTGCTTTTGCTGTAAATAAACGCTGCCACAGAAACATTTAAACAACCTCATACTAACAAATGCACTTAGAAAAATAAATAGTTTCAACCATTTGTTTTTCAACTGTATCAAATTAATTTTCAGTACAGCTGCCCGTGAATACATTTTTAATATTTTATTCCTTTTAGGCATATAAGTAAAAAATATTCATACATACACTTTTAAAAACAACATTTTGACATATTTTTTTTGTCATATCTATACATATAATAAAACAGTAACTCATTTCCTGTCTGTCTATCTTCTTGTGCAACAGATGGAGCTGTTTTAAAATAAACAATGACAAAATATGAATTACTTACTGCCAAATAGCCTATTGAATAAAATTTGTATTTGATTTGTAGTTTTACTCTGTGGAATTACCTTGTTAGTAAAATATTTTAAACAGCTTTTACAGAACTTCACAATTATATTTAAAATTTTATAAATTTATATAAATTTTAGAAATTTATCCAGGGATGGGTGCCTTTATATAAAGTAAATACGTAGGAGTGTTAAAATATTGCCAGGACGCACACAACGTTTGTGGGCAGTAAGTATAATATATAACAACATATGCCGAAGTACAAGGTTTAAAATAATTTTTCGTCTTCAATTCTTTCTTGCTTGTTTTGTATTCGTTTACTTGGGATCAGATTTTTTTTTTATTTCCAAATGTTATTGATAGTTTAACTATATTGAAGATACAATAAATAATATATGAACAAAAAAATGCTGCTAGTGTCTAATTTTTCTTTCTCTCTTTATAACAAAGAACTTAAGCCTGAAAATTAAATTAATTCTCAAAAATAAATTCATTTATTCGGAAATGTACAAAAGTGAACAGATGCAAACCTGTAAACAGTTTTGTAATAAATCATCCAATAACTTTAAATTTGTAATTTTAGTTTTTAATTAATAGCTTACTTTGGTTTCTTTTTTTTTTCTTTTGTAAGTTCTCACAAATATTGAGAGCTTATTTTTATAAAAAATAAATAAGCTATTCATGCACAACTTGTGAACGAATTCTCTAGAATACATAAAATAAGTACATAATACTTCTATAGAAATTAGAGTATCAGTTTCCAGAAATCTATTGAGTTTAAGATAGACTGGTTATTGGCCCTCTATTCACCCGGGTGCCGGTTTAAGCATCCGCATACTGCTTTTATATTTCTCCAAGAACTCCTTCCTTAAAACTCTTGAAATATGTTCACATCTACCAAGTATATCTACAGGGTGCTCCCTATCCGCAACCTATGGACGCGTCTGATAGCATTTCAGTTTTTATTTCATAATACAATTAATCATTACCAAACTTATCATGTTACACTATTAGGAATAATTTTCCGACTAGCGAAATATATGTATGTATATAAGTATATATATATATATATATATATATATATATATATATATATATATATATATATATATATCAGTGATTTGTTTTTCAGATTATTATTAAAATAACGAACAAAATCATTTAATCATTTTATTTAGTAGTTCAAACCAAAAAGTTTACCTGGTTTATCTGGCGCGCTATTAAAATTAAATTATTTTTAAACTTAAGAAAATTCTTAGAAAATCTTTTAAAGCGCTGCACAGTGTGGTAGATCGCAAATATAACTGGAAAAAATTAATAAATCGCGTTGGGTTTACTTCTCACTTATCAATTAAATAAATAATTCTTGCAAACAAAAACCGACTTCAAAACCAATTTATGTGGATTAATTCTAAACTAAAAATTTACAAGGAAGTAATTTGTAAGAACTAGTACCCAAATCAAATACTTTTATACCTGTTGATCTAACGGACATAGTAATATGTATATTCAAATGTCTATCCAAACAGTTCAAGGGATAAAGGCATATATGACAAATTACGTCAGATATGAGGACACCCTCTATTTTTTTACACTTATTATTACTGACACAGTACTAAAAAGTAACGAATCCAAAGATGTGCCATATAGGTTAAACAATATCATCTAGGGGACACCCTTTAATGTACAATTTTAAATTAAACACTTATTTTAAAGGACAGATTCTTTGTAAATTTAAAATGTCTTTCTAAAACGGTTAAAACGTTTGGCCATATTCATCAATTTACATCAACTATTGAGACACCCTTTATAATTTTAAATGTTTATAAATGTTATTATACGGGACATAGTTGTGGAGAATCTGTCTAATTTGCAAGTGTTTGTCTATAACGGTTCAAAAGATAGGGCTAGATAGGTAAAATTATATCAATTATGGGGACACCCTTTAGTTTCCAAATTTGAATTATATACTTTATGTTAGAACGGACTTAGATATACAGGTTCTATGCAAATTTCAACCGTCTATCTGTTACGGTTCAAAAGTTTTGCAATATACATCAAATTAGATCAACTATTGGGACACCCTTTAACTTATAATTATAAATATTTAATTTCTGAATGTAAATATTGGACAATCTGTCCAATTTGCAAGTGATTGTCTACAATGGTTCAAATGATTCATATATTTAAATTGACGTCACCCTTTAATTTTTGAGTTTATTTTTTTTATTAATTTCTGTTATTGGCAGCTATAGTGATACGCAGTTTTTTTAAATTTTAAAATGTTGCCCTTTACACATAAAAAACATGTTGTATGTTGTATGGGGACACCCTTTAATTTTCAAAATTCTAAACTTCTTTTAAAATGGGACCAATCTGTAAGCATTTCTATTCTAATAAAGAAAAAAATTTTAAAATCGGTTCAAAAATTGCATTCTGCGGGCACAAACATAAAAAGCAACATTCATACAAATTGATAACCTCCTTCTTTTTTTGAAGTCGGTTAAAAATGAGTTCAAATATATATGTAAATGATAATAAAAAATCAATTTTTTTAAATAAGTTTTTTTATAAAATGAGGCATATTTTATTTTAATTTATTTACTTTCATATATGTTTATCGTTAAAAGATTCTTCCTCCTCCAAGACGTCAACAGTTATTAAACCTCGAACTCGAAAGAGAATGTGACGCAAACTTGCGATAAAAGGATCTGAAGAAGTTTAGATTCGATTGAAAAGATCTATATTTGTGTAAATATAAACTAAACTTCCTCGTGTTCTTATTTCTTGCTTTTTGAGCTTCTTCTGACAGCGACCCTATATGTCTTTTCCAAGAAAAGCATTTTATGGACGCTAACAATTCACCATGGGTATTCTTTTAAATATAAATTTCGTGTGACCACAATAAAAGTTTAAAAAGCATCTTCATCAACAGGTTAACCACTAACTAAAGTTTTCAAAATAATATGAAACCGTTCAATTATTTCTTTATTAACACCAGTGATATCTGAGCTCTTTTCTGCTACCCTAAATAACCGTCTAGCAGTATTACCGTCATTCGTATTACCTCCTTGTTGTGTTGGCATGTCTACAAGAACTCCATCTCACTTCAAATAACTCTGTTGAAGACCATCGAATCACCATTTTATCAAAATATTAAGACGATTTTCATCGGTTTTCAAATCGTCAATACCGAGTAAAACATCTTTTTGGTCAAACAAAGCCTTTCAATAGTATGATTCACTAATGATTAGAGTGAACTTGTTGCATGCATCTTAGTGTTTTCTTAGCCTTTTGAACAATAGTGTACGAGGGAAAAAGAGTTTCTCATTTTGCGTTGAGTTTTAGCGGTTTATCAAGCCAAACTGAATTTGGTTTTAAGAAACGGTCACGATGTCTTTCACTTTTTATCCATTTTTCGGCTAGCTTAAAACAATTAATATTTATATTTGCCTTAAGAAATGTTTTCACGTCTTCTGGTATCTCTTGAAGACCATATCTAACCGTTATTAATGTCAATAAGACGTCTTAGCGATGTATTTTGAGAGTTTTTACCTTTTTTTTTCGTGCAAGAGTGAAAACGCAAAAACTCACAAGATGTTTTTGATTTACCTTAAAGTGACAACTTGAAAGATTAACCCAAATATAGTTTTATAACGGAACTATTCGGAATAAACAGGTTTAAATCTACTTGGAATAGGAAATATTTTATTTTTTGCACTTCCTGAACTTCTCATTAAAAATTGTTTTTAAATGCTTACAGTGGAAATAATTATATGAAAATTGCAACGTAGTTCCTTGAAATATAGCTGAATAATAATAAAAAAAATATGAAAAAATTATATTATCAGAAACTTAAGTCATACAAAAAATATGCTTCTTTTTAAAATCGAATGTACAACAACTGACTTTAAAGCTTACTTTTTCAATCAGAGCTAAAAACAACAAAACAAAACATGAATTACAATTACCTATTGTATTGAGAAGCTCATTATACCATCAAAAGAAATGTTGCCAAACATATTTTTCCAGCTAGATTTGTGATTTATCACACTGTGCGCTTTATGAACATGAGTCTACAGAACGTTGTTTGCGATACGATGAATTTTGATTAAACTCACGTGAAAACCGTAGTGTAAATTTTTCCAATCTCCGATATATGTACATATAATAAAATAGTAACATTTCCGTCTGTCTGTCTGCTTTTCATTTGTGTTCGCATCACGTAAAAATTACTCAATCGATTTTAACAAAATTTTGTGAGGAGTTAACTTAATATCCTGATTCCAATTTACAATACTTTTTTTTTCCTAAAAAAAATCCCATTTTCAAGAGAAAGTGGAGAAAAAGCAGTAAAAACGTTATTTCCGGTTTAAAGGTACTGACATTTTCGGTTTAAAACTGGGATATTTTCAACACAACTTTTTATTTTGGAAACCGGTATATTTTAAAAACTATTGCGCAACATTAGGCACCAAATGAATAAATTTTGTATTTGATTTGTATTTTTACTTTGTGAAATTACATTGGTATTAACATATTTTAAAACTCTTTTAAAGAGCTTTACAATAATTTTTATAAATTTTGGAATTTTATATAAAGTAAATGCATAAACCATAACTGAAGGACTATAAAAGTAAGATTCTTACAAATGATGTGGAGTACTATCAAAGCAAAATCGAGCAAAATATTGTCAGGACGCCCACGACGTGGCGGGCACAGCTAGTTAAAAATAAAATACATAAAAAACAAACAGAAATATTTATTAGTTTAATAATATTTCATTCAGCAACACATTAAGCTGCCTTTATGTATAACTTCTCTCTGTGTAGATTCACTTACTTATTCACTGCGTGTACATTGAAGTAATTGTGTGAGTGAGTGTTAAGTGTGTGTAGTGTAAAACTCATTTGCCTGTTGGGCTGAAAATCAGTTTAAGCGTAATTTTGATTTATTTGATGGGATTACTTCTTTGTGCATAATTTAATTTAAAGCATGGTGAATATAATTATTTTTGAAGAAAAATAATAATTAAATAAAATACTTAAATCATAGAGCTTACACTAGAGCTTTATATTATATTACTTCTTACACAATTAAACATAATATGGTTTGCTTTCAAGTTACAATTATGTAACCAGTTTTATAAGTAAATAGATATTATTTAATCAATGTTAAGTATATTTTGTACTTATACATGCGTAATATATACTTAATACAGGCTTAAAATATAATTCTCATGAAATTTATTTTTCTCAATAAAAAATGTTTATACAACAAATCTCAATATTTGCTTAAAAATCATCTTTTAAACCAAAATTATTTTTACAAATTATTACATTATTCTGCTCAATGTTATAAATCAGAAAACGACACGAATGTCAACTAGAGAGGTTGTACTGTTTATACTATGGTAGGGAAGTCGTCACAAAAATTAAATATTGCTCCTATCCTCAGTTAGCCCAACCAACCGCTCACCAGAGCTGTAAATGAATCATTCATTTTTGAATTAATTCCCGAATCATTCATGCATTGAGTTAACAAATTTTGAATTAATTGTTTTCATAAAAAAATGAATTGCATGAAATTTGAATCAATTCAAATGAATTAGGCAGAAATGTATTGCAAATCGTTTCCAATTCAAATGAATTTGTAAAATGAGTTGCAATTCATTTTTCAATTCAAATGAATCTGAAAAATGAATTGCAATTCATTTCCAATTCAAATGAATTTGTTAAATGAATTACAATTCCTTTTACAATTCGTTTGAATTGAATTGATTTTGAATTCATTCAAATGAATTAGAATGAATTGCAATTCAATGAATAAAATCAAAAATGTGTTGTAATAATTGTCGTTGGGTGGTGGGTCACAAAATATAAAAATTATTAATTGTTGCTTGAATATTAAATGTGTCTTGTCGTTTAGCGTATTTTAAAATAAAAATCAGTTCTTCTTGAAGAAATAAACTCCAAACACCATGTTTTCTTTGATCAGGCGCAGATCCAGGAAGGTTTTTTTAATGTTTTTACTGAATTTTTTATTTTGGTAGCAGAAATTTCCATTTTTCATTTCCTCTAGATCTGCTCTTGGATTTTATTGAATGCAAACCATTTTTGATTTTATTCATTGAATTGCAATCAT
This sequence comes from Phasia obesa, assembly GCA_949628195.1. Lineage (NCBI taxonomy): Eukaryota > Metazoa > Arthropoda > Insecta > Diptera > Tachinidae > Phasia > Phasia obesa. Next base: position 85,659,023 of record OX451215.1, read on the forward strand.
TGTTCTAATTCATTTGAATGAATTCAAAATCAATTCAATTCAAATGAATTTTAAATGAATTTCAATCCATTTAGGTTAGGTTAGGTTAGGTTAGGTTAGGTTAAACGGGCCGCCCGCAAAAACGCGAGTTCACTCGGAGGCCAATAAGGCCCATTGTGATGCCCCAACGATCGTCAACCCCCACCATTCCCTAAAGAACTCCGATACCGGTGGTTCTTGTAAACCACCCGGAGCTTTTCACAAAGCCTAATAGGCTACTCAGTGTCACATCCCTGAGACAGTCCAGGTCCTGGAAGAATCTTTGACCCAGAAATTTGAGCCTGCGCTCTTGAAGAGCCGGGCAGTCGCAGAGAAGCTGTTGAACTGATTCCTCCTCTTCCTCATCCATACAGCTTCTGCAGCACCCTCCACGAGAGATTCCCATACGCTCCGACATACGTCCGATCATACAGTGTCCCGTTATAACACCAACCAGAAGTGCTAACGAGCTTTTCTCGAGGATCAGTAGTGCCTTTGTCCTTTTTTTTATCAATTGAGGGCCAAAGGATTCTAGATAATCTGCAAGTGGTTAGTATAGACCACCTGCGAGCCGTTTCCTTCAGCGACCATTCTCCCAGTATGTTAGACATTTCGGCCAATGGGATATTGATTTCCCCTTGGGCAACCGTCACATCCAGGTTCGAACCGTTCCTCGCACATTGATCTGCCATCTCGTTTCCACGAATGCCCTCATGTCCTGAAACCCACACTATCATTATACGATGTCGTTCAAGTAGGGCTAAAGATTGTATGCAAGCTAAAACACATTTAGATTTCAATACTTTTGAGTTAAGGGCCTTAATGGCGGCTAGACTATCTACGAAAATATCCATAGACGACGCCTCCATCGCAAGTTCCTCAATTTTCCTTGCCGCTACTGATATAGCATATATTTCAGCCTGGAACACGGTGCAGGTATCGGGAAGCCTAAGTGAAATTGAAAGATCAAGATCCTTAGAGAAGATCCTCGATCCGGTCCCCGTGTCTATCTTGGAGCCATCCGTAAATATTGAAACCGCATTGTTCCGAATTACAGAGTTCTCCTTCCATTCATCCCTGGTAGGAATTTTCACGACAAACGATTTGTCGAGGTCCATAACAGGGGTTAAGTAATCAGTCTGCTCCCTCAAGATATTGCCACCCACTTGTCGTAGGATGGTGCCATGTCCAACACGAAAATGCCTTAATTCGCCTGACTCCCTGAGTCTTAAGGCCGACCTGGCAGCGACGTCTTTGATATAGACATCTAGAGGGGTCAGATCCAACATTGTTCCCAAACTGGCCTGACCTCATCACACCAGTAATGGAGAGACTCGCTAACCTTTGGACCTTATCCAGAAGAGAGAGGTGAACTTTAGTGTCCATCATTCTCCACTAGACGAGTGCTCCATAGGTGAGGATGGGCCTAATCACTGCCGTGTACATCCAGTGTACCATGTACGGTTTTAGGCCCCATCTCTTGCCAAAGGTCCTTTTGCATGCGTAAAATGCACATAGGGCCTTATTCATCCTGCTCTAAGCATTACGTTTCCACGAGAGCTTTGAGTCTAGGATGACGCCGAGGTACTTCGCTTCTTTTGATAATTCCAGAGTAATGCTCCCATTTTTGGGAGTTTAAATTCCGGAATTTTATATCTTCTGGTGAAGAGAACAAGTTCGGTCTTTCCAGGGTTTAGGCCCAGACCGTTGTCCTTCGCCCAAGCGAGTAGTTGGCCTAATGCCGATTCCATAAGGTCACTTATCGTGGATACAAATTTACTCCTGATAAGGATTACAACGTCATCTGCATACGCGACCACCTTAACGCCTCCGTTGCCTAGTCTGAAGAGGATTTTATTTACAACAAGGTTCCAAAGGAGTAGGGACATGACTCCCCCCTGTGGTGTTCCCCTTTTTCACTACACCTCCACCAGAGGTGTAGTGGAAAACTGCTGCTCCACTGGAGACAGACGCAGACCAAGATGCCGCTCACTATGAGTCAGACACATCTTGGATTTAATAAAAACCCCTACGGACTGACAAAAAGACGGATGAATAAAGTCTCCAGTCGCCGCCCTAAGTCTAGGGAACAGACGCTACCAGAGCGGTATTGACCGACCAAGTCGACCAGAAGGAGAAGTTTACCCACGGCCGCCCCTAACCTGGAGTACAGACGCCGTGAGCTATGGGTGGGTGGTTCTTAGTTCACATCAACTTGATGTTTAAGCCCCTGCACCGTGTCTGAAGACTCAAGGTGACCACCCATCGCAGGGGAATCCATTTAGCAAATTCATTTGAATTGGAAATGAATTGCAATTCATTTTTCAGATTCATTTGAATTGAAAAATGAATTGCAACTCATTTTACAAATTCATTTGAATAAGAAACGAGTTGCAATTCATTTGAATTGATTTAAATTTCATTCAATTCATTTTTTGTGTGAAAAGAATTGATTCAAAATTTGCTAATTCGTAACGAATTAAAATCAAAAAAAGAATGATTCATTTACAACTCTGCCGCTCAATGTGTTTCTTACGCTAAAATGTTAAAAACCGATCGTACTGCAGAGCTCTATCTATACATATAATAAATTAGTAACTCATTTCCGTCTGTCTGTCTGCTTTTCATTTGTGTTCGCATCACGTAAAAACTATTCAATGGATTTTAACAAAATTTTGTGAGGAGGTACCATAGCATCCTGATTCCAATATAGGATACTTTTTTCTGCAAAAATATCTCATTTCTAAGAGAGAGTGGAGAAAAAGCAGTAAAAAAACGCAATATCGGGTTTAAAGGTACCGAAATGAAATATATTCAACACGGTTATATTTTCCACAACTTTTTTTTGAAAGTGGGATATTTTTAACACTATTGCGCAACATTAGGCGCTAATTGAATAAAATTTTTAGTTGATTTGTATTATTACTTTGTAGAATTACATTGTTATTTAAATATTTTAAACACCTTTTACAGTGCTTAAGAATAAGTTTTAGAATTTTTAATAAATTTTGGAATTTTATCCAGCGATAGGTACCTTTATATAAGTTAAATACATAAACCATTACCGAAGCACTATAAAAGTAACAGTCTTAAAATGGGTGTGGAATACTTTCAAAGCAAAATCAAGCAAAATATTTCCAAATTTCAAGACTCTTACAGTGCTTCAAGTATACTTATTTACTTTATATGAAGGCACCCATCCCTGGATAAGTTTCTAAAATTTATATAAAAGTCTAAATTATTTTAAACCGCTGTAAAAAGTGTTTAGCAGTAAGTAATTCATATGTTGTCATTATGAATTTTAAAACAGCGCCACGGTTGCACCATGTTACGCAAATATCCCTATTTGAAAAACGAAAGATACCTCCTTAAAGTATTTTTTCATATTTTGTCATTATACATTTAAAACAGCACCATCTGTTGCGCAACCGTGTTAAAAATGTCCCCCTTTAAACCGGAAGTTGCAGTACCTTTCAATGATTTTTTCCACTTTCTCTTATTTTAAGGAAAAGAGTATCCTATATTGGGATCAGGATACGAAGGTACCTCCTCACAAAACTTTTTTAAAATCCAGCCAGTAGTTTTTACGTGATGCGAACACAAACAATAAGACAGACAGGAAATGAGTTACTGTTTTTTTTATATGTTTAAATATTGATTTATGAAAAAGTGTCTGTTAAGAACAAAAAATTGTTTACCTAATGTATGGAATTCGTAATATGTAAAATAATCAATATATCGCATACTTAATCATAAACAGTTACAACTCAAAATTCACAAATGTTTAGGAGACACAAAAACCTCTTTTTAAAACATGTTGCAATAGTTGTAAGTAACATAAAAAAATGGCTATAACAATACTTTTCAAGTTAACGACGATATTGAGGTAAGCAAAATCTTCATGCTAGAGCTTTTAACTGGTTTATGAAAATTTTTGGTTGTGCTTTAGTGTGCCAATGTTTTATGCTCTTGGAAACTTCAATTTCATCTGATAGAGATTCAACCCGTAGAATAGTTGTAGACTGCACCACGAAGAGGATGAAATGGTAGCGCAAACTGACTAACGTTAGACAAATTTTAGAAATTACCAGAGACTCTGTAATAAAGAAGGAGGTGCACAGTAAACGCTAGTAACCAAATTCAATGAAAGTAAAGTAGCCGCCACTTACCAATCGTGTAGCAGATATCATTATAGTAGGAAGGGATAAGAAAGGGATCCCTAAAGTAAATGCTCATTTGGTGATTCAAAACTGTAAAGACATCCTTTTTGTATTTTTTTGGTAAGTTGTGTAAGTTTAGGTATCATCATGATTATCCTCTAAGCTCTAATATAATAGTCATCCTGTTTTACCAGCCTTAGCTTCAGAAAATCGTGAACTTTCTGATTTAGAAATGAAAAATTTTATGACATTAAAGGTGACCTTAAATATAAACACAAACATTTTATCGATCACAGTACCACAAATAATATTTTTATTTGCTAGCTAGCAATCAAAAACTAAATTTTAATCAAAGTTTATGCAAACACCTTTTTTAATAATTTTCAAATATAATATCAGCATCCTTTACAACCGAAATGTAAAACCACTTGCAAATAAATCATTTATAAATTTGTTTGCTGTTTTTTTTTTCGTGAGTGTTTGTATTTGATACGTTCCTTTTTCCGTCTTTGTTTTTCGTTTCGCAGCTGAAAATATTTATAATGGTCAGTACGGTATGGACACTTACAAATGAAATGAATTTATAAAAATATATTTCTTAAATATCAAATAAACATTTTTAAATACCAGAGAATTTACACATAAAAAAAATCAACACCTATGTGTAAAGGGTAGTTCATCAATAACTTTAATATTTATTTTTTATCAATCGAATGTAAAAAATTTGTTATTGTTTGTAAATTAAGTTTCTTTCAAGTTTACAAACAGTAAAAAATTGAATAATTGCTCATAAGTATGTATGTCAGATTACTATTCAAGACATATAATGATACAGAATGAGATGTTCATGATGATGATGAGTGACTATTCATGAACATTTTCTGTGTAAATAAATGTGGTACCAAGAGACAAAATGAAGCGGTTATTACTACTCGCTTTGAAATTTTCGAGTCAGACAAAGACAAAAAGAACATAATTTTTTATATAATTTGTCCATTTAAAAGCAATTTCATATTTTTATGCCACATTTTATGCTATTGATATTGGTTGAGTTAATAACAATGATGACGTTTTTGCTGGCCAAAACCAACACAACTTTTCGTGAAGCTGGGGATGATACTAATGATAATGGTGGTGATAATGATTGAATTGCGGTCATAACCACATAGGAAACGAAACTTAAATTGTCGTTATAGTTAAGGATGTGTACAGAGATGTGGTATTTATTTATTGGTTTCTATATTGAACAGCGGATAATGGCTTTTATTATTTTCTAAGGTTTCTCTAACCATAGCGGTTTGGTTTAAGTTATTTTCTTCGCTTTTTTTTGGTTTCATGCAACATCAATGATTGGTCATTAAATCAATGCAAGCTATGTGTTATTTAATCATTGATCATTTTGGTTGAATGCCCTTATGAAAGTTAATGAATTGAAAATTTAAATAAAGATTAAAATAATGGTATATTGTTTAAACTTTAAAAGATTTTTATGGCGGTGCAATATTCACTGCAGAAAAAGAACTTATACAAAGTATAAGTTCTGCTGTGGCATTTAATACTTTGTAATAAACTCTGTTAAAAATAAAAGAGTATTTTTGCTTACACGAGAATTACAAGTGGATTAACATAAAAAGTTTACCATATTTTTTATTCGTTCTAGTAAGAGTTTTATCTCAAGTAGTGTATCACCCAGACTCACAGAACCTTAATACGAATTGCTTTACATTCATAAAAATACTTTGTTAGACGAAAATTCAAATTTCTCACGAAAAACAAACAAATAAACTTGTAACTCTTTGTTTTGTAGGAATTGATTTTGTTTAACTTATTTAATGTTTCACGCATCAGATAAATTTTTTGCCAAAAAATATTTAAATATTTTCGTTAAAATACAATTACATAAACAATGATACTGCTAATACCCATATACATATGTATGTCAAAGAGGACGACAACAAGAAATTACAACATTAGCATTTATTTGAAAGGTGAAAGCCAGAAATCAGTATAACCCACGACAAAACACAGTTCAGTTGGCGAAAAGCTACGAAGTAAACTCCGATTAATGACCTTCAAAATACAAAATGCGAAAGTTTTTTGCATCTGCATAAAAGACCGTTCTCCTAAGAAGAGGGAGTCGAAAAAGTATCCATGAAGGATGTGACCTGCTTCGATATTCCTGCTGCATCTATATAATTAAAATCCAATGTCGTTCGTTGATAAGCTCATCACTTAAGAACCGCTGCATTGATTTGGGAATTTTTTTCTAATCTTCATCATAACCCAATTTAGGTTTTTTTTTCATATTTTATTTATTGCATCTTCAAATGTATTTTTCAAGTAAGAATAATTACTCATATCTTAAGCCTAAAATAAAAATAAATATACTTGTTATGTCCAGCCAGTGCTAGACAAAAAAGATATATGTTTCACGTTTGCTTCTATCATTTGCGTGTCATGCCTCTGATGTTCGGGTGAGAGAAGAAATGTCCCTCATTCTTAGACGAATGTAACCACGTTCATTTAGCATGTTGTGAGCCAGCGGATTTGGATGTGTTTCAAGCTTCGTCAAATACGTTACTGCATATTTCGCTAATTCCGCTTTAACTGATGGCACGCTTAGATCTTTGTGGATGTTCGAGTTTCTTATGTACCAGGGAGCAACTGTGATCATCCGTAGAATCTTATTTTGGCGCCTTTGGATTTTTTCTATATTGCTAGATGAGGCAGTGCCCCATAATTGAATGCCATAGCACCAAATTGGTTTTGAAATTGACTTAAATACTTGACTTGACAATAAAAGTTTGCAATCTAAAGCGAGAGTAGAATTTCTGCCGATAAGGCAGTTTAGTTGGACTTTTAACATCATTTGTATTAACTTTGATTCTATGTGACGTTTCCAAGTAAGGCGCCGATCAAGATATATGCCGAGATATTTCACATCTGAAAGCTGAGGTATCATTTGGTTATTTATGTGAATAGGGGGGCACGATTCCCTACGCAGTGTAAAAGTTATGTGAGTGCGTTTGTGTTCATTGCCCTTAATTTTCCATTTCTTCAACCACTTTTCTAAAATTAATATGTGGTCTTGTAAATATCGTGATGCTACTTCGGGTCTTTCGTGAATGCTCAAAAAAGCTGTGTCGTCAGCAAATGTCGATATGTGAACTCGGCTACTAACTGGCATGTCTGAAGTATACAATAAGTATAAAAAGGGCCCCAATATACTACCCTGGGGAACTCCGGCTTCAATTGGGTCAGGTGAGCTTAAAAAATTGCCTTCTTTAACAATGAATTTCCGATCAGTTAAATAACTATCTAACAGCTTGTATGGGTTTGCGGGCAAATTCCATTTTAAATTATATTTTAGGCCATCGTGCCATACCTTATCGAATGCTTAAGAAACGCCGATGAAAAGCTTTCTTTCTTCAAAGGTCTTCTTAACTATGTTGACTAACCTGTGAGGTTGTTCGATTGTTCTATGTTTGTTTCTGAAGCCGAATACATCCTTTTTCTCCTAAAATGGGGTTCAGCTTAGTTAGTAACATCCTCTCAAACAGCTTTGACATATTTGATAAAAGACTTATAGGTCTGTATGATTCAACTTTTGTGTCAATACATTTGGAGTAAAGACCTTTTTCAAATGTTCAACAAATAGTTTGCCTTTTTCGGCATTATTCCTTGCCCAGCCTCCAGACGAAGTTCGCAAGGGAGGCTTATATACTGCTGGCCTTTTAAGGTTTCTACACGCACGCCATAATGAATAATCTGATTGAGGAGTTGGGCCAAGGTCTTTTAAATAGTTTTCCAGAGAGGGATTCTAGTAAATCTCTTAGCCGTTTCGAGCATTCTTTAAGTCTGCTTTTAAGTTGAGGAGATCTGTGCGATTGCCACTCTCTGCGAATTTTTCTTTTCTCAGCCAAGAGCCTCTCGACGTCTACAAAATAGATTTGATTATGTCTTATTAGTTGTCGGGTTACTGTTGCGCGGTTGAGCAGCTAATTTAAGGTTTTGATCAAAATCAGTAAGACTTTGCTCTACGTCTTCTGGAGTTCTTAGCGGGATATTTTCTGAACAATGAGTTCTGAGATATTTTTTATATTTCAACCAATTTATGTTTGTGCTAGTTCTTGTTGACACGATATTTTGCTGGTTCCATATATAGAAAAGAGTGGGTGAATGATCTGAAGATAATTCAAGTATTTCTTTTGAAATACCTTTAGTTACGCCAAAATCAATAACATCAGGAATTTTTTGCTGATCAGTAGGCCAATAGGTGGGTTGTGCACTCGATATCACGTTTAGACTCATTTTTCAAATTGTGTCAAACAAAACACGACCTTTTGGAGCAAATAGTCTTGATCCCCAATACATATGTTTAGCGTTGTAGTCGCCTGATGCTATGAAACAGGGACCTAGTGATCTGAAGAAATCGCTGTATTGACTCTCTGATATTTGAAACCTAGGAGGTGAATAAATCGAAGAAATAACTAAGCTTTGATAAAATTGTTCAAAGCAGATGTTTGTTGCTTGAAGGTAATCTTCGCAAGATCACACAGTATATAATGTTTGATTCGAGCCTTTATTAGTATTGCTGAAACACCACATGCTCTGTCACGGGGGTCTTTGGTGTCATATAAGATATAGCCATTTATTTTAAAAAAGCTATTTGTTGTTAAGTGACTTAACTTAGTTTTTTACGAAAAGAAAAATTTACCACGCCCACTTTTTATGTAGCTAGCGAACTATTAGAGTCTTGAAAATTTGTGCAATGGACGCATAACAGCAGAACTTTTACTGGTGTTGATTGTTCAACGATAAAAGTATTAAAAATTTAATAGAAAAAATATTAAAAAAACTAAGAACCCAATCAAGCCAAGGGCGAGTCTATGTTATCGCTGCAGTAATTTATTAGTCGCATAAATAACCATCTTTAGGTTCTTAATGCATATTAAAGTCTCTATAATTAATAATTAATAGTTAAGCAAAATAAAGACTGGATTAGAATAGTGAAAGTGGTACCTGCCATAAAAGTAAAATATTACTATCGGTTAGCAAAACACAGTGTGGGCGTCGAACAGACAGGTATTTGGCCCTAAAAGTTGTTCAAAAATATTTTTTTTTTCATTTATAATTTTCTATTAGTATTTTATTGGACTTAAAGGTAGGTTGGGGTATTTCAGTGTAGAAAAAGGGCAAAAACAAAATTATAAATCTTATTTATTCGTCATTTTTCACATTATCGTTTTTATTTTCAATATTAACGTTACAAATGTCGTTTTTGTCAAGTAAATTTAAGACTTCATTCAAAAGGGTTTTCTTCTTTTTCGATTTCGACTTCCTCATTCCTGTCAAAAGGGGGTCTGACGTCAAAAACAACCTGTTTAGCATATCTCGGTTGCATTCTATTCTTGAAAATTTTCTACAATAATCCAGCCCGTATGTCCGAACATGTTTATTACGGGCTTCGGCCGCTTTTTCGAAGAGTTGACCGATTGGCAGAATCGCATCCCTTATTACGGCTGCTTCTTGGAGCAACACCTTGTGCAATATCGGTGACATAGGACGAAATTTATAAAGGGAAACATACAACTCAGCAGTTTCCTTACAGTAAGCACATGGCATCTAGTATTATTTTTAACCGGAAGATTAAATTTTCGTCAATCCCAGTTATCTCTGCTGATTTTTCGTATCCTTAAAAAAAGTGCGACTGGTATTCCCATCATTACTGTTCCCAAAATTCGCTTAGGTATATCCACCAAAACTGGGCTGGTCTCGAAATTTTAGAAATGAACGGAAATAGTTAAAACCTTTGCGATATGTGAAGATGTGTGTTTTTTTACATTTGTAAAGCTTAACCATTAAGGGGTAAAAAAACTATTATATAGGTAATTAGAATCAATGTAAAACTTAAGTTTTAGATAAAGCATATACCTGATTGTACACAATCCAAGATAGAAACTAACAAAAAATCCACTTTATCACCATAAAATTAAATTTGAAGACAGTAAATTTTTGAGCGTATCTAACAATCACACGAACACGTTTGGCGAACGGTAACTTGCGACTGACTTCATGCAGCTGGTGAAAGGATCAAAGGCGCCATATTGGTTTTATTGTATGGAGGGGTTACCTGACTTTTAAAAAATTACAGTAAAAAGGGTGTAGTGCCAATATAAAAAAATGCATTTTGAGCTACTTTTATGGCCAAATACCTGTCTGTGCGTCGTAACTTGCATATAAATTGAAACAGTTTTGTCATAAGAACAGCCTGTGTTTTTGAGCTAAAGGTGTCTCATACTTTTCTTTCGAAGTGCTTATTGTATTTTTCGTGGATGGCTGTAGCGAAGCGCACCGAGGACAGCTAATTAATAATAACAAGATAAATTTGTTTAAATACTCCAACATTCATGATGATCTTGATGAATGTTTTTTTTTCTGATAAAAATAAAAATTTAACGGTTTAGCTATATTACTTATAAACAAAATTCACTTTTGTTAAAGTGCGACCAGCGAATTTCACAGTTTCAATTATCACTCCAATGGTCATCATATTCACCGAACTTAATTCCAACCGGTGTTTCTTCATAATCTTGTCTGGCATAATTTAAGTGCTTATCGCTGAGCCAGACCACAAATTTAATGCATTTGTTAAACGCTGAATTAATACATTTGAGGTTCATATACAGATTTATAAGTGAATAACGAATTGTAATTACTTACAAACCTGCTTACGTATGCCACGAAATTTGTTCTCGATATCTTATTTAGTAGCATTTTTAAGCGATTATTTCAGCGCAGTCTAGATATCTTAAAATCATACCGCTCCTCACAAATTGCAAACTTTTTTATCCCTTCTATACAGTTGTGCTTTTTAGTGTACCCTACTGTCGTTGCTTTTTGAAAACTTATCATTTTATGTCACATAAAATTGCATATATTAAGGCAACATACATATATGAATTTGATATTAAGAGCTTTTATGTGGCAGGAAAATAGTGTGCTGCTTACAAAAGCTCGACATAAAGTTTCAACAAGATGGTAACACGCACCAACATCCTGTGAAAAAACTCAATTACTGAATTATTTTCTACTTTTGATGCTTACAATTGGTTCCCTAGAGCGTGTGAACTAACACTGTTGTGGATTCATTTTCAGTTATATGTCAACAAACCCACAACAACCCACTTATGCAGGGAGGTATTGCAGCTTTCAATCACTAAAAATTTAACCTCATTTATTGAAAATGATCGAGGAAAATTTCCACTAGACATAGCGTAAGTGCATCTCTCATTTGTTAACATATTTTATCGTGATTTAAATTTAAGGAATGTGTATTTGTGATTATTTCAAAAAATACAGCCGCATTGCTATTATAAGTGCAAAAATTATACTTTTGCATTTGTGCTGAATTCACACGGCAGGCGTGTGTTACTTGGCACAACGAGAATTTGTTCAGAGACAAAACTTGGAGTTAGATTTCAATCATAACTGTGAAATGAAATACTGAAAAATCTAACGGTAATAATTGGTAAATATGGTTTCCATATTCTAACATAATTTTAATCATATTTAAGCTTAATCGATATTTAATATCTAATGAAACAAATCGCAATTTTCTTTGATACGATACACATTGACCGACCTTCAAAATTTGAAATGATTATTGATCATAACTAGGCCTCTTAAATCTTTGTGAATTTTGTAAGCTCTAGAACCTTGTTTTTTTTTTCAATCATAAACGATTAGCTAACACTTTCCTAACCATTATTTATGTAGTTTTGAAATATAGACCTTAAAAAACACAAAAAAAAAACATTGTATAATTACGTTGAAAAGTTAGCGGAAATCAACATAATAGAAATATTGTAAAAAAAATTGTTACCACATTGTGTTTTAAAATACATAAAATAAATAAACAATTATTTAAATTTCTTTAAAATTTTAAATATTCTTAGATTAAAAGATACAAAAAGTAAAATCACTGACGAAGAAAAGTGAATTTAAATATTTTTGTGAAATTAAGAAAGTAAGGTGGATAAATAAAAAATAATATTTCAAATGCTTCAGTATTGCATATAAAAAGTTAATAATTTTTTACACAATTTTTTTTTTGTTAGCTTTGCAGGAACTTGGTGACAGAAACCTTCGACTTGGCCAATTAAAAGTGGTGCAAGAAGTTACAAATCGGTGGTGAATAAAGTACAAATTATAAAAAAGTAAACAATTTACCTACAGCTTGGCTCATTTTATATAGACTTGTAATAAAGTCAATTAAGCCATCACCACTATTATGCGGCGGGTCCCCTTATAGATAATATTAGAAATCGAACCGGTCTTATCACTTAAGTGTTAGTTCTATTACAACTGGAAATGGTAAATTTTAAATGTTTATTACTAGTATTGACTTTTAAAGAAGAAATAATTTTTGGTTCTTTTTAAAATTTGTAGTTTTTTCAGAATCTTTTTTTTTATATAAAAAAATATAAAAATGTATTTATATGCCATATGATTTTTAAACATTTTTAAAAGTTTTCTATGAGGTTGTATACAAAATGCACAATAATTTTTTTTTTTTTTATTTCAATGTGTAATAGTGACAAAAAGTTGGCATTTACTATTAAGTTTGAACACGTTTGGAGGTGACGCAAAACCAAATGCCGCAGATCTAAACTTTATCAAATTTCAATACATTTGGATCTGCAGAAGCTGTATTATAAAAATAAAGTGTGAGTTAAGTTCTTACACGTAGGGTTCCGTACTATGTTTAGTATGACTTTAAAAATTCAAGATGTTAATTTTTGTATGTCTTATGGTTCACCGTTTAGTTTTAAACTAAAGTCATATTCGCGAAAATCATTATCGGAGTACCCTTTTAATTTTAGTAATGGTTGTTATAACGGCCATGTTAATACACTTTCTATAAAAATAACATTAGCCTACCCATTGCGGTTAAAAAATAAGATAATATTCGTGAAAAAAATGTCACTAATGGACACCCTTATATTTTTAATAATTGTTTCAGCGGCCGAAGTAACACATCTACTGTAAACATTTCAAGAGTCTACCTATTACGGTTTATAAAATAAGGCTATTTACGTAAAAATCATATCACTGTCGGAACACCCTTTAAGTTTATTATATGTTATAGCGACTATGGCAATTCCCCTTCTATAAATATATCAAGAGTCTACATATTAAGATTAAAAAATGGGTCACTATACATGAACAACATGTCACTGTCAGAACACTCTTAAATTTTTAGTAATTTTCACATTGGCCGTGGGAACACATATTCTGTACAAAATTGTAAGTCTACCTACATGAAAATCACGTCACTGCCGGAAAACCCTTTAATTTTTATTATTTTTTATAGGGGTCATAGTAATACCACATTTATGAAAATTTCAAGAGTCTACCTATTATGGTTAAAAAATTAGGCAATATTCATGCAAATTACGTCACTGTCGGAACAGCTATTTGTTATAGTGGCCGTAGTAATACACCTCCTGAAAAAATTTCAGAATTCTACGTATTATCACTTAAAATTTAGGCCATATACATGCAAATAACGTCACTATCGGAATACCCTTCTAATTTATGTTCAATTTTGTGTACTTGTTTTTAAAGCGAACATAGTTTTAATTACTGTCTCCAAATTTTAACTGTTTTTCTCAAGAAATAAAGACATAATCGTAATTAACCACTATAGTGACCACAGGTAGTACACCTTCTCTGAAAATTTTAATAGTCTAACTATTATGGTTCAAAACTTAGGCCATATACATGCAAATCACGTCACTATCACAACAACTTTTACATTTATGTTGAATTTTTATACTTGTTTATATAGCGAACTAAGTTTTACTGCTTGCATATTTTTAGTATATAATAAGGACTTATTCGTGAATAACGCCTCTCTAGCACAACAGCCGATAAGATTTAATGTTTTTTACTATAGCGGCCACAGTTATACATCTTCTGTGAAAATTTCAAGAGTCTACCTATTACGGTATTCAAAACTTAGGCCTTATACATGCAAATCACGCCACTATCGGAACACCCTTTAATTTTTAGGTTTATTTTTTTATACTTGTTTATATAGCGAACTAAGTTTTAATTATTGCTTGCATATTTTTAGTGTATTCCTCCCACAGTTCAGGAAATAAGAACATATTCGAGAATAACACCTCTCTGTCAGAAGCCCCGATAAGCTTTAATATTTATTGCTATAGCGGCAACAGCTATACATCATCTGTGAACATTTCAAGAGTCTACTTACTACGGTTCCAGAGATAAAAGGCGCTGAAAAACGGACAGACGCACAGACATTGTAGCGAAAACAATAGGGTTATGTTTTTACCCTTTGGGTACGGAACCCTAATAAAAGGACCCATCTAAGTACATTAAATAAATTTTAGTCAAAGTACTTTTATTACAATATCATATCGTACTACAACAAAGAAAAAAAGTAAATTGAAAAGATATATTTTTCATGTTTTAATAACCCACTTAGGTATTAAAACATGAAAATATAAAAGTTATAAAATGACGGTGGACAACAAGTGTTTGTGTTCTGCATTATTTTATGCAAACTTCCGATGAAATTAAAATAATAATAATAAAAACCTTTAATAAAATAAAGATCTGAAGTGGCCTACACACAACTTTACCATACCCAATGGAAACAGATATTTTTATGGATAAATTACCGAAAGAATATAAGTTCAAAGTAGATTCGAATTGAAGAGTTATTTGTTTTCGGTTTGGGGTGTTAAGTAAACTACCTCTTGCCCCTTCCCGATTATGACCAAAATTAATACAGCTTTTCATCTTAATAAACAAAGGCACATAATGAATTTCATTTTGATATGACATACGATATGACCAGGAGAGCGTTCACAACATTTGGAGGTAAGGAAACTACCCCTTGCCGCCTCCCGCAAAAACTATACAGCTCTTCATCTCCATATACCAAAGGCACGTACTAAATTTCATTTTGATATGTCAAACGGTATACCCTGTACAAACTCTACAAAAATAGTGGCATACCCACCCAAGCATCCACCCGCAGACATCATCGTGAAAATAGCCAAAATGGAATTAGGAGACCACAAAACGTATAAACCGTCGAAAGCCCGACCTCGATTTTGTTCATGATTACTATACTTTACCTTATACTACGTATGGTAAAGTAAAAATATAACTGTATAAGATTTATGGACAAAAAATTATGTTCAAGGCTTCTGTGGCACCTCAAAATGTGGTGCTATTACAATAAAAATTTGTAGAATAACTTCACAAATGAAAAGACAAATTTCAGTCACTATTAGAGCGGGTAATACAAAATATTATTTTTTTGCCTTATTCCATCGTTCCAGCCTATTGTGCATACTAGAAAATAACGAAAACATATCCTACACGTACATCGACAAACACCCTTATTATCATTTTGTTTGACTGCTGAGTATTTTAGTTTGCGGTATTTTAGGTTTCTGTAGCCAAAGACTATACACTATCGGTATCGATCTATTTGTCCTTCTGTCCAACAATCACTGGCCTATAGCTCTTGAACCGTAATATTTACATGCTTAAAAATTTACCAGAAGATGTATCGCTATGGCTGCTATAAAATTAAAATTTGCTGAGAAAAAATTGCTAGAAAAAGTACTAAAAACATAAAAGTAAAAGTTTAAAGTTTAAAAAAAATGTGTAAGATATGAAATATCATATATCTTATTGGTTATATTATGGTAAAGAGTATATATAATTCGGTATGGCTAAGCATAGCGCTCTCATTTATTTAAGTGTAAGTTGCCATACATGTTTTAATTTATTTTAATTTCACTCTTAAGATACAATTCTTCTTTCTACTTCGGTTGTTGAAAGTCTTTTGAATTTCAGCTATTTTGCATATTTGCATTTTTATTATCAGCTTATAAAAAAGAGACACATTTTAGATGATAAAACCTTATTTATGAATGACTGGTATGGTTGAGATAATAATTTTATATGCATATAATTTTTGTGATTATACAAATTTAAACATACACACATATACATATACTTATTTATTTTAATTTCGTTCGTTTTGTGGAAAATTTATTAAGAATTTGTGTTGCCATTTTCATTTTCAAATTTATTTGCATATTTTATTATCAATCTTTATTTCGATTCACTAAAATGTAAGTGAAATTTAAGACAGCTTAAATAAAAAATTTTTTTAAAATTCTGCTGTAAATAATACCGCTCTTTTAATGAACTAAAATATCTCATACCTCAAATGAAAAAAATCAAACTTTATAAATTGCTGTAGACGTTTTAGAAATGGTATGGCTTCAGTGGATAAAAGATAATTGTTTATAACTTCGGTTAAGCTTGAGATATAATACTTCAAATTATTTGACAAATAAAGAAGGCATATGATATGACTATGTGGCATTAAAGGAGCGATATCTTAATTTAATTATCTATATATATAAAGCACAAAATGTGTTTGTTTGTTTGTCGGAAAGCTATAGCTGCCTACACTAATGCACCGATCTTTCTGAAATTTTCACAGTTTGTTACTAGTAAATATTTATCATCGAGTTTCTTGGTAACAGTAATAGGTAGCACCTTGAAATTTTGCACCAGTAACCTCTATACTAACGTACATAGTTTGGAGAAATATGGACTGGATTGGAATAGCGGGAGTGGTAACTCTCATACAAAGTGAAAAATTATTATCCTGTATCTAGAGAACTGCACCAGTTAGCGCCTTGGGATTTTGCACAAATAACCATCATATTAACGTACATAGTTTAGCTAAACACAGACTGGATTGGTATAGCGGGAGTGGTACCTCCAATACAAAGTGAAAAATTATTATCCTGTATCTGGAGAACTGCACTATCTAGCGCCTTGGAATTTAACACCAATAACCGCCATATTAAAGTACATAGTTCAGTTAAACATAGACTGAAGTGGAATAACGGGAGTGGTACCTCCCATTTAAAATGAAAAATTATTATCCTGCATCTAGAGAACTGTACTAGCTAGCGCCTTAGAATTTTGCACCAATAACCACCATATTAACGTTCATAGTTTAGTTAAACACAGACTGCATTGGAATAACGGGAGTGGTACCTCCCATACAAAGTGAAAAATTATTATCCTGTATCTAGAGAACTATACTAGCTAGCGCCTTGGGATTTTGTACCAATAACCGCCAAATAACCGTATTTAGTTTAGCTAAACACAGACTGGATTGGTATAGCGGGAGTGGTACCTCCCATACAAAGTGAAAAAATATTATCCTGTATCTAGAGAACTGCACTAGGTCGGGCCTTGGAATTTTGCACCAATAACCGTCATATTAAAGTACATAGTTTAGTTAAACACAGACTGAATTAAAATAGTGGGCGTGGTACCTCGCATACAAAGTGTAAAATTATTATCGTGTTTCTGGCGAACTACAATAGATAGCGCCTTGAAACGTTGTAAGAGATACCTTTGTGCTAAAGCGCATAGTCTGCCTAAATACAGAATGAACTGGGACAGTGGGCGTGGTACCCCCATACGAAGTAAAAAATTATCTTGTATCTAGAGAACTGCAATAGGTAGAGCCTTGGAATTTTGCATCAGTAACTCCCCTTAATAAATTACATTGTGTAGAAAAAACACAGAGTGGATTTAAATGGAGGGCATGATACCTGCTCTGCAAGGTGAAGTTTTTTTTCGTGTTAATACGTATAGTCTAGCAAAAAAACATGTTTTGCGTGAGAATAGCGTGCGTTTTCACGTTAAAGGTTGGTCATACTTTTCGGTTTTGTATGTTTTTATAGTATTTTTTGTGGATGGGTGTAGCGAAGCGCATCGGGGATAGCCAGTTTAATATAAAATAAATGTATTTAATAACGAAAATATATGAAATTGGGCACAATCAAACTTCGAAAATGCATAATCAATCTAACAAATAAACGAAAAATATATGGATTTTCTGAAATTTAGGGTACATTTATTTAAGCTTTTTTTCTTTCTTGATTCTAAAGAATTATTAAAAAAATGTCTCAATCTAGCGAGAAATATTCGAATGATCCAACAAAGGAAGCTGGACGTCAAAAAGCTGCACGCACAATAAACTGCTACCTCCTACTCCAATCAACTAACTCAAGAGAGCACGCCGCAAGAAAAAAGAAATGGAAAAAACTTTTGTTTTGGCATCTCCTTCGTTATTTTTTTTTTTGCTAATCAATCTTTGATTCCTTCTACCTTTTCTTTTTGCGGTGGCGGCTGCCTGACAACAGTTTTCCTTCATATTATCCTCTATTTTTCCAGGGGGTAAGGTCAGGAGGCTTCTTCTGATGGATTGTCAAGAGGGGGTTGAAGCGAATTAATTTTTAAAACCCGAAACAACCTGGTGAAAATTTTTTTGTCCTCTGCCAGGGATCGATCCTGGTGTGCTTCGTTTTATAGGCACGTACTGAGCCACTGCACCGAATGTATATTTTATATTTTATGTTCTAAAAAACAGTTTCTATGTTGATTTATATAAACGAAATAACAAGAAAGCTAATACAATCAAGAAGATATTATTATTAATAAAATCAAAAAGGTGATTTACACATTATCACATAGGAAACTATTGAAATCAATCACGAAATTAATATGAAATACCTTTTTTTATACAATTCAGAAGAAATCCTAATATTTGTTTTTTGTGTGTCAAAAATTAGTAAAAAAAATTGTGAATAACAAGTTTTCTTATTGATTTAATGGGATTCCCTTCTTGATAAAATTAAAAAAAAAAATTACCACATAATAATAATAAGGAATCTCTTCGAAAAAAAACGTGTCCTTCTTTCTGTTTCAATACTTTACCTTTAGCCGAAAAACATTTCATAGAAAATATTTTTAATTCTGTTAGGCATTTTTGGCTCTGTGTGTAAAATCTGCTTCATAATTCGGCATAGATGTAAGTCCTTTACTCAAACAACTTTGCACTTTCTTTAGTATCAAATAGTTTTCAATATGTTTAATTTAAAAATATACTTATTTAAGTCCAGCCAGTGTGACAGAAAAAGTTTTTAATTCATCGTTGTCGTTATCATTTGTGGGTCATCACTCTGATGTTCGGGCAGTATAAGCAAAATCCCTCCATCCTACCCGAACGTAAATTTAGGAAGTTACGTTTCAGACTACTGCAAGTATATTTTGCTTGCTCTGCTTTGATTAATGGCATGTATTGATCTTTGTGTGGCTTGGAGTTTCTAATACACCAGATAGCTACTGTGAGTAATTACAAAATATTTTGTTGGCGCCTTTGAATTTTTTATAAAGGCCCTCTTGGCCAAGCATTGCTATGGTATGGTTGTATGACTTTTTTTATAAGAGACTGTAACTTTTATATTCTCGAATTATTTTAAACTAACTCTCTTAATGTCTTCCATCACTAGGAGGTATAAGCCGAACTTCTTGCGATAAACACGGGTACGGTAAGTCATACTTCAATTTATTTGTAAACTGATTTATTTACTGTTGAGTCGATAAAATTAAAAGGATCTTATAGCTTTCCTGTTGTGTGAGAAAATATTTTTTTGATCAATGTACAATGATGGTATTTTAAAGACATTTTTTATAATACAATTTAAAAAAAATAAATATTTAAATAATATTTTTTTTTAAATCCCACATTTAAAAAATTTAAAAAAACTTGATTTCACTCAAATTTATAAAAAAGTTATATTAAAAATATTTTGTTAAAAATAAATACTCAATAATAAATTCTTAATTTTAAAGCACTTGGGAAAGATTTTTGTAAATAGGCATGTATTAAGGCCTGCCAGCTGATAGCCTTAATACATGCTTATTTTTTTAAATCCCACGTTTAAAAAATTTAAAAAAACTTGATTTCACTCAAATTTATGAAAAAGTTATATTAAAAATATTTTGTTAAAAATAAAAATGTATTAAGGCCTGCCAGCTGGCAGGCCTTAATACATGCCTATTTACAAAAATCTTTCCCAAGTGCTTTAAAATTAAGAATTTATTATTGAGTATTTATTTTTAACAAAATATTTTAAATATAACTTTTTTATAAATTTGAGTGAAATCAAGTTTTTTTAAATTTTTTAAATGTGGGATTTAAAAAAAATATTATTTAAATATTTATTTTTTTTAAATTGTATTATAAAAAATGTCTTTAAAATACCATCATTGTACATTGATCAAAAAAATATTTCCTCGCACAACAGGAAAGCTATAAGATCCTTTTAATTTTATCGATTCAACAGTAAATAAATTCAATTTACAAATAAATTAAAGTTCTTACACCCGACGACTATAAAAACATAAACTTTGTACCAAAATACAGAAAATAATTTAATAAAGTAATTTATTTTTTCGCATTTTTTGTCTTGGAAGATATTTTAAAGGTACATAAGAATACATATTTTCTTTCTTTTTTAGAAAAAAAAACTTCTGTAAAAGTTCTGTAATATTGAATTAGATCCTATAAAAAGTTTATACACAAATTTTATGTCTATACGAGTATAAGTAATTTTATGAGGGCATATTTGAAAACTATAGAAAATAAAACGTGAATGTCCGAGTAAGAGAAGAAAAAATTAAAAAAACGGCAAAAGAAATTATGAAGTATACACTGTTATGCTACAGAGAAGCGAATGGTAAAAAATGATGAAGTAACAATTTGAGGTATTTGGTGCCAGTTTTATAACATGCTATACATATAATAAAATAATAACTCATCTCCTGTATGTCTGCCTGTGTTTTCATCACGTAATAACTACTAGATCGATTTTAATGAAATTTTGTGAGGAGGTACCTTAGTATCCTGATTCCAATATATGATATTTTTTTTTGCCGCTAAAATATTTTATTTCTAAGAGAAAGTGGAGAAAAAGCAGTAAAAGTACGCAGATATGAGACCCTTTATAAAATAAATACATGAACCATAACTGAAGCACTAACCGCTAATGCTTAAACTTTGCATAACCTAAGCATGGTTTCTAGATTGTCACTAGCTACAGGCTGTACGGCATGAAATCGTTCGCATAGACATTTAATCCTGCAGCTTTGCAATATCGGATGGTGGGACAAAATGTGTTCGGCATTTTCTAATTCCTCTTTAGTTCTACATAAATCAGGATTTCGCCATAATGGGACAGTGGCCATACAATTACTTATTAAACTTTTATTTATAAATCTAGAAACTGGTTAGTTTTTACAATATCTAAAACTGGCCAAATCGCCGGTCACACCCTCCAATCCTTCCTAGCATCCTAGGTCTGAGAAGTAGTAATCGATGGCTTTACCGATTCTACTCGTTCTGAATCAATCCCCACAGTGTCCAGTCTTTCAAGTTTGATAGCTATTTCGTTGCCTTTAACATTTTAATGACCGGGAACCTAACAAAATCAAGAAACTTATTGCAGTCACTTACTAGATTTAATTTGACGCTGTGTCTCTTCCAAACTTTATGCGCCACCTGTTAGAGTGACTTTTCATCTTTCGATCCTTCAGGTTCGACTGCAATTCTGTCTGCAATACACTACATCCACCTACGTGAGCATACCACTTCCTTGTACTAGTGCCTAGTTTGTGACCTCCTGCACCCGTGCCCACATTCATCTCTCGACCGATCCGCAGGTTATAAAACTTCAAACAATCATCCTTATTCGGAATTACAAGTTCAAGGTCAGTTATCAAGGACTATTAAAATGGTCCTTTGAGCAAGAAATCGTGCAGGATTTTGTATATCTTATATTAGTTGACCTCTGCCAACCCTGTTTCTTTAAGTCTGAAAAAACTTCTTGTCGCGATCTTGGCCAAAAAGCCCTAAATGGAAAGTAGATGCTGAATGATGTATAATGCTGCCTGTGGTGCACATCTTACTGCATATGTGCTGCCGAGCACTTTAGATTCCGTATTCAACGCCTCGCACCATGGAGTTTCTACACGCATGGTAGACATTAAAGGCCGGGGCCTATAGAATCCGTCATGCGTTATACTTTGATGTATTCAACTGAAGTCAAATTAACGACGAACGATATTAAATCAGGAAATTAAAAACTTGAAAAGCTTTCTTTTCATTTTACTTCATTTAATTTATTTATTTTGTTATATTTTTAACCGACTTCAAAAAAGAAGGAGGTTATCATTTCGTCGGAATGTTGCTTTTTTTTATGTATGTAACCGCAGAACTCAGCCATATCTGAACCGATTTTAAAATTTTTTTCTTTATTTGAAAGGTTATGGTTTCAGGTTGGTCCCATTTTAAAAACAGTTCATTATATTAAAAATTAAAGGGTGTCCTCATACAACATACATGTTTTTTACGTGTATTAAGAACCGTAAAGGGCACAAATTTAAATTTTAAAAAATTGCGTATCGCTATAGCTCCCAACGGCAGAAATTAATAAAAAATAAATTTAAAATTTAAAGGGTGTCCCCATAGGTGCCGTAATTTGACCTATATATGCCTATCTTTAGAACCGTTATAGACAAAACCTTGAAAATTTTACAGAATGTCGATTACTATGACCGTTATAATAAAATGTATAAATATTCAAAATTTTAAATTAAAGGTTGGAGCACCCTTTCATTTCATTTCATTTAATTCATTCATTTAATTTTATGTATATGGCCATACTTTTGAACAGTTGTACACAGACCGCTGAAATCTACAAAGAGCCTGTATTGCTAAGTCAGCTATAACAAGAAGTATAAAATTTAAATTTGAAAATAAAAGGGTGTCCCAATAGTTAATGTAATTCTATGTTTGTGGCTAAACTTTTTAACTGTTATAGACAGACAGCTGAAATTTTCAAGGAACCTGTGTTCCAAAGTCCACTATAGCAAATATACAATTTGAATTCAGAAATTAAAGGGTGTCCCCATAAATTATGTAATTTGAACTATATGGCCCTATCGCTTGAACCGTAAAACACAAACACTTGAAAATTAGGCAGAATGTCCACTACTTTCTCTGGTATAATAAGAAGTATAAATATTTGGAATTATAATGTAAAGGGTGTCCCAATAGTTCATGTAATTTGATATATATGGCCAAACTTTTCAACCGTAATAGACAGACAGTTGAAATTTACAAAGAATCTTTGTGACCACGTCCTTTATAACAACAGGTCTTTAATTTAAAATTGTAAATTAAAGAGTGTCCCAATATTAGATGTTATTTGATCCTATGTGACCCTATCTTTGAAACCGTTATGAATGGTGTCCCCATAAAAGACGGATGCTGGTGAAAATAGCTTAACTTTTGAACAGTAATAGGGAGAGGCTTGACATTCACATAGTCTTTGCTTCTTTTCCCTCTAATTTTGGCGCATATTTTATTTGGTTTAAATCTAAATCGTACAGATTACTTCTTATATTTTTAGTTTAGAATTGGTGCCCTTCTATCTGTTTTGAAGTCGGTTTTTTTTGCATGAATTATTTGTTTTATTTTTGATGCAACTCAACACAAAAATTTTATCAAAACAAAGAAAAACCAATTGATAGCTATCAAACTGCTCAACGTACGTCAAAAGTTTAAAGTTGCCTAACTTTCGTACTTTGCGTTGATAGACTGTGACAACGCTCATAAGAAAACCTGTATTTCTTACTTACTTATTTGTCAGTTGAAAAAGACGACGTATAACGTATGACGAAATCTATCTATCTCCTAAATCTTGCTGATTGTTCCATCTATCTAGGTAGACTTCTAGGTATTTATTCTTCCTAGCTAGTTTTAATTCGACACTTCTGAAATATGAAATATAAAAATAACCTTCACCAATTTAGTTTCATATTTGCTATCAAATTAGTAAAACTAGTTTCCACATTCTCATCCCTGACGTTTGGAAAAATTAATCAACATTTGGTACCAATATATGGAAATTTTTGTTTTCATGTGTGCCTGTTAAGTTTTACTCGCAAATAGTAGTGGCAGTATTTGCAATAACTTAAAGCCTTCAAGAAACTTTAGTGTTAGTGTCAAGTTCTTGTAATTGTTTCTAAGATATTTTGCACTTTTTTGCCTGAATTATAAACTACACAAAAATATATGTATGTACATGTATAGGTATTTTAGATCTGCATGTATGTGGGTTTACATTTACGTATAGAAACACTGTGTCGGTATGCGTGGTTGTTAATAAAAACTACACACTTTTTTGCCATCATGTTCTAGTAGTAGATTCCAAACATTTTCCAAAGTTTATTAGCTCAGATGGTCATATGAACTTTAACCAAATTATATCAACAACAAAAACTAAAATAAAAATAACTTGTATCTACACTTATTTCTACATAGTAGAGGTTGTAAGCAGAAACTTTTTGCAAAAGAATTTTTTCTTTCCAATTGAAATTAAAATTTTAATTTCTACTTGAAATTTTAGTGTTTCTCTTATGTTTAAGGAAAAGTTTGAAAAAGTAAAAGTAACAAATTCTAATTTAATTAGTTACAATTCAAGATATTCTGCCTTGCAGTGTAAGTGTTAAAATATGAGTTAATTACATAGTTATTGAAAAATAGTTAGAACTTCTTAAGAAAGTTTACACAGATTGAACAAAATTAAGAAAAGTAACGAACTAAAATAAAAATATCCAAGACAATGCAGTTAATGATGATAAAATGGGTAACGAACCTAAATTTTCTAATTTTTACAATGCTGAAATTCAGTCTGCTTTACTGCGAAGGGTTTTTGAAATTTGGACCCACAGCTACGCGCTACCGAATTGGATGGATATTCAAAAAGTCTTTTTCTGTTTTGTTTAAATTTATAGTTTTCTGTCTGTAGAAATATCAATCATAATTAAATAATAGTGTAAATATTTTTTATACACACAGAAACACCAGTGTCTAAATACCTAATAAAATAGAATAAAATGTATAAGATATCTCTATGTATCTTTTTTTTCAAGAAGGTCTTATTATTTTAATAAGAAAAACTTTTTGAAAAAATCAAGAAGACAACTTAGGGTTTTTATTAGGTATTGTTCTTGTTTTTTTTTTTTTCAAAACGATTTTCTTCTTGATTTTCTATAATTATATATTATTTTTATGTATAATTTCTATTAATAATAAAGTTAATTTTTCTGATATTTATATATATGTACATAGCAGTTTTGATATGCTTTTTAATTGTAAGCAAAAAAATTAAAAAAATCTTACTTTTTTTTATTGGTAAGAATAAAAGATAAAGTCAAGGGTTAAAATCAAAGGATTATTATTGGGTAAGCCATCAATACAGTAGAATCTCGAAAAAGTTGACCAATGTGTTCCAAGGGTATTTAACTTTTCCGAACTGTTAACTTTTCTAAGCTTTTTTCAAAATTTAACGAAAAATTAAATAAATATTTCAGTAAGTCTATTTTTTGATGAAATGTGTTAAATTCATGTTTATTGACTTAGTTTTCGTCTCCACAAAAAATCAACTTAGATTAAATATGTACCAAACGTTTTGAAATTCATAGTCAGACTTAAAAATTATCACTCTCAAAAAAATATTAATTTGTTTGTGATGGTTTAAAGAAGCAGTGAAGACTTGCTTGCTTTTTTTCTTTAATGTAATAGGTCTTTACCATATTCGTCCGGATATTGATAAGATCTGCTATCCTATTTGAGTCGTTATTCTGTTCAAACCATTTAGTCAAGGTATTGATGCCTTCAATTGCTTCCGAGAAGCTTACCTTAGATTGTAGAATATCTTGTTCCATAACTGACTCGTCTTCATCATTCTCTGACACTTCTAAATTATCATTATCTTGTAAAATTTCATCATTGTTCCAAATTTCAATGTCATTAATGCTGATGTCAACATTGTCACCCACCTTTGAAATTAGTAATCGAAGAAGAACACCGCTGTATGCACTATTTGATCTAGTCAATTCAGAGAGGGGTATATCATCTTCACTGTCATACTGATCGTTATCCCACTTTTTTATCTTATTCCATGCTTTTATAAGAACCGTTTGAGGCAGTTCGTCCCACACTGATTTGAGTAACAAAATAGCGTCACGAATCGTATGTGCTTTCAAAATGTTTTCAACGGGAATGCTTTCTTGTGCAACAATGTTGCATAACAGTTTATTTCTATATCCCAACTTCCCCAATCTTATCGGATTTTGGTCCATGGGTTGCAAAACTGCTGTTACATTAGGTGGTAAAAGCATTGCTATAATGTTTCCATCATCAGACTGTAACATATCAATTGGCTTATGAGCAGTACAATTGTCAATTAGCAACAATGCCTTGGGTTGTAGATTGTTTTCAGTCGAAAATTGGCGAACCTGTAAAAATATTTATGCAATAATCCGAAAAAAACCTGAAGCTAAAAGTTACCTGTTTTATAAATGAATTATGAAACCAGTTGCAAAATATTCCTGAATTCATCCACGACTTCTTCGAACTTGCTTATTCCAATGGGTTTTCAAATCCTTTAAAACAACGTGGATTTGCAGATTTACCAATGACTAATGGTTTTTACTTGTGCGAGCCATCTGCGTTAGCACACAGTAAAAACGTTATCCTTTCCTTTAAAACTTTTCGGCCCGGTGCAGTTCTTTCACTTGCTGCGACAAATGTTTTATCGGGCAAAAATCGATAAAATAGCCCAGATTCATCTGCGTTATAAAGTTGCGAGTCGGAAATGTTCATTTCATTAATTTTTGCCCGTAGATTATGAATGAAGGGCATAACATCCGACGTATCGCTTGAAAGGGTTTCTCCACAAATTTTGAGATTTCGAATACCGTGTCTTCTCTTAAAATTTGCTAACCACCCATCACTGGCATTGAATTTCTTTTCAGGGTGCATTTTACCGAATTCGTACTTAGCTCTGGATTTTAAAATTGGATCAGTCACTGCGCAATTACGCTGTCTTTGGTTCAAGAACCATTTGTACAGGCTTGCCTCAAGGTCAGCATATTCCGGCTTATGAAGTGTTTTCTTCTGAGTTTTTTCATATGTGTTTGATACAGACTCTAATATTTCATGACGTTTTTTCTTTATTTTTGAGATGGCTGCTTTAGTTACACCATAATCCAACGCCAGTCGATTTAATTGAATACCTTGATCAATTCTTTTTAAAATGTTCACTTTCTGCTGCAAATCTAATCTGATTTGTGGTAATTTATTTTGTTTTGACATTTTTTTTAATCAAAAATACACAACTCACAACCTGAAGGCTTATAAACGGCTAACACAATGTTTTTACAGCTCAAAATATACAAAAAATTCGGGGAATCCCCAGAATTCAACAAACAGAAATAAATCTTAACGTGAAGGAGACAAACTGTCACCTATAAAACAAAAAACTGCTGTGCGAAAAACTACACGCTCTGAAAAGTTAACCAAAAAGTTAACTTTTTAACCGACTTCAAAAAAGAAGGAGGTTATCAATTCGTCTGAATGTTGCTTTTTTTTTTTTTTTATGTTTGTGCCCGCAGAACTCAGTCATTTCTGAACCGATTTTAAAAATTTTGCACTATTAGAAAGGTTATGGCTACAGATTGGTCCCATTTTAAAAGAAGTTCAAAATTTTAAAAATTAAAGGGTGTCCCCATACAACATACATGTTTTTTACGTGTATTATGAACATTATAGGTCACCAATTTAAAATTAAAAAAAAGTGCGTATCACAGTAGCTCCCAACAACAAAAAGTAATTAAAAAATAAAATTAAAAATTAAAGGGTGACCCCATAGGTGACTTAATTTCACCTTTATTCTCCTATCTTTTGAACCGTTATAGACAAACACTTGAAAGTTGCACAGAATGTTCGATACTATGTCTGTTATAATAAGTATAATATTTAAAATTAGAAATTAAAGGGTGTCCCATTAGTTGGTTTATTTTGATATATATATGGCCAAACTTTTGAACCTTTATAGACAGACAGTTGAAATTTACAAAGTACTTGTATTGCTAAGTCCGCTAAAATAACAAGTGTAAAATATGAATTTGAAAATTAAAGGGTGTCCCAATAGTTAATGTAAAAGTAATATATATGGCCAAACTTTTCAACTGTTATAGATAGACAGTTGAAATTTACAAAGAACCTATAATGCTTAGTCCGCTATTAAAACAAGTATAAAACTTGGATCTATAAATTAAAGGGTGTCCCCATTATTGATGTTATTTGACCATTATGTCCTCATCTTTGGAACCGTTATAGACAAACACTTTGAAAAATAGACAAAATATTCACTACTATGTCTCGAATAACAACAAGTATAAATATTTAAAATTGGAAATTATAGGGTGTCCCAATAGTTGATGTAATTTGATGTATATGGACACAAAGTTAAAATTTAAAAAGAATCTGTATTACAAAGTGTTCTTTAAAAAGTATTTATATTAAAATTTGAATTTAAAGGGTGTCCCAATAGGTGACGTCATTTGATATATATGACCCTATCTTTTAAACAGTTATTGTTAAACACTTAACAATTAGACAGAATGTCCATTACTATATCTGTTATAATAAGTATAAATATTTAAAATTATAAATTACAGGGTGTCGCAATAGTTTATGTAATTTGATGTATATGACCAAACTTTTAAAACGTTACAGACAGAAGGTTGAAATTTACAACGAACCTGTATTGCTACGATCGCTATAACTAGTATAAAATTTGAATTCGGAAATTACAGGGTGTCGCAATAGTTACCGTCTTAAAGAAACATGCTTTTAAGTTTGTCTGTTTTGAAGTCGGTTTTTTTTTTGCAAGAATTATTAGAGCTGCACATTGATTCTGAAATACTGTCAACTTATCCGCGAGTTTAACTTTTCCGCGAGTTTACTTTTTCGAGATTATACTGTACTTATTAGGATTTAAATTAGGTTTAATATTTTTATCTTCCAAATAAATACATGTGTCAAAGCGACATTTTTCAGGTGTTAGTTCATTACAATTCACTGATTTTATATTTGATCTTCTATAAATATGATAAAATATAGGAATACCTTCTTCTTTTTGAATAAAACCATGTTTATCAAGAAAAGGAAATGCTTCAGGTGGAATGATGTATTATGTTGATAGAAAATTATATTTTCGATGTCAAAAGCAGCTGACTAAAATAACCAAATTTAATAGGTCTGTTCAATTATTTTCCTACCAAAAACTACAAACAATAGAGTAAAGCAAAATTATTTATTATCAAATATTAAAAGGTAAATTAGCAAAAATAAGCAGATAAACTTAGGTGTCGTCATTAATGACCTAAAAATTGTGCTGATTAAAGGATTCAATAGTACTTCTTTAAACGTTATTGTTCTAAAATTAAAAACATAAAACAACCGTGTTAGCCAGGAACCTTTAAATAGCCGAAAAACAAACACAAAAAAAAACAATGATTTAAAGCAAACCCTACAAAACAGTCATAGTCATTTGACCAATCATTTGATTGTGTATGGCAAACTAACCATTACGTTCTTAGGGGAAATTGCAAAAAAAAAAACATTATTATTGCATATGTGAAAAAGTGAAACAACACACTTGCTCACCATTTTGCTCGTGCACATAAACGAATGAAAACATACAACGCGCCGTTTAATTTATGAACAATAATAACAAACAGAGTAGATACTCGCTTATTTGAAGTGAACATGCATGAGTGAGCAAATACGTACCCTGTTTTAAAAATAAATATTTTTTAGCCAGTGCTAATAAATATTTTTATTGAACAATAGTTTCTATACTTATTTTTTATTTTTAGAAAAATAATTTTAAATACCGTAAAAATTATTTTATATATATTTATTCCTCTAACTCCCACTGGAGTAGTAGGCGCCCGTAAAAATAATGCGTAAAAGCGTATAACTGAGCTAAATGCCTGATGCATTGTTTACTATTTAATATATAAAAATGAAAACACCTCGAGTGAAAACCATTAATTAAATTAATGTTTGTCGTTTTCTCGTCTTGCTGAATTAAAGAATAAATAATAAAACAACAAAATTATTTATTTTATTTTTAAATACTTTAATTATATTTTGTTTTAGTTACTTAATAGGCCTATTGTAAGAAATAAATGATAAAGAAACTAAAAACAATTTTAAAGAATTAAATGCGAAAAACAAACTCAAACTAGGGATGGTAAATCAATTTTCAGGGTTCCGTACACAAAATGTAAAAACGTAACCCTATTGTTTTCGCTACAATGTCTATCTGTCAGCGCCTTTTATCTCTGGAACCGTAATAGCTAGACTCTTGAAATTTTCACAGATGATGTATAGCTGTTGCCGCTATAGCAACAAATACTAAAACTTATAGGATGTTCCAATAGAGAGGTGTTATTCACGAAAATGTGTTTATTTCTTGAACTGTAGGAGGGATACACTTGAAATTTACAAACAGTAATTAAAACTTAGTTCACTATTTAAACAAGTATAAAAAAATAAAACTAAAAATTAAAGGGTGTTCCGATAGTGGTATGATTTGCATGTATAAGGCATAAGTTTTGAACCATAATAGGTAGACTCTTGAAATTTTCATAGAAGGTGTATAGCGGTGGCCGCTATAACAACAACAGTTAAAACTTATAAGGTGTTCCGATAGGGAGGTGTTATTCACAAATATGTGTTTATTTCTTGAGCTGTAGGAGGCATACACTAAAAATATATAAGCAGTAATTTAAACTTAGTTCGCTATATAAACAAGTATAAAAAAATAAACCTAAAAATTAAAGAGTGTTCCGACAGTAGTGTGATTTGTATTTATAAGGCCTAAGTTTTGAACCATAATAGGTAGACTCCTGAAAATTTTACCAAAGGTGTATAACTATGGCCGCTATAGCAAAAAATATTAAAACTTATAGGGTGTTCTGATAGAGAGGTGTTATTTACGAATATGTGTTTATTTCTTACAAACAGTTATTAAAACTTAGTTCGCTTTATAAACAAGTCTAAAAAAATAAACCTATAGTGGTGTGGTGTTTCGAACCATAATTTTCCGCCAGTGACGTGATTTGCATGTATAAAGCCTTATTTCTTGAACGGTAACAGGTAGACTCTTGAAATTTTGTACAGTGTCGCCACGGCCGATATGACAATTACTAAAAATGAAAGGGTGTTCCGACAGTGACATGTTTTTCATTTAGAGTGAATTATTTTTTAATCGCAATAAGTAGACTCTTAATATATTTATAGAAGGGAAGTTGCCATGGCCACTATAATGAATAATAAAATTAAAGGGTGTTCCTACAGTGACATGATTTTATAAACCGTAATAGATATCCTCTTGAAATGTTTACAGTAGATGTGTTATTTCGGCCGTTATAACAAATACTTACAATTGAAGTGTGTCCATTAGTGACGTGTTTTTCACGAATATTACCTTATTTTTTTAACCTCAATAGGTAGGCTCCTGATATTTTAATAGAAAGTATATTACCATGGCCGCTATAAAATCAATTACATATTAAAATTTAAAGGGTGTTCCAATTATTATGCAATTTTCGCGAATATTACTTTAATTTTAAAATTTAAGGGTGTCCCATAAGACATTTTTTTTTTCATAATTTATTTATTGTATCTTCAATATTTTTGAACTAGCAATAATTACTCGTATCTTAAGTCTAAAATAAAATATTCTTTTTAAGTCCAGCCAGTGCTAGACAAAAATAATGTTTGTTTCACGGATTTTGAAATCATTTGCGGGTCAGCCCTCTAATGTACGGCCAAGAAAAGCAGTATCTCTTCTTTTTAGTCGAATGTAACCAGGTTCATTCAGCATGTTACGCGCCAAAGGGTTTGGATGAGATTCAAGCCTCTTTAGATATGTGACTGCATGTTTCGCTATTTCTGCTTTAACTGATGGCATGTTTAGGTCTTTGTGGATGTTCGAATTTTTTATATACCAGGGAGCAGATGTAATAATACGTAAAATCTTATTTTGGCGCCTTTGAATTTTTTCTACATTGCTAGCTGAGGCAGTGCCCCATAACTGAATCCCATAACACCAAATTGGTTTGAGGACCGACTTGTACAGTAGAAGTTTACAATCTAAGCTCAGGGTGGAGTTTCTGCCAATAAGCCAATTTAGTTGTACTGCTTTTAGTTTCATTTGTGTTAACTTGAAGTCAATGTGGCTTTTCCAAGTAAGGCGACGGTCAAGATGTATACCCAGGTATTTAACGTCTGAAAGCTGTGGTATCATTTGGTTATTTATGCGAATAGGAGGGCATGAGTCCCTACGCAGTGTGAAATTTATGTGAGTGCATTTTTGTTCATTCACTTTTATTCTCCATTTTTCTAGCCATTTTTCCAAATTGAGTATGTGGTCTTGTAAAAGTTGTGATGCTTCTTGGGCACTTTCATGAATACTTAAAAAAGCTGTGTCATCTGCAAAAGTTGATGTGTGGACTAGGGTGCTAATTGGCATATCCGATGTGTACAGTAAATATAAAATTGGTCCCAAAATACTACCTTGGGGAACTCCGGCTTCAATGAGCTGTGGCGAGCTTAAAAAGTCACCTTCTTTTAATAAAAACTTGCGATTCGTTAAATAATCTTTTAAGAGCTTATACAAGTTTTCGGGCAAGTTCAGCTTTAGCTTAAATATTAGGCCTTCGTGCCAAACCTTATCGAATGCTTGAGAAACGTCGATAAAGAGCGCAGAACAGTATTTTTTTTCTTCAAAGGTCGTTTTAATTACATTTACTAATCTGTGTGTTTGTTGGATCGTACTATGTTGTTTTCTGAAGCCGAATTTATGGTTCGGAATGCATCCTTTCGCGCTAAGAATTGGATTTAGCTTCGTTATTAATATTCTCTCAAATAACTTTGACACGTTTGATAAAAGGCTTATAGGTCTGTATGATTCTACTTTTGTGTGGTCTTTTCCTGGTTTAGGAATCATAGTTATCAAAGAGACCTTCCACTCTGTGGGAAAGTACTCAAGACGTAAGATGGCATTAAAAACAAACAGAATAATTCTGCGACCTATACGGGGCAACTCAACTAACATCTTGTTACTTGTTTTATCAACGCCAGGGGCTTTTTTGGTGTTTAAATCTGCTATTGCCCTTTCAATATCGCTAAATTCAAATCTTAGGGGTACTACGGCACTAGTCTCTACTGATGGTAACTCAGCTATATCAGTACATACATTTGGGGTGAAAACCTTCTTCAAATGTCCAACAAACAAATTGCCTTTTTCGGTATCATTCCTTGCCCAGTCTCCACAAGAAGTTCGCAAGGGAGGCTTACGAACGACCGGTCTTTTAAGGTTCCTACATGCACGCCATAATGAATAATCTGATTGAGCAGATGCGTCGAGGTCTTCCAAGTAATTTTTCAGAGATGCTACTCGTCGAGATTCTAGCAGCTGTCTTAGTCGTTTCGTGCAATCTTTAAGTCTAGATTTGAGTTGAGGAGATCTGTGTGCTTGCCACTCTCTTCTAATTTTTCTTTTTTCAGCCAAGAGCCGCTCGACATCTACAAAATAAATTTGATTGTATCTAGCTGGTTGTCTGGTTTCTGTCGCATGTTGGGCAGCTGATTTAAGGTTCTGATCAAAATAAATTAGACTCTGGTCCACATCTTCTGGTGTTCTTAGCGGTATGTGTTCCGAACAATGAGTACTGAGATACTTTCTATATTTCAACCAATTAATGCTTGAGCAAGTTGTTGCCGGCACGATATTTTGCTGATTCCATATATAGACAATAGTGGGTGAATGATCTGAGGATAATTCGAGTGACGCTTCAACCTTAATCATTTCTCTCGAAATACCTTTAGTCACGCCAAAATCAATAACATCAGGTATTTTTTGTCGATCAGTAGGCCAATAGGTGGGTTGTCCACTTGATATCACATTCAGACGCATTTTTGAAATTGTATCAAACAAAACACGACCTTTTGGAGTTATTAGGCGTGATCCCCAAAACGTATGTTTAGCGTTGTAGTCGCCTGATGCTATGAAACAGGGACCTAGTGATTTGAAAAAGTTGATATATTGACTCTCTGATATTTGAAATCTAGGAAGTGAATAAATCGAAGAAATAATAAAGTTTTGATGATATTCTTCAATACAGATGTTTGTTGCTTGAAGGTAGTCCTGACAAAAATCACACAGTAAATGATGTTTAATTCGAGCCCTTATTAGTATTGCTGAACCACCACATGCTCTGCCACGGGGGTCTTTAGTGTCATATAATATATAGCCATTGATTTTAAAAAAGCTATTTGTTGTTAAATGAGTCTTTGAAACCATCATGACATCAATTTGTTGGTTCTTCAAGAAGTACTCGAGTTCATTTTTGTGTTGGCGTAAGCCGTTTGCGTTCCAGAAACATATTTTTAAACAGTTCATGGTTTGTTAAGTACCGCCTGCAACATCATAGATTGCATGCGAACCATTTCTTGCATCATGCTGCTCATAGAGCTCATAAAATTGTTTAACGAATGCACTAATGTCTCGATACTTGCTTCGAGACGATCGCAGTTACCAGATGGAGTTTGTTCTTTAGCTTCTGGATGCATATTTGGGGTAGAATTGTTTGTAGGTGTCGCTTTGTGTGCTAAAACATGATTGGATTTTAATATATCCGCGTATGAAACATTTTTGGTTGTGGGTTGAGCTAACTGAGGGTAATGAGCATTTGCTTGGTATTGTGGCTGCCTAGCAGGAGTATTTAATTTCTGAGTTGACTTCCTTACCTCAGAAAAAACTGGACAGCCTCTGTAGTTAGCAGTGTGATTTCCACCGCAATTGCTACATTTTTTAACCTTGGAGTCATCCTTTGGTTTGTCGCATTGGGCGGAACAATGAAGCTCTCCACACACAACGCAAACCGGAGGCAACTTGCAGTAAGCCCTTGTATGGCCGTATTCTTGGCAATTTAAAAACTGAACGGGTCCTGACCGCTTATGTGGTTCCTCTACACTTATCCTGCTGTGTAACAGATATTTTAGATTATAAATGGGATGCGTTTCGTGCTTCTTTAATCTAATATCCCCAGGTTCCAGTTCAACGCGAAATAGAGGTTGAGGGACACGCTCTCGATTTCTGAGATTATCAACGCTTTTGACTTTAAATCCTGCTTTTTGGAGGCCAGCCTTTATTTACACTGGATTAACATATGAGTCTACACCTTTGATGACTACCTGTAGGCCCTTGCTACTCTTCAGCTGATAGGTATAAAAGTTCTTGTTGCAGCTTTCAAACTCCTTTACTGCTTTACGATAACTACTTTCGTCTATAAAATGAATTTTTGTTTCATCAATGTTACCACGCTTGATTGGAATTACATAGAATGAATTTTCCCCGATAACTGAAATTAACTTATTTATTAATTCATTCGAATTTTTTTCCCTTAAAAAAATTGGCGGTGGCTTAAACGACTTGGGTGCCATACATACAAAGTTTAATTTCTCAAAATTGTAAAATGTTCATTTTACATTAAATGCATATTTTTTTAAAATAAAAGGAGTATCCAAAACAATAAGGATTTTTGTGCTGATTAGTATGAGCTGCGTGTCGATTCTTCGCAAAAAGTGAAACCATTTAAAGATTGAGCTAATACACTTTTGTTGAGCAGATGTGATATAATCTAAATTAAATATAAGCCTAAAAACTTATCATATTTTAGAAATACACTTTTCTATACAGCAGATGTCGAGACATTTTAGAATTACACTCATCTTTCTTATCTTTGAAATGATTTTAAGAAAACGGTAAAAACAAAAATGGTTGCTTGCTACTTTTTAGGAGTTTTTCCTTATTGTAGTAAATAACCCATATTTTTGTCGAAGAAAACTTTCCACATGCCCTTAAACCTCTATTTTTCTTTATTAGCTAATTTCATTTACTTAACTATCTCAACTATACCCACTTTCCAATTTCTACAGGTTTTTTTTTTTTTAATTTTTATAGTTAACATAAGCGCATCACTGTGCAGACCTACTCTGGAATTATAAATTAGATATACCTAACCTGAGAAATAAAGAATGAAATGGTTTAAAAATACAATTTTTTAAGTTTTTTAAATAGGAGTAACAGTTGGCATCTAAAATAGTCCGCAACATGGGAACATGCTTAACTTGACCAAATGAGTCATTAGTGTACTTTTCAGGTTCAAATGGTACAAAAAATGGTACAATTGTACCAACTATGACTCAAACCTAAACAAAGTTGACAACGAAGATTCAAAACAATCCGAAAAAAATGTAATCAGCTGCCGAACTGCACGTACCTGATATTATTCTGCCATGTTTCTCACTTAAAAATGTACTTATGACATTTATGGTCCTCTGAATATTATTTGTATATTTTATTAAGGCAGGAGGGCTTATTATGGATTAACAGTGCATATTATACGAGTAAGATAAAAAATATATAGAAACAATTCAAAATTCGAAATCGGCACGGAGTACCGGACGCACCCGCTAATGCGACATTTACGGACGCGCCTGCTTAAGGGTTAAACGACACATGTCCATAAAATTTGGTCTAGTCTGATTCGCCTATTCGTCTTGACGAGTTCTTTTTATTAACAACTAATAAAAGCTTACTTTTAATTTTTTTAATTACCTTTATTTGTATCTTATTTTCAGAACATGAGGCCTAAAAGAAAATACGATAATAGTTATATAAAATTTGGATTTACTTTGATAGAAAGTAACGGAGAAATGAAACCACAGCGCGTTATATGCACAACCTGTCTCACAAATGACGCGTTGAAAACAACGAAATTAAAACGCCACTTAGAAAGGGTTCATCATAATTTATCTGACCGTTCGCTAGAATTCTTTGAAGGAAAATTAGAGAACCTAAAAAAATGAAACTCGGGTCTAATGGTACGAGATTTGCAAAATCAGAAAAGTCATCAGTACCGTCATTTGAGATTTCTAAATGAATAGCACAATCTAAAAAACCTCACACAGTCGGAGAAACGCTCGTGAAGCTGTGTTTGATCAAAGCCGCCAAAGAAGTTTTGGGGTTAGATGCCAAGAAAAAAATACAAGACATAGCCCTGTCCAATAACACGGTCAAAGCTCGAATTGAACTTATGTCAAATGATATAGAGGAGCAACTTGTTTCAAGAATAAACAAGTCGCCATTTTTTGCTTTGCAGTGTGATGAATCGACCGACATTAATCCTTTTTCGTTTGCAATGTTATGCAATTTTGACTAATAATAATTTTAGTTAATTTAACTTTTTTTTTATCATTTTGTTGTTTTGTAAGAAACAACTGAATGTATTGTTTCCAGTTATGAATTCTACTTCATTAGAGCTTTCACAGGATATACTGGAAACCCATTGAGGACTGTGCTAACTGGCTCGAATAACATATTTTTATATTTCTATAGTTATCGCAATTTTCTATGTTCACCCTATATTCCACCCTCTATAGATTTTACCCTCAGAAACAACTGAATATATTGTTTTCAGTTTTGAATTCTACTCCTTATAGCTTTTACAGGATATAACGGAACCCCATTCAGGTCTGTTCTTAAGGAACCCCATTAGTTACCAAATATACGTGTATAAAAATGTACCCTATAGTGTACCTGTTCTAGGGCATTTCCTGAGAAAGGTAGATATAAATATAATGTTTACAGTGCCCCATATCCTAACCTCAAATCGCCTATTTGTGAATTGAAATTGGAAAAAGTGCAAAATTAAAGAGTTGTTATTGATAACTTATCAAAAATATTTAACAATTTTGTGTTTTAGGGTAAAATAATTAAATTTTTAAAAATCAACTTTTTCATAGTTTGTGGAAAGCAGCGTATTTAACTGACGAATTTATATTGCCATTTTTTACAAAAAGCAATTTAAGGGAGAACATAATCTTATGTGGGATAAACTCGTTGCCCTCTGTACTGATGCTGCTCCGGCAATTATGGGATCACGTTCAGGGCTGGCAACGTTAGTATCATTTATCATACATTGCCAAGCGTTAGCTTCTGAAACTCTTCCTGGATGCCTTAATGATACACTGCATATTGTCATAAAAGTAGTAAATGTTATCAAAAGCAGCTTTTTTTAAAAATTGTGCATTGAAATGGACTCTGACCATGAGGCACTTCTCTTTCACACACAAGTTCGATGGCTATCGAAACGTAATATGTTGTGAAGATTGTATGAACTGAGAGCAGAGGTTGAGATTTCAATACGCAATTCAATATGCAACTGCAAGGTTCCGGAAATAAACAATTGGAAAACGTCACAAGTATATTAATTTTTGATGATAAGCTTCGCGCTTTTATTTGCAAACTTCAGTTATGGTTAAGAAAAATTTAAGAAATAATTATTCTGCATTTGTGACATTAAAATCATTTGTAAAAGACAAAAAGTATGACGCAAGTAAAGAAAATATACAAAAAAACATCATGATTCATTTAAAAGTATTGATTGATGAATTCAATCGATATATTCCCGGAATATACCGAAGAAGCTAAAGTAGATCAAAAACTGATTAGTTACTGAAGGAATCAAGGAAGAACTGATTGAATTCCAAAATGACCGAAGCTGTAAGGATGCTTTTGAATCAAATTCAGTTGAGTCGTTTTGGTGTAAAAAAGCAATTTCTTATACCAAACTTTGAGAAATCGTTTGGGCTATTTTATGATTTTCTCAAAAACTTATTTATGCGAACAAGGATTTTCTGCTTTGTTGGTAATTAAAACCTAGGCGAGGAATCGGCCTTGCGTGTTGCTTTGAGTAACAATATTAGTCCTAGGATAGCCAAACTCGTGAAGAAGATGCAAGCTCAAAAATCACATTAATATAAAATTACTGACGTTTATATATTTTTATTTCTTTTTTTACAATTTTCCATTTTTAATAAAAGTTTATGTTTGAATATTATTGTATATTATTATTATTATTATTATAATATATCTAGGTTTATAACTACATACATATATAAGTATAGTGGTCCCTGCTAACATTCATAATATAAATGTGATCCCTAAACAAGAAAAGCTTATGAACCATTGCTCTAAAGAGAATCAACTCAGAATTTTTAAATTTTCTCTTTTTGCAAGATGTAAAGTGGTCATTTCTAGGCATTATAAAATTGTTACATCATTTGCTCTACTCTTTCGCCACAAAAATACTGTTTTATCACTCTTCTTGAATATTTCTTAAATTTTGAGTGGACTCTCTTTAGAGGAGCAAGTGCGATATATTAACAAGAAAATTGCTTTATAACAATTTCTTAGTTCAGGCGGCATATGGCAAGTACAAGGACACCTTAAGTAGGTATTTTAATTAAATCAAGATTCATTAGATATTGGTACAACAAACAGTCTATGTTGATATGCTCAAAAGGTTTTTTAACTTGCTGGGTATATCAAATTTTCCAAAAAAGAAGGAGTTTATCAATTCCCCTGAATGTTCCTTTTTTGGTAAACCGATTCTAAACCGATTTTAAAATTTTTTTCTAAACTTGAAAGGTTATGCTTACAGTTTGGTTCCGTTTTAAAAATAGATAATTATTTTAAAAATTAAAGGGTGTTCCCATACAAGATACATGTTTTACGTGTATTAAGAGCCATAAAGGAAATTTAATTTTAAAGGGTGTTCCCATAGGTGACGTAATTTGACCTATATGGGCCTATTTTTTGAACCGTTATAGACAAAACCTTGATAATTTGAAAACTTGATTACTATGTGACTATACTTTTGAACAGTTGTACGCAGACCGTTGAAATTTACAAAGAACCTGTATTTCGAAGTCCGCTATAACAAAAAGTATAAAATTTGAATTTAGAAATTAAATGGTGTTCCAATAGTTAATGTAATTCTATGTAGTGGCCAAACTTTTTAACTGTTATAGATAGACAGCTAAAATTTACAAGATACCTGTATTCCAAAGTTTGTTATAACAAGTATATAATTTGAATTTAGAAATTAAAGGGTGTCCCAATAGTTCATAAACGATGTAATTTCACCTATATGGCCCTATCTTTGGAACCATTATAGACAAACACTTGAAAATCAGGCACAATGTCCACTACTTTGTCTGGTATAATAACAAGTATAAATTTTTGTAATTATAAATTAAAGGGTGTCCCAATAGTTCATGTAATTTGATGTATATGGCCAAGCTTGTGAACCATTATAGACAGACAGTTGAAATATACAAAGAATCTTTGAAGTCAAGTTCTCTATAACAAAAAGTCTTTAATTTAAAATTTGTAAATTAAAGGGTGTCCCAAAAGGTGATGATATTTGATCTATGTTTCCCTATCTTTAAAACCATTATAGACGGAGGCTTAAATGGTGTCCCCTTAAAGACGGATGTTGGTGAAAATAGCTTAACTTTTGAACAGTAATAGAGAGATGCTTGACATTCACATAGTCTTTACTTTTTTCCCTCTAATTTTGGCGTATCTTTTATTTGGTTTAAACCTAATATTGGTAGCCATCTATTTGTTTTGATGTCGGTCTTTTTTTGGAAGAATTATTATGTAATAATTCTTGCAAAAAAGACTGACTTCAAAACAGATAGAAGGGCACCAATTCTAAACTAAAAATGTAAGAAGTAATCTGTAAGATTTAGATTTAAACCAAATAAAATATGCGCCAAAATTAGAGGGAAAAGAAGTAAATACTATGTGAATGTCAAGCCTCTCCCTATTACTGTTCAAAAGTTAAGCTATTTTCACCAGCATCCGTCTTTTATGGGGACACCTTTCAAGCCTCTGTGCAAACGGTTTCAAAGACAGGGTCACATAGATCAAATAAGATCTCATATTGGGACACCCTTTAATTTACAATTTTAAATTAAAGACCTGTTGTTATAAAGGACGTGGTCACAAAGATTCTTTGTAAATTTCAACTGTCTGTCTATTACGGTTCAAAAGTTTGGCCATATATATCAAATTACATGAACTATTGGGACACCCTTTACATTATAATTCCAAATATTTATACTTGTTATTATACCAGAGAAAGTAGTGGACATTCTGCCTAATTTTCAAGTGTTTGTGTTTTACGGTTCAAGCGATAGGGCCATATAGTTCAAATTACATAATTTATGGGGACACCCTTTAATTTCTGAATTCAAATTGTATATTTGCTATAGTGGACTTTGGAACACAGGTTCCTTGAAAATTTCAGCTGTCTGTCTATAACAGTTAAAAAGTTTAGCCACATACATAGAATTACATTAACTATTGGGACACCCTTTTATTTCCAAATTCAAATTGTATACGTTTTGTTATAGCTGACTTAGCAATACAGGCTCTTTGTAAATTTCAGCGGTCTGTGTACAACTGTTCAAAAGTATGGCCATATACATCAAATTAAATGAACTATTGGACCACCCTTTAATTTAAAATTTTGAATATTTATACATTTTATTATAACGGTCGTAGCAATCGATATTCTGTAAAATTTTCAAGGTTTTGTCTATAACGGTTCAAAAGATAGGCATATATAGGTCAAATTACGGCACCTATCGGGCCACCCTTTAAATTTTAAATTTATTTTTTTATTAATTTCTGCCGTTGGGAGCTATAGTGACACGCAATTTTTTTAAATTTTAATTTGGTGCCCTTTACGGTTCTTAATACACGTAAAAAACATGTATGTTGTATGGGGACACCCTTTAATATAATGAATATAATGAACTGTTTTTAAAATGGGACCAACCTGAAAGCATAACCTTTCAAATAAAGAAAAAAATTTTAAAATCGGTGCAGAAATGGCTGAGTTCTGCGGTTACATACATAAAAAAAAGCAACATTCAGACGAATTGATAACCTCCTTCTTTTTTGAAGTTGGTTAAAAATATCGATATATCAATATGTCGATATTTTTGGACCAACCCTAATCAATAAGTGTTTATTTTTTCATAATTCATACTTTATAAAACTATTACAACCAGCCATACGAAAAACTGTACATAGAAAAGTGACTAAATAATAGAAAACTAAATTATAAAAAATAATGCTAAAACTAGTAACACAGTAGCTGCTTAACAATTCCTTCCGCCAATTTACAACTTCCGTTCATGCGTGTATGACTTCTATTAGTTTTCATGCACCATCGACTCAAAACAAACAATGAATATGTATGATGCTAAAACTAAAAAGAGTATAACACAAATACCGAAAACAGGAAAGTAAAAAAAAAAAATAATAACGTATTAAGAAAATGGTTTGGTTTTTTTTTTACAAAAAATAAAACACAGTGAAAAATATTGCTTTCATTTAATTTTTTTCTGAAATATGTAGCAAGAAAAAAATTAAATCCGACATTAATAATTTCACTCTTTTTCACTTTCTATATGCGCATTTCAATTGAATACATTTCATTTGGCAACCATTGTTGTGCAATTAAGTTGAGAAAGAAAAAAAAATAGTTCAGTATAAATACAAATATCGTTCATTCATTTATAAAAGCTCAGTAACAAAAAAATTCATATAAAAATGTACGAGTACGTAGCACACACAATTATGCCGAAAATTTAAGGGTAAATTTATAAGTTATTGAGGGGTATTTTATACAATATGCTTTTCCTTGCATATATTTATTTATGTTAGATTATTTTTTTTTCAATTGTTAATTACGAAATAGTATTCAGTTTTACTTAGTTTACTACAGACAGATAACATATAATGGAATTACTATAAGTGTATAGAATAATATTGATATTTGGTTAAATTTTTTTGAATTTCATTAAGTTATACCTATTTTTACTTTACCTTACGTAGTAAAAGGTGAAGTATAGTAATCACGAAAAAATCGAGGTCGAGATTTCGACGGATTTATACTTTTGAGGTCTCCTGAATGCATTTTGGCTATTTTCCCGAAGGTGTATGTGTCTGGTTGGGTGGGTGGTTGTGTATGTCACTCTTTTTGTGGAGTTTGTACAGGTCATACCGTTTGACATATCAAATTGAAATTAAGTACGTACCTTTGGTATATGGAGATAAAGAGCTGCATAGTTTTTGGGCATAATCTCGAAGGGGCAAGGGGTAGTTTCCTTACTCTACAGGACATACCGTATGACATATTGAAACAAAATTCTGTAAACGCCTTTGGTATATGGAGATGAAGAGTTGTGTAAATTTTGGGCATATCGGGAAGGATCACGAGGTAGTGCACCTACTCCCAAATTTTGTAAACGCTCTACAGATCATACCGTATGACATATCAAATTGAAATTAAGTTTGTGCCTTTGGTTTATGGAGATGAAGAGCTGCATAAATTTTGGGAAAAATCGGGAGGGGGCAAGGGGTAGTTTACTTAACAACACAAACCGAAAATAATAAATTTTTCGATTCGAATATACTATTCTTTATGTAATATATCTATAAAACTATCTGTTTCCGTTGCGTATGGTAAAGTTGAGTGTAGGCCACTCCAGTTTTATTTTATAATTAAATTAAAATTGTGTCAAAGTGATTTGAAATCCAGGTGATTTGAAATCACTTAAAAATGTTTCTACTCTAAATCATTTTTGAAATCATGTTATATTAAGTTTGTTAGGAAAGTGACTGGAATTTCAAAACAGTTCAGTTCAAGTTGCTTGTATTTTAAGTATTAAGTAAAATTTAATTAAAACAAATGATAAAAATCAGCAATTTTCTTGTGGTTTTACAATTTTAAAATTACGTAAAAATAATAAAAAAAAATGTTGGATCTGCAGAACAGGGTAAAATAAAATACGTGATTTCAAAACGGTTCGTGATTTGAAATCACATGATATTTTATAATTAAAATTTTGAAAATTTGAAAATATTATTAGTCGAACTAATTATGTATTACATACAATGAAATTTATAGTCAAGCTTTAGTTCGTTTTTATTCTTTCTAAGAAAGAATAAATTAAACTACAAATTAGGTGATAATATTAAAGAAAAATAGGGAAAATTTAAGTTTTTAGACACCAGCACAGCGGAATGCACATTTTCTAGACAGCTACGTCCGTCATCAGCACTCTTCGTATCTATCTACTTAGGGTAGTGTTTAGTTGTGAGCATCATCTATTTAACCAACCAAACCCAGATAAAGGAATCCGAGAAAACTTGTATTCAATTATCAATCGCCAGTTGGTGAGAACGAAGTCTACC
The DNA here is from genome assembly GCA_949628195.1 of Phasia obesa. NCBI lineage: Eukaryota > Metazoa > Arthropoda > Insecta > Diptera > Tachinidae > Phasia > Phasia obesa. The sequence continues at coordinate 85,703,244 of OX451215.1, forward strand.
ACTACCTTAAGCTTCCCTCTTGTTGAATATTTTTACTTTAATATTTACCATCTTATATTTGTTGTTGCTTCAGCCAACTTTCGGATAGCAATGAAAGCTACTTTTGTTTATTTGTTTTGCTTCTAATATTCGTTTATAAATATATTTTAAAACATACACATAAAGTTAAGCATATTTGGCCCAAAAAGGAAAATTAAACACAATTTGTTTATAAAAATTATTTAAAAAAGTAATTGTCTAATTTTACGTTAAAAATATTCGGAAAATTTTTGTCAAATAAATGATCATTTTCACCAAGGAAGAACTGAAACGATATCCCAACTTAACTATTGCTAGGAAGAACATATCTGTGTGACAGCAGCTTACTCAGTTGCTTCGTTTATCAACAAAAATTTGTTAACTTTACTATTTAATATAAATAATGATGCATTAGTTAGTGACAGCCAATATCTACAATAACTCATTTTCTGTCTGTCTCTCTATGTTCGCATTACGTAAAAACTACAGGATGGATTTTAACAAAACTTTGTGAGGAGGTACCTTATTATCCCAATAACCAATATAGGATACTCTTTTTCTGCAAAAATATCTTATTTTTAAGAGAAAGTGGAGAAAGAACAGTGAAAGTACGTTGATTTTTTTATCGATTTTAAGGTACTGCATATTTTAAGGCATCTTTTATTTTTGAAAGCGGGACATTTTAAGCACGGTTGAGCAAGAGATGGTGCTGTTTTAAAATAATCACAAGATATGAAATACTAACTGCCAAATAGCCAATTGAATAAAATTTGTATTTGATTTGTATTTTTATTTTGTTATTAAAAAAATTGTAAACACCTTTTACAGAGCTTTACAATAGTCGTTAGAATTTTATTACATAAATTTTAGAATTGTAACCAGATATGGTTACCTTTATAGAAAGTAAATACGTAAGTCTTAAAATTTTGTATAGATTACTATCAAAGAAAAATCGAACAAAATATTGTCAGGACGCACACAACGTGTGTGGGCACAGCTAGTCCTCAATGTTCCAACTATTTTTTTTATATTGATATTATACCTATTCATATTCTTTAAAAAATTTGCATACGAAGTATTCTCTTATACAGTTCTTCAAACAGCCTTTTTTTAAAGCGACCTTTGAGGTACTTGCATTAATTAATTTCAACAAAAACAAACCTTCACCGAAACCAAGAATGGGGACTCTGCACAATTAAATTCAATTTTTAAACTAACTGGTTAAAAATGGTGATTTAACTGACCAACACAAACGTTCCAGTCGCCCTAAAAAAGGCGACCAGGGGTCTGAGGCTATAGGTATTTCATCCGAGTGGGTACATTGGAAGCTATTCGTACCATGGGTACCGCAATCAGCACAATGTACCGAAATCTCTATAGCAAAAAATCTATAAATTGGCTACGAACAGCAGCTACACTTCTCCAGGTTTAATTCTTTGTTTTCAATTTTATTAAATATAAGGGTGATAAGAGATTTGGGTCAAATAATTAGTTAATTATTAAAACAACCTCCACTTTTTAGGGCCTTTAGAGATAATAAAAAATTAAATTAAAATGAGTCTTTATTCAACCTGCTAGCGCTTATAGCATTGGAATGGTAAATTTGAATACAATATTTTTTGTGTTGATTTGACATGGAATGACTCAAGAGTCTGAGCTGAGTATTTATTGGATATATTGGTTTGCACTTTAGTTTGAGTAAACTGTAACTTTGATGGAACCACATTTAAGTTAAGGCTACTTTCAGTTGTATAGTTCGGGAAAAACTAAACGATTGTAATTCATAAAATGTTCCACATAATTATAATGGTTGCAATTTTCAAGTTTGAGGCCTTGGTTTTTTAATATTAGAGATATATTCATCTGGTATTAAAAGTAAAAAAAAAATATTTAGTATCAAAAACCAACCTATACAATATTTTTGTTATTATTTACTATTGTGTAGAAGGTTTTCGATATGAAAACTTGAACTTAGAGTTCTGCTTTAATTAATGAAACTGCATGTCTTTTTCTTGAAGTTTAAAAAATTCATTTATTTTATTTTAACAATAATATTTTATCATTTAATATTTTGAGCAACCATCTACTTATGATGCAATTTTACGTCTGTTCATTTTAATAAATTTTAAGAAGAAACATGAAAAGTAAAGTAAAAATTCACACTTACATATGTATAAGCAAGAGATTAAGTTATTTTAAAGTAACAAAATATAAAGTAAAAAAATGCCGCTAATTTTTAATCTTCATAATCACAAAAATTTTTAGTTATTTTAGTTATTGCTACGTACATACATGAATGTACATATTTATAAATATATTTGGTATGCAAATTACGTGTAGGGGTTCCAGTCAATTGTAGGAATTCAAATAATATTTGTATTTTATAATTCGTTTGGGTGTAAAAACTCCCAAACAACTATAAATGTTTAAAATTGAAACTGGTATAGTTATGAAACGAACCATATCCAATGCAATGAAATATGCAATTTTTTGGTTGCATTTCCCATTTTTTTTTTGTCGTACGTACTCTTTCCAAATACTTTTTGCTGTCTGCTTATTTGCAGATGTTTTTCTGTGATGAAGTAAATTTTTGATTTTTATTAAACAAGCAAACAATGGTCATATATTGTTGTTGCAGCAACTGTAGTTATTATTATTGTTTTGTATTGTATATATTGTTATATGTTTGTATACAATTTTATTTATTTGTTAGCAATGCAGGGGTGTCATGTTTTAAGTGGCAATCGATGTCAAAAACACTGCAGTTTTTCATTAATTTATTTGTTTTTAAAATATTTTATTTTTTTTATATTAAGAGTTATTTTATATACAAAACAAAAGAAACAAAAGAAAAAAATTAAGCCTTTATTCAATTTATTCTTTGCTGCTTCTTTATTTTAATTTTTTCTCGTTGTTATAACCTTCACCGTGGTGTCAAGGGTATACAATTATGTGCGAATTTATCATACCAAATGTAATTTTGTTGCATAAATAGAATATTTACGAAGAGTACTGATGACAGACGTAGCTGTCTAGAAAATGCATTCTGCTTTGCTGGTATCTAATTTTTCTTTATCTCTTTATAATTAAGAACTTAAGCCTAAATAATTAATTTATTAATTAAAAAATATTTCAAATAAAATCCATACAATTTCACAGAGCGTGCACGGCTTTGTCATTGTTAACTTCAACACTATTTTGTGTTAATAATCAAAATATACATTTGTAAAATAAAAAATATCTAATTGTTGTTAATTGCTAACCAAAGGATAGCTAATAGCAAGAGAATGAAAATAAAGAAAAATGTTTGCTTGGTAGTATATGAAAAATAAATAGAGTTTACAAGTGTAAAACAATTTCAAAAAGCTCTATCTTCTATGAAATATAATGTACAATTTCTCATATTCTATTTCTTTGATAAGTTTGTTTAAATAGAAAATTAATAACAATTGAAACTACCGGGTAGATTGATACAAAGAGTACTGATGACGGACGTAGCTGTCTAGAACATGCATTCTGCTTTGCTGGTATTTAATTTTTCTTTATCTCTTTATAATTAAGAACTTAAGCCTACATAATTAATTTATTAGAATATTTTATTTTATAATGTATCTATATGTGAGTACCTATATACATAAGGATATATGCACCTTTGTTGGTACTTGTACATACTTTTGATAACAAAGCCCCCACTGTATGATTTAGTTCAAATATAATCCTTGTAGCGCAAACTAAGACAAAATGAAATGGCTTTTTTATGTGAAGCAAAAAACATTTTTTTACAAAATTGAAAGTTTTTATACCTCAAAAATTGGGAAAATATATTTATATACAAATATAACAATAAATACCAAACAAAAAAAATGTATATATTGTGTGGTATGTATATGTACATACTCTTTAACAATATTATGTTAATATTTTATCATAAAATGGTTATTACACACAAAAATAAAAAATTTTTTTTCGCTTGAACTATATAATTTCTGAAATAATTCAAATTATGACAAAAACTGTATTACTATTTAAAAATGTTTATTTATATTCTTCGATATTAAGAATGAAAATTTTTATTTATTCCTTATTTGGGCTCTAGGTCACTATAAAAAACACTTTCCAAAATAGAACATTTATAACCATAAAACAATGCTAAACATAATATATATGTAAATATTGTTGTATGTAATCAAATTATGACTCTTTACAAACAAATAATGTTTTCACCCTCTTTTGAATGATTTAGTCTTTTGTTCGTAAAGTATCGATTTATTTATCAGAAAAAAGTTTATAAAAATATTTTATTATAACATGTTTATCCATATTGGCCTATATTAACCATAATGTTTAAATTTTAATCATACTATGTTTATATTTAAAAACGATGTGTAATAAGTCTTTTTGTGTCTGTCAAAGTCTTTTATCTCTGAAACCGTAATAGTTAGACTCCTGAGATTTTCATAGAGGATGTATAACTTTTGGGGCTATAGAGATAGAACGTGTTATTCACGTACATGTGTTTATTTCAAACAGTAATTAAAACTTAGTTCGCTATAAAAACAATTATAAAAAACATAAACCTAAAAATTAAAGCGTGTTCCGATAGGGACGTAATTTGCTATAGCAACAAATACTAAATCTTATAGGGTTTTCCGAAAGTGACATGTTATTAGAGTTTATGTACCTATTTATTTCTTAAGCTGTAGGAGGCAAGTATACGAAATTAATCCTAAAAACTAAAGGGTGTTCCGATAGAGACGTGATTGGCGTGTATATAGCCTAGGTTTGGAACGATAATAGGTAGACTCTTGAAGTTTTTACAGGAGTTATATGTGGTAATTTTTGTCTAAACTCCCTTATTTTTTAAATAAAAGCTTAAAGTCTTTGTAGTTTTAAGTTTTTTATTTCATAGGTTTTAGTTTTATAATTAGTTTTAATAGTAGTTTTTAATTTAGCGATATTGATAGATATAATTTAGATTAAGTTTTTATATTTATTTAGTTATTAATTAAGATTATTTATTTAATTTACCTATATTAAGTTTATTTAGTAAGTTTCAATATTTAAATATTTTACACTAAATACTTTATATTTTAAATATATTTAAGTTTTAAAATTAATATTCTTTTCACTTCACTTTACTCTACTCAATTTTTTTATCTCAATTTTACTTTTACTTTTCCTCTACTCTGTCTCTGTTTAAACTCTGTAGTTTCCTTCTGAACGTCTTTACAAACTGTGTCCGAGTCTATTTTATCTTGCCTCTGTTTTCTTCTCTGCCAAAATGTTGTTGTCAAAGCCTACTATGTCTTTTCGTGTTTGTGTTAGTGACTTTTATGTTTTTGTTTCTCTGTGTGTTGTATATGAATGTTTTTTGTATTGTTGTTTTTAGTATCTAGCCAAGGCATATTTAACCAGGTGACTGCACAAGGCGGAGCTAATATTAAAGAGAAATTTTTTCAGTTTTTTTTATATGGAGTTTGACATTAATCAGGTTTTTTTAAGAGAGAATAATATCTATTTTACTGTCAAAATCCATATAAAAAAAAATTCAAAAAATTTTTTGCTCAAATTTCCTCTCCCTTACGCTATCACCTTGTTTAATATGCCTTCTATCTAGCCTACTTAGTTTTCCTTAGCCATACTCTATCCTTATTGGTTGGTTCTAAATCTATTTGTCATATCATAGCCTACTAACGTGTGATTTTTTAAGAGCTTGAGAACTTTTTTTTTAAAAAAAACGCATAAAATTTGCAAAATCTCATCGGTTCTTTATTTGAAACGTTAGATTGGTCCATGACATTTACTTTTTGAAGATAATTTCATTTAAATGTTGACCGCGGCTGCGTCTTAGGTGGTCCATTCGGAAAGTCCAATTATGGGCAACTTTTTCGAGCATTTCGGCCGGAATAGCCCGAATTTCTTCGGAAATGTTGTCTTCCAAAGCTGGAATAGTTGCTGGCTTATTTCTGTAGACTTTAGACTTGACGTAGCCCCACAAAAAATAGTCTAAAGGCGTCAAATCGCATGATTTTGGTGGCCAACTTACCGGTCCATTTCTTGAGATGAATTGTTCTCCGAAGTTTTCCCTCAAAATGGCCATAGAATCGCGAGCTGTGTGGCATGTAGCGCCATCTTGTTGAAACCACATGTCAACCAAGTTCAGTTGTTCCATTTTTGGCAACAAAAAGTTTGTTAGCATCGAACGATAGCGATCGCCATTCACCGTAACGTTGCGTCCAACAGCATCTTTGAAAAAATACGGTCCAATGATTCCACCAGCGTACAAACCACACCAAACAGTGCATTTTTCGGGATGCATGGGCAGTTCTTGAACGGCTTCTGGTTGCTCTTCACTCCAAATGCGGCAATTTTGCTTATTTACGGAGCCATTCAACCAGAAATGAGCCTCATCGCTGAACAAAATTTTCGATATACACATTTCGAACCGAACACTGATTTTGGTAATAAAATTCAATGATTTGCAAGCGTTGACCGTTAGTAAGTCTATTCATGATGAAATGTCAAAGCATACTGAGCATCTTTCTCTTTGGCACCATGTCTGAAATCTCACGTGATCTGTCAAATACTAATGCATGAAAATCCTAACCTCAAAAAAATCACCCATTAGATATTTACCATGCGTGTAGTTTTATAACATGTAAGTAGTCCGTTTGTACAGTGGTTTGACTACCACATCCTACATATATTACTATCGCCATTATAAGAAATATTAAAAACAGTGATGCGATTTGCATTAACAGGTAGACCCTTAAACGGTTAAACGGTTTTGCGAAAGTGACAAATAATTACGTATGTAGGGTAAAACCTTTAAATATACGCTGATTATGTAAAAATTTGTCATTGTTGTGTTTGAATGAAACAACATCTACTTTTAATCCAATAATTATATTTATTTAATTCAGTCCCTAAATTATATTATTACTAACTATTAAAACGCGTGTCATCTCACCTTCGTAGACAGTACTCTTCTGCCTCAGTCACTCTTATTTCCGTTTTCGTTATGTCACAATAACAGTGATGCCAACACCTCCCCCATCAATAAACAAAATCTCTGAGCCGGTGTGGTTGTTTCCGCTGTCTAGCTGATCTTCGGATTGGCGTTAACACCTTTTCGCTGTCCATGTAATTGTCAGGAGCTGGCTGAGGTATTTGATCTTGATGAGACAATTGTTGCCGAGATTCAGAACATAAAATGTCTAGGGGTAGCTCCGAATCTGATTGATTATTTAATTGCTCCGAATCTGTTCCTTCTTCAAATAATCGCTTTGGTCGCAATCGCATTTGGTTTGCATGAGACCTAATCGTTTTATTGCCGTCACGTAGTAATATGCGGTACATAACTTTACCTAACTGCTCCTTAACTGTACCAGTTGACCATTTGAACTTGTTGCGGTAAACCTTTACATCAACGGTGTCCCCGACTTGGAACATACGATGTTTAGCATTATGGTATCTGTTGAATTTATTGTTTTGACGCTGTTGTCGTTTATCGAGATTGTTGTAGTTACGCTCATCTGGCTTAAGTAAATCCAATGGTGTCCTTACTTTCCATCCCAGCATAAGGTCAGCTGGACATTTTTGCATTGGCACACTCGGACATGGTGTAGTACGGTAAGTAGACAGGAACACTTGAAGAGCGTTGAGTACACTTCCTTCCCCTTTGTTTTTTTGAAGTGATCTTTTAAGCGTGTCCACAAACCTCTCTGCTTGGCCGTTTGATTGCGGATGATATGGAGCCGTACGCTTGTGATCGATTCCATTTTGATCGCAAAATAACTTGAATTGGGCGGATACAAACTGGGTACCGTTGTCCGAAACTATTGTTTGTGGAAGACCGAATCTGGCGAAAATAGATTCTAACATTTGAACGGTTTTGCTGGCTGTTGTTGTTGTTGTTGCGATAATTTCAGGCCACTTTGAATATGCATCTACAACGATAAAAAAATACGTGTTTTCGATCGGGCCTGCGTAATCAATGTGTACACGCTTCCATGGACCATCTGGTGTTCCCCATGATTCGAGTAGTGTCTTAGTTGGTGATTTAGCGACACTTGCACATTGATCGCAATTTTTAACTAATTCCTGTATATGTGTATCAATCCCTGGCCAAAACACATAGGATCTGGCGATTGTTTTCATACGTTGCATCCCTTGATGTCCTTTATGAAGCTGTTGTAAAATTCTGTTCCTGTACTTACGTGGTATGACCAGTCGTTCCCCATACATTAAACAGTCGTTTGAAATGTAGAGACCATCCTTATGTTTATGGAAACTTTGAACATCTGGATCAAGAATTTTGCCGGCGAGCTCTATCCAGCCATTCTGAACCTGTTGAATAACCGCTTGTAGCACGCCTGAATGTTGCGTAGCTTGTTGAACCATGCTGTGAGTCACTGGAAATTTTTTGAATATGTCATCTTGAACACGATCAATGTCGTCTTCAGTTTGAATTGAAGCAATAACAAATTCTTCATCTGGCTTGACGTGTTCATTTATAAGACGAGAAAGAACATCGGCGTAGCCAAAATTATTTGTCGATATGTATTCAATGTTGAAATCATACATTTTAAGCGTGAGGGCCCACCTCTGTAATCTATTCGCTGTATAGACCGGAATCCCTTTCTTTGAGCCAAAAATCGATAACAGAGGCTTATGATCGGTTTGTAGAGTAAAACGACGACCGAAAATGTACTTGTGAAATTTGGTAACGGCGAATATTAGCGCAAGTGCTTCTTTTTCTATCTGGCTGTAGCCTTGCTCAGCCTTTGTTAGCGACCTTGACGCATGGCTTATAGCTTTAGTAGAATTGTCGTCGTACCGGTGATATATGCATGCCCCGATGCCTGAATTAGATGCGTCAGCAGCTACGATTATGTCAAGAGATGGATTAAAATGCGTAAGGAGTAGATCTGATTTCAGGATCTCCTTGAATTTGTTAAATGACCGCTGACATTCTGCCGTCCAATTCCATACAGCATTTTTTCTAAGGAGTGCGTCCAATGGTCGACGTAGCACGTGCATTTCCTTGACATATTTGCCATAATAATTTATAGCCCCCAGATATGATTGTAGGGTTGCTATATCGGATGGCGGCGGCATGTTTGTTATGGCCTCAACTTTACTTGGGTCTGGGCGAAGTCCGTCCTTATCTATAACTTGACCTAGATATCGAATCGACCGCATACCGAATTTGCATTTTTCAAGCTTTAGGGTAAAACCGAAATCCTTGATTCGCTCGAGAACACGTGTTATCTGTTCGTTATGATTTTCTTCGCTAGTGCTAGAGACAATTATGTCGTCCATGTATGCAGCAACACCATTCAAATCATCGACCATGGCAGACATTGATTGTGTTAATGCGTTATCCTCTGTGATATGGTTACAAACTTGGCGTAAAGAAATGTCCCATAAATTAAACTTTTCGATGAAATCTATCCCGAGAAGATTTATGTCAGCCGCCACATAACATGTGCCAGTTTTGATAACATCTCTGAAATACATGTCACATTCAAATTGCCCATATATATTGAGTAGGCGCTTGTCTGCATTACGCGCTGCTGATAATGGTTTGCTTAACTCAGGTTTGCCAATGAGTTCCCACATCGACTTAGATATTATGGTAATATCGGAACCACAGTCGATCTGAAGAGTGACTTCAACACCATTTATACACACTGAAATGAATTTGCGCTTTTTGTGTATGCCACCAATGCCGCTAAGAGAAATTTCTTTGACAGAAGCTTTGTTACGATTGTATTTTGAAAATGTACTTATCTTGTTTGGCTGTTTGTTGGGAAAACAGCCACAATAACCCTCCTTATGTCCGGTCCGGGAACACTGCTTACATTTGTAATTTTTATATTGGCACACATTCATGTAGTGCATTTCGCCACATGCCCAACATGGTGTGCGTGGTGTCTTACGCGTGGTAGATGACAAACCGACTGATCTGCTATTTTCTGATTGCGTATGGTGCGACTTTTCTGAACTTTTCCTGTCAACTCGTGTCTGCTTTACTAGATTTACTGCTGCCTTCGACGCGCTTACTTTCTCAATTAAATTTGCATCTGACTTTAAATTAATAAGCATCTGACACTCGGCTATAAGCTTATCAATTCCTTTTAATGTGCCGTCGTTTAATTTTGATAGAAGGAGGGTACGAATCTCTTTGTCGCGCGATGATTTTAGCCCCAGTATGAAAATCAAACCTTTGAAATCATCCGCAGATATTTTAGATAGCTCAAAACTTTCGCACAATTTATTCACTTTGCTTCCATATGTAGTAAAATCTTCTAAGTCGCTTTTTTCCATTTGCAGGCACTCGTATCGTCCATGAAACAGTGATCTTTGCGGTCCAAATAACTCTTTAAGTTTTTGCACGGTTTCACCAAAATCAAAATCATGTGTCATCTTCGGCAAAATCAAGTTGCAGTATTTCTCATAATTTGATGTATGAATTTTACGTAGCAAAAGTCTTACTTTTGTAGGGTCGTCAAGATTTTTTCAATCTTCCTTAAAAAGTTGTTCATATCTTTTATACCATGATTCAAAAAATACTGCTGCATCTGCGTCGTAACAAAATTCGGTGATTTGTGCTGAGAGATCAAATGCCGTATTTGAGGTTATGTTCTTAGCCTCGTTTCTTTGTAAAAGTTGTTGAAGTATTACATCTTGATTTTGTAATAGCTTGGTTAATGTTTCAATGCACTTTTCTGTCATCCTGTATGATTGCTGCTGATGATGATAAGTTCCACTGGAGAAGAGTAAGAAGGTGGACGACTTAAAAAATGTAGAGTAATCAAATAAAATTGAAATGTGTGTTTATTTGATTGTTGATAATCTGAACCGTGAATCCTCGTCGCCACAATTATGTTGTGTTTGAATGAAACAACATCTACTTTTAATCCAATAATTATATTTATTTAATTCAGTCCCTAAATTATATTATTACTAACTATTAAAACGCGTGTCATCTCACCTTCGTAGCCAGTACTCTTCTGCCTCAGTCACTCTTATTTCCGTTTTCGTTATGTCACAATAACAGTGATGCCAACAGTCATCCATAAATTGTATTATTACTAACTATTAAAACGCGTGTCATCTCACCTTCGTAGCCAGTACTCTTCTGCCTCAGTCACTCTTATTTCCGTTTTCGTTATGTCACAATAACAGTGATGCCAACAGTCATCCATACCAAAAACAAAACCACAAAATATAAGGTATTTCGATAATGACACGATTTTGCATATATATCTTTATATTTGAACAGTGGTCGGCTGACACTTAAAAATTACACAGATTATATTTTACAATATCTACAGTACCAACATGTAACGAAAAAAATTTATTAAAAATAAAAGTGTGTTCACTACATGTCGCGAATTTGAGTAATTTGGCCTTCTCTTCTAAACGTTGTAGACAGACACTTGATATTTACACAGGGTTTTTAGTACCCTAGTATTCAAAATAATTCAAAACAAAAGGGTGCCCTATTAGACATGAAAATATTAACAACTTGAATTTTTAAAGTTGCACTGAACATAGTAACCAACGTGTGTGGTTCTAAATCGGTCTTGAGTGATTTATTTCTTTAAAATTAATCACCTAATTTGTAATAAAAAATATCCTTTCAACTTAGAGAGAATAAGATAAATAATACTTTATAACTAATGTGCGGTTTTTGTATTACAGGCGAGTGGTTTGTCTAGAAAATTTGTATGAAAAGCACATAATTTTTTGAGTGATTCCTATACACGATGAGCCGCTCGCCTGTAATACAGAAACCGCACATAAGACGAACTTAAGCCTGACTTCAGAATTTTATCTGATTGGTATAACAATAATTTTATATGGTTTCCTCAACAGTGTTTTTTTCCTTGAGTGTTGTAAAATTTATTAAATAAAAAACATTTACTTGTGTACATACAGTGCAGCAGTAAATTAAATGCATTTATTTTACCTCAGAATTTATACACACATTTTACATTCATCTAGCGTAAAGTGGCGTCGACTTCTTAAAATCAAAAGTCACTGTTGTCCACTTCTTTCCATTGATTTCACACAAGATCGTCATTTTTTTCCTCTCTCTTTTTGATTCTAGCTTTGCGATTAGAGAAAATTTAGTTTAAATAGTTGAATAGTTCAAGGAAATGTTGTCGGAATCATCTGGTTATAGTAATAACACAACTTTAATTTGCTTCTTCTTTGTAATATTTTATGTATTTCGAAAAATATAGACGTAAATTCGGCATAGTTTTGGTCAAATCTTTTGAATAGTCAAGAAGGAAAAGTGGTAATTTTCTTGACAAAATTAATTCATAAACAATCTGATGTCAATCAACGAAAAAAAAAAAATGAGAAAAGGCAATGTTTTTATAACTTAATTAAAGTAAAAATTAAAATTAACTTTAATTTCTTATTATATTCAAGTAAATAAAATAAATCTTTCTACATCATATGCTATTTTGACACAATGAGAAGCTTTAAGCTTGAACAACGTAAATTTTATTTTTCGAAACCTATTTACACACAAACTTTAAAAATTTATGTCGGTGTTGTTAGGTCTATACCTATGATTTCTCTTTGAAACGACTTTATTTAAAAAACTATTGTTTTTAATGCGATGTGAGTGGAAGCACTTTGTGCATATAAGGGTCATTCATATGTGCAGTTTGTACTAGAAATTATTTTTAAAATAACACTACCTGCGAAGTTGTTGCTTCTCTACAGAAAACACCGAGAATAGAACCTGCAAACCCCAGTCTTCAACTTGTACACTACCAATCATTCTATCGAGGCACTAATATTTAGAAAGAACCTACATATAGAATCTATATATAGGTTGATGTTTAAATGCATTTGAGCAGGCCTCTAAAATAGATCCTGACAACAACGAGTATAATATATAATAAGCAAGTAGTTTTTATTTTTGATAAAAGCAGCCAGAAAATTATCCTTATTTTGTAACTTTTATGGTTATGGTCCAGAAAATATATTTTTAAAAAAATTAGTATTTAATAGCTGTGCCCACACACGTTGTGTGCGTCCTGACAATATTTTATTGGCAATATTTTTTCTTTGAAAGGATAAAATTCTAAAATTTATATAAAATTTTAAAAGCTATTGTAAAGCTCTGAAAAGATAGGTAGGAAATAAGTTAGTTATTATTTTAGAACAGAGCCATATGTTGGGAAACATTGCTTAGAATACCTTAAAATATGCCTTAAAGAATGCCTCATACGTTCCTTAAAATATGTTACAGTAGAGTCCCTCGGGTGAAAAATCTCCCATGTGTAATATTTTCGGATTTTGTAATGAAAATATTTGTTTTTTTCATTTAATTCAACTTTTTTTTTAATTTTCGGTCTTCAATAAAATACCAAATTAAAGAATAAAAACAACTTAAATCATCCATTAAATTCAACCGGATGTTAATATCACAAATAAAAGTTTAGCTTGATATGGTAAAAATAAAAAATAACTAAAAACATAAAAATAACTAACTAATTTTTCTCGTTGCAATTGCTGCATACAAAATATGCAATTTTGTGTTGCCCGCAAATAAATTTTTGGCAGGTTGCACATGCCGAATAAGTCTTCCTAACATATTTCGGGCAAATCTCACATCGGGAACCGAAATCAGTTTTCTTCTTTTCCCATTCGATGACGTAGAAGGGTCATTCATCGCTAATTTGACGTATGATGTTCACCAACGTAACTGCAGAATCTGTCCTTGGTAAATGAGGACGCCGCTGAATTTCCGCTTTGACCAATTCCATTCCTATTTCATGAAGAAACAACCTCCTTTTGTGTAGTTTTCCTTTATTCCAATCGTTGTTCATTTCTTGCCACAAAACGTACGCATTTACTGCTGATATCATCGATTAGTTTTTCTTTTCACAGTATAAGTACCCACCAGCTGATCTAAGGTGTCTACCCCGGCTTTAGTTTTATTATAAAATGATAAAATCTCTGGCAACTTATTTCCTTCATTCAATACAGATTTGTCATGATGAAGAGTACTAAGGGTGTTGATAATTTTGTACTTTTTTGGAACGTATTGCACAAGTGAATTCTTGTCGTTAAAAAAGAACATGCTAGAGAAAACTGCACGCTTACGAAGTTCTTGTTTCGTTGATTGCGGCAAAAACGTTTAATTGGACCGTACTGTGCCCACAATAGTGTTTTTTTGTTTTTAGCAACTCAAGTGCAAGATCATATGATGTAAAAAAAATTATCACACGTTATATTTCGCCCTTTTAGATCTCTGATTAGTTCTAGAACCACTCTTTGGCCTTGATCTTTTTCGGGTGATGCATCAGGAGCTGTCTTACCAGTGTATATTTGAAAATTCCATGTAAAATTTATCACACTGTCACACAGAATCCACAGTTTTATACCATATTTTGCGGGTTTCGACGGCATATACGGCTTAAATGAACATCTGCCTCGGAACCCCAATAGTTGCTCATCAACTGTAACGTTTTCATGTGGGATATCAATACCTTTTTTGGTTATCTACCCATTTATCCCATAACTCTCTGATTGGAGCTAATTTATCACTAGCTCTGCTTTCACTTCTGCTGTTCTTATCATCAAATCGAATAACTCGACAGATTTTTGAATTGTTTCAATGACATCGCTGATCGGAATAAAGATCTTCCTGTTTCTTCACTCCACAAGCTTCCTAGTGACTAAAGTTTCTGGAAAACATATCAAAAATGCGTCTTTTATACTAGCAATGCGACTTAAAGCATAAGTTATTGTATTTTCTGCACATGCTCGTCCAACAGATCTTGACAATTCAGTAGACCACGTCTTTTTATCTTTAGATAAAATGCTTTTTTGAGTGCGTACATCTAATTCTTCTTCATCGCTTTCGTCACTAGAAGAATGCGGAATTTCTTCAAACAAACGCTAAAAAAATTCAGCATTTTTTAGTTTTTCAGTAACAACTTGTTTTCAAATTAATTTTTTAAAACGGGGAAAAACATTGCTTTACATTATGGAAAACATGTGGTTGGACTCTGCTGCCAGAAATATTAAATTTCTGTCATAAAGGTTACCATTATAAAATAATTATTAAACAAAATTCTTAATGGACCCGATGGACTTTAAAGTAATTTTTCAAATACTTTCAAAATTAGTTATTATGTAAAGAAAATTTTTCGTTTTTTTTTAATGCAAATTTTTTTTAATGAGATTTCACCCGAACACCTTATGAGGGTTAAATACCACGTTCTGTTGGAAATAAGACATTTTTGCAAAAAAAAAAGTATTCTATATTGGTATCAGGATACTAAGGTACCTCCGCACAAAAAAATATATTTACAGATAATACAGTCACACGTCATACTTAATTTTAAAATTCATTGATTAGTCAAATTTAAATAACGAATAATGCGCCGCCTGTGTAGCATTTAGTTTTATCCGAATTAAATAAATATTATTTTCCAAGTTTCTGTATTAAAATAAAATACATATGAACAGGTGCCTATATTAAACAAACACAAATTTGTAATATTTTTAATAGAATATTTAAAAGATTTAATTTAAAGTTTATTGACAAAAACAATATACATATATACATACATATATATGTATATATATTTATATACATACTAAATATGTATGAATGTATATTTATCGTTATATTTTATATTCTATGCAAAAAGTTGGAAAAATAAAATATTTATTTTTCTTTGTATTTTTAGAATATTTACGACATTAAAATAATATTAAAAGTATGTACTTAAAGCATTAAAAGCTTGTAAACACATACATAAATATATTTTTGTATACATTAAAAACACCAACAACAAAAATAAAAATATGTAAATAAAACAATGGCTAAAAGAAGTTTAAAATATTCAAACACTGATGTGCATTTGTTATACAATATAAACACACTATCATAAGATAGATGAATAGATAGATACTAAATAGAAACAGTAATGCATATATGTTTTTGGCCAATGTATATAACAGCATGAGACTTATACTATGATAATTGATGTTTATATAAAAACTTTTTCATGTTCCGACTTTAACCCATTCTCCTTTAACTTAACTGTTGCTGATTACAGTTCGCTAATTTTTTATACAGCTCTAGAGCTCTAACCATAGCGGTTAGGCTACTGAAATGTTTTAAATTTCAGGATTATTGTCTTTCTTTCTTTAAAATTGTTTTTTTTTATTCCTTTTAGATTGTTTTCGCTGACAGCAAGAAAATGTTAGGTTTTTTGTTAATTTTTAACTATTTCAAAAATGTTCGAAAAATTTAAATTAAATTTTTATAATTTTTCTATTTTTTCTATTAAATTAACATAAGTCCATATTTAATATCCTTAAAATTGTCTTTTTTTAACCGACTTCAAAAAAGAAGGAGGTTATCTATTCGTCTGAATGTTGCTTTTTTATGTATGTAACCGCAGAACTCAGCCATTTCTGCACCGCTTTCAGGTTGGTCCCATTTTAAAATCAGTTCATTATATTAAAAATTAAATGGTGTCCCATACAACATACATGTTTTTTACGTGTATTAAGAACCGTAAAGGGCACCAAATTAAAATTTTAAAAAATTGCGTGTCGCTATAGCTGCCAACATCAGAAATTAATAAAAATATAAATTTAAAATTTAAAGGGTGTCCCCATAGGTGACGTAATTTGACCTATTTGAGCCTATCTTTTGAACCGTTATAGGCAAATCCTTGAAAATTTGACAGAATGTCGATTACTCTGACCGTTGTAATAAAATGTATAAATATTCAAAATTTTAAAGGGTGCTTCAATAGTTCATTTAATTTTATGTATATGGCCATACTTTTGAACAGTTGTACACAGACCGCTGAAATTTACAAAGAACCTGTATTGCTAAGTCCGCTAAAACAAAAATTATAAAATTTGAATTTGGAAATAAAAGGGTGTCCTAATAGTTAATGTAATTCTATGTATGTGGCCAAACTTTTGAACTGTTATAGACAGACAGCTGAAATTTACAAGGAACCTGTATTGCAAAGTCCACTATAGCAAGTATACAATTTGATAACAAGTATAAATATTTGGAATTATAATGTAAAGGGTGTCCCAATAGTTCATGTAATTTGATATATATGGTTAAACTTTTTAAACGTTATAGACAGATAGTTGAAATTTACAAAGAATCTTTGTGGCCAAGTCCTCTATAACAACAGGTCTTTAATTTAAAACTGTAAATTAAAGGGTGTCCGAATAGGTGATGTTATTTAATCTATGTGACCCTATCTTTGAAACCGTTACAGACAGAGGCTTAAATGGTGTCCCCATAAAATACGGATGCTGGTGAAAATAGCTTAAATTTTGAACAGTAATAGGTAGATGCTTGACATTCACATAGTCTTTACTTTTTTCCGCTAATTTTGGTGCATGTATTATTTGGTTTAAATCTAATTCTTACAGATTACTTCTTACATTTTTAGTTTATAATTGGTGCCCTTCTATCTGTTTTGAAGTCGGTTTTTTTGCAAAAATTATTGTTATACAAATTATCATAAGTCCATATTTAATATCCCTAAAATTATGCTATTTTGTTAATGATAAAGTTTTGAGATGGTTTTACATTAGAAAATTACATACAATTGTTTGAACAATTTAGGCTCGTTATTATACCTTGCCTTTAAAATACAACTATAGTGTATAGGCAACTTTAGCTAGTGTAAAAATAAAATAATTATTTTAAAAATATGGCTGTATGACTGTATTCGTATATTCACTAAAAATGTTCAGTTTTATATTGTTAGTGAAAATTTAAAAGCCCCTGAAAGTAGTGCTGAAGAAAGTAAATAAAAAAATTATTTTTTTTTTTGTTTTAAGTTAAACGCTATCACATAGTATGAATAGTATGTTAAAATGATGATGGCATCATTGTTAAAGGACCCATTAATAAAAATTGGTATAGGCTTTTACTACCTCTTGGTAGTCAAATCCGTGTATTATTAGTATTTTTCAAAAAGTTTATATTCTTACACTGTGTTATTTGTTAACTTACAACATTCAAATTTAAAAAAAAAAATAAAAAAAAGAAAATAATTTACATTCTGCTTGTATCTTTTTTATCTTTGCCTGTTTAGAATAACGATCCTAAGCCTTAAAAATTATTAATTCATTATTGATTTTTAGAAACCAACTTCGGTTTTTTTCCGTATGAATTTGTCTTTTTTTCTACCGTGGAAAGCTTCAAAGGAGGTTCCAAATATTTGTGATTTCAACAGCACAACGAATATGCCGTATAGTCTTCTAAAGCACAACCAATTTTTTTGTAAAATGCTACAATTTTATTTTTTAAAAAAGCCAACACTAATTATATCTGAATGTTATTACTCTATCACTCTCTGTATCAGGCATGTAGATATTTAAAAGAAATAAAATAATTCGGGCGTGCTTTTACGAAACCTATTAGAAAGCGATCAGACATATCGTAAATCAAATATCCCAAATACGTCCAAATCCGTACGGAATATCTGAAAATCTATAAAAAAAATTAAGTACAAATAATATTTAAAATACATATTTATGGATTGCATGAAGTACAAATGAAATGATAGAAACTTTGCAACAAAGTTGTTTTTATTTTCTTAGTTTCTTAGAAACGTTGCAGCAATCCAGTGAACATATTTGACATTTTGTGGAATTGTAATTTTGGGTTTCATTCATTTCTTTTAATTTTGATTGAATTGGGATTTTTAAACGCGTTTTTCCTGTTTTGTAGGAGAGACTTCGTTCTTCAGTTGTTGCTATAAGAAGTAAAAATCGACCAATAATAAAGAGAGTTATTAATAAGTTTTTAACTTAAATTTTGCTAGAAAATGACAAACTTTGGTCCCCGCACTGTGGTTCATGTTTTGAGAAGGGGGCCAAAAATTATTTTTTTGTGGTAAGCGGTTTCAAAGTTATAGTACTCATTTGAAAGTAAATACTAGAATGCCTGGGTGCAAAGATATTACTACTCTATTTTCACACTATCACAGAGAACAGGGTGGTCCAAAATGAACTTTCTTTGTAATTTGCTAAAATTACCAAATTTTTTAGAAAATATTAATTTTTAAATGCCTATAAATTTTTTGTTTTAAAAGATTTTGTTAATTTAAAATTAAATATCTTATAAGCTATTAGTTCCCAAACAATTAAGTCTTTCTATTTTTCAGAAATTTTTAAACTTTTTTAATAGAACATAACTCCTTGAGCTCAAAACAGGTACAAAAATCTTTCACCAGTTTGTAGGCCTTTACCACATTATATATCCGTCGGGTTGCGACCGTAGGCACGAGAACAATTTTTCTACCCCAAGGTCCGATTAACATAACCAATTATTTTCTGCAAAGCTTTGCAACGGTGCTTTGTTGAGTAGTTCGTCCTTTTTAATTCAAATATAAAGAAAGAAATAGACCAGTAATATTTTGGCTCCATAGGTACTCTGGTATTTTCTTTCAAATGAGTAATATAGCTTTGAAATCGGTAACCATAAAAAAATGGTTTTTTGGCCGCCTTCCCAAAATATGTGCCACAGTGCAGCGTCGAAAATGTCATAGCTATTGCTTATTTTATTTGTGGTAGAATCAATAAACCCTCTGCAGGTAGACATCCATAAAGAGCAATGCAAAATACATATATTTTTTCGGAAAAAATTATAAAAAACAAAAATTATTTTTTCTCTTCAATAAGTATTGTTGGATATCGTAAAAAATATCCGTCAAAAAGGTAAAGTCATAAAAAATGGAAAAAATAAAATTCTCAATCATAATTGGTGGACTTGGTGCTCCAAGTCCACCAATTTTATAAGATAATTTTTTGTTAAAATTTAGATAAGTTCAGAGCACAAGACCTGAAACTTAAATTATTCTCGCATTTTGAATTAAAACACAAGTTTTGCTAAGAGAACAATAGTTAAATGAGGATTATACCCATTATACTCGAAATGTAAGTATAAATTTATTTGTCTAAAGTAGGTAAAAGCCAAAGAGGATCTAATGGAAATTCATCAAGACTTTTTTTCAAATTATCCCTGTGCCCTTAATTCAATCAGTTGCATATATTTATCAAAGTGAAAATAAATAGTTCATAGTTAATCTTTGTCAATTGTGTATTGTTGTCGGTGATTAAAATCGATAAAAATGAATGGCACTGTATTGTGGATTATAATCAAAGGCCCCCAACCAAAAAAGTGGTTAAAATGAAAAAGCATTGGTTTGCTAAATATTTAGCAAAGTGACACAAATCTACCTTGTTGAAAGCTGGTATGCTACTGATTTAAAATTTTTACATGTTTTGTTCTCTGTGAGATTCTTGTTGAGATTGTGTAAGTATTCACAGACCCTTAGGGGTTTGCGTGGGTGCTCTTGATTATAATGAATAATTTTTTTTACCATACGTCCTATAATATTAAACATAAATTTATACATGTAAAATGCCTGAATCGTCTGAAGTGAAGAATAAATGAAACTGTATATTTTGGAAAAACAACACCAGTGAAAAAAAATTTAAAATTGAAGATGGGAAAAATAACTCAATCAATTAATTCTTATGTCTTTAAAAATTCAGTTATGCTGATATACTACTACGGCTTTATTCTAAAGTCGCTATTTCAAATAGTTATCTAAACTAGTAGCATCAACACAGTTAGCCGAAGCCGCTGGTTATAAGTATTATAAGTTGAAGTGCTTTGTCTAAGAGCCAAAGCCACTTTGTCAAATTAGTCTGCCAAAGCCTCTAAGTAGTCTAAATAGTCAGCCGCATATGATGTGTCAAAACAGTCAGACAAAGCAGGTGTTTGTCTTTTAGATCTTTCATTGTTTATGCAACAAATTTTTCTTTATATTCGCTTGCTTTAAAGTTGGCTGATATTTTACCAATACATATTTTGCAGAATGCTATTGTGCTCTGGTTTACACGAGCTTATAATTACCCATCGAATTCATTTACGAAATAAAAGATAAGTTTTACCAAACGGCATCTCTGTAGGAATACATCACAGAAAAATTTGTTTCAAAAGAGCACTAAAAGAGTATAAACTATCTTGAAATTGTTGCGCTCGTATACGCACATACCTCATTTCGGTTGAATCTAGCGGGGTGGGTTATAACTTGAAGTTTTAAGATGGCTGCAAGGAGCTATATAATAACTTAAAGAGAAAAAATATGGATAAATAAATTTTACAAAAAATACATTTTGAAACAAAAAAAAAAAAATAATAAAACAAGTGGAAAATATAAAAGTTGAACACCATTAAGCCCATGTATGGGTAAAGCACAAAAAAAAGCATCAACACGAAACTTGTACTTGCAATTCTTGTATTCAATTGTGTTACTTCTTTTACATACTCATGCTACATACTCGTTACTCGTTACATATGCAGCTACAACCAAAGTGTTTCTTTCTTTTTTTTTTTTGCGAATCTAGTTGACGCCATTGTCACAGCTAAAAAAATAAAGTTATAAAAAAGCACAAGTTAAAAACACAAGAAACTTCTTTTTTACTTTTCTGAATACAGTTGTGTTAGGAAAAGTAGCGAGATACTTCCTTTTTTAAATAACAGCTACACTTTGCTATAAGTAATTTTTAAACTAGTTAATTTATAAACTTGAAAGCAAGAGATATCAATACTGATTAACTAACAAATATTTTGTATTTAAATTATTTTTGAAAAAAAATTCACACACACACATCGGCTGAAATCGCTGCACTCTGTTTTTGCATTTTATGCTGTTAAAAGAGTAGCACAAGAACGATGTCGACTATTGTTGGTAAGTAAGTAGTTGTTACAAGTTTATAGCACTGTCGCGTCATTGTGGACAGGAAACGTATTGCAAAATGTTGTATTTTTTATTGGCATTAATTTATTTTATTATTAAATTTTTAACATTTTCGCAATCGTGATTTTTGTGGTGTGAACATTTCCGTTTTTGTGGTTGCATTGTATCCACAACGCAGCCACAAAGCAAGTGAGAATTGTTTTTTATTTTTATTTTAATTTTTACCGATGCTTTTATTTTGTGATTTATTTTTAAGATTTTCCTTTGCTTTAAGTTTTATTCAGCTACAGACAAGTGTGTAGAAAAAGTTTAAATTGTTTGGTTTCTTATATGTAAGCATGTTATTGTTAGTGCCTAATATATATGCTGTGATAGGTTAGGTTAGGTTAAGCAGGCAGCTCCAATACAGCTCACTTGGGTCCAAGTATTGGTCCCTTTGTGTAACCTGCAAAAGAGGAGAGGAAAAAGGGAGAGATAGAAAAGAGAGAGAGAAAAGAGAAAAAGCGTTGAAAGAAGACATAGGATAAAGTCACAGACAGACAGACAAACAGCTTAAAGGTAGATAGAGAAGAGTCAGAAGTGTGGGGAGGTAGCCAACGGAGGGCAGGTTGGTCAAGCCAGGTTGTTAACGAGATTGTCTATGCCTCGTCAAGTGTAGGTTGGTTAGAAAACCATCCGCTGCTTCTCAGAAAGGAGTTAATCCTGCTCGGTTCCAATATGGAGACCCAGGAGAGGCTTGCAAAGCACCTTTGTCCAAGGTATTGAAGGCGTTGGTATTCTAACGCAGGGCAGTGGCAAAGGAGGTGTTCGACAGTTTCCTCCTCTTCCTCATCCTGACAACTTCTACAGAAATCGTTGTAGTGGAGACCCATTCTTCTTGCATGAGTTCCGAATAGGCAATGCCCAGTGATCGTTGATATTAGATCACGTAGCTGCATTTTTGGCAGCCGAAATAGCAAAGCCGTTTTTTCTGATCCAGTATAGGCCAGATTGTCCTCGTCGTTTGACATGTCGACTCATTGGACTATATGCAGTGATGGTGATATAATAAAAACATTCGTTAGAACATTAATTTATTCGTTTTCTCTTTTACAAAAAAAAATTTATTTTTTTTAAAGTCTGAAAACTATCACATGTATTACTTCAAACGATATCATAAATTTCGGACACAAAAAAAATACAAGAAAAAATTAATGACGACAAATAATTAAAAATTTGCCACTGCCGCAAAAATAAAAAAATCTAAATTCATGCAACAATTTTATATTTACGTTTAATATTTTGTGGTATAGTCACATTTCATATCACATTGAGACATCTATTTTACATTATTTCAACCAAATTGTGAAGCTTACTAGGCCATATTGTTTCACGCAGGTTTTGGAATTGTGTTGCCTTCAACCTTTTCTCCACTTTATACCAAAAAAATCGCTTGGATTGAGATCAGGGGACTGTTTCTCCAAGCAATGCTTCATATATTTATGTGTTTTGAATCGTTGTCGTGCATAAAATTCCACAATAGCGATAAATTTCCTTCAGCGAATAGTATCATTGGATTTGTTATAATATTTTTGTATAGATCGGCACCTAGTCGTGTTAGCACTTATCCGACGGTGATCTTACCACGGAGTGAAATAAAAGCGTAAACTAGCGCCATCATTGTGTAGTATAGCAACAGTATAGTACAACAGCACACTTTGATCCACGATGCACCATCTTTGCCAACCGGCCACAGAGATGAGTGGGTCTCTGTGATGCTACTGGTTCCCGTGGTACCACTCCGTTGTCCACTGGTCGGGTCTAGAAGCCATGCCGATTTGACATAGAATCACCCAGAAGTTTATTTAAGCAATTTCCATCTGACGATGATAATTGAATACAGTTTTCCTCATATTACTTTGTTTGAGTTTGGTGGTTAAATATGTAATATTTATTAAACACGCATTCATGGTTTGCTAATATTTAAAGTATTGTAATTAAATTAAGGTTATTCATTGTTGCAATTAAAAGATTAGGATTGTAATATTAGGGTTAGTTAATATATGGAATTCAAGTAATAATAAAATACACACTGTGTAATTTTTTAAGTCATGGCAAAATAACCATATACGGACACCACTACGTGATAAAAGACCAAAAAAAAGACCCCTGTCTCCCAGTTTTGCCCAAAGTCATCCAGGTTTTTTTTTATGGGCCCTCAAAGATGTGGGGCCTCGATGCAAAAAATGATCATTTACTCAAGCTCATATTTTGCAAACCGTTTGAAATTTTGATATACTCTCTGAGACAAAGTGGTAGCTCTTATCATAAAGAACAAAAATTGTGAACATATAAAATCAAAAAAACTTAATCACCTAATTTGTTAACATCTAATTTGTAATTTATACTTAGAGTGTATATAACGAACTTCTAACTAAAAATGCTTTTACGCACTACACGCATGGTCGTCACTATACGTGGCTGTGTAGGGCTTGCCACAAGTGTAGAGTACCGACTAAAAAACCCCCTTGTCAGGCGTTGGGAATGATATCCACCCCGGGACCGCTTGCGCATTACTTCGGGGTGGTTCCCTGCTCGACCTTAAGCCGTGATCTTGTTCGCCTCCGTTCAGACCTGCAGTGTTTGATGATACGTTCACTCCTCAATAGTTTGGGTCACGTCAAATGAAGTTTTGGTATACAAATAGGTAACCAGAAAAACCTGAAATGAGAAATTATTATCTAAGGAAAAGCATCAGGTTGGCCTTGGCACTTCCACTATAGCTAGAACGATGAAATTTGGCATAAGAATAGATCACACAAATCTAAAAACGAAATATTATTGTCTGCGGTCGGGCACTAGGTAATACTTTTCTCATATCCATACAAAATTAATAATGAAAAAAGGAATTGTATACCGTACTTGTCCTACACAACAATTTCTGGATAAGAATTAATGTTTCGGTGCGGATTTGAATTGAAGAACTTATCTTTTATTTACAAAAAAGTATTAATGGACAAAAAGAAAGCAAATGAAAAGTTTTGTTTAAATGATACATTTATTAAGTGCATTATTCACTAGAACTTGCAATTTTATTCTGTTGTAAAGATAAGGTTACGTGATAGTGAAAAAATTCATATAATTACCAAAGAATTCTAAAATAAAATCATGAGCACGTAAAATGTTCTGCTTAAACTGGTTTTCTCAGTAAGATTTGCAATTTAAGTTTTATATTTAAAATTAAGCGCTTTACAAAAGAACTTCAGCAAAGCAATTAAATGTTAAGAATACAAAAAACATTTCGTTGTTGTGGTATTGTAAACATTAAATTACGTGTAAATACATGCGGGAACAATACGCACACACAGACACTCTCTTACAAATAAAAAATGCCGGAGACGATATAAAGTTGTGCAAACATAACAATGCAATACACGTTTTTGCAACAATTCAATTGGATTTTTATTAAATATTTAAACTAAAAACTACTTTTTGCGCGCACAGATACAAAGTTATGCAAACATAACCCAGCAAAAAATTACGTTTACTTGGAAGCAGGTTTGTAAGGGAGAAAGAAATAGACTCTCCCTTTCAACCTGCTTCAGGAAGGTGTGATTTTTGTTTGCGATATCCCACTTGGTAGGTGTTTTTGCTTCACCAAATTCTTTATAAAAACTTATTTGCTTACATACCTGCATTCGCGTAAGTGAGAGAGGCCTCTTTGTTTCACTAAATTTTAGAAAGAAAACTTATTCGCTTACATACCTGCATCCTCGTAAGCGATAGAGGATGCAGTTTATTATTATTGTCTTACAATTATAGCATTCTCGAATGCCCTTATTAATGCGCTTGTGAGAACCGCTTTGAAAGACATGAATTTTATTTTACTGTTTACTAAAACCCAATAATTTTTGCTGGGTATTATCGACAATCAAAAGTAAAGATATATATATTTTTGTATATTTAAGTTGTTGTTGTATAACGCATACATATAATTTTATGTGAGTACATGTGTGACTTTACGGGTATTGGATTTGTTTGTAGATGTATCCATGTGTGTGTGTGTGTGTTTTTTTAAATTGACTTAGATTGTAGCACATACTGGTGTAGTCGTCGTCTATATTTACAGAAAGAAAATGTAATTACTTGATTACAATTTTGGCAACCGACAGCATTGTTGTGTTGGCATAACAAAAAAACAAAAATAACAAAAAAAGAAAAACAAAAATTTTATTTACGCCAAAAAAGAGGTGGCAAAAGATTTCTACTAAATTACATCATTATCAAACTGTCATTTTCAGATAATTAAATACCTAATTTAATGTAAAACTATCTAAACTATTCACGTTATTGTGTCTTAGTTTAAAAAACAAAAGTATCCTTGAAATTTATTTAGTAACTAACTGTGCCGACACACGTTGTATGCGTCCTGACAATATTTTCTCCGATTTTGCTTTGAAAGTAACACACACCAAATTTTAAGACTCAAATTTTAAGCGTTACGGAAGGCCTTTCGCTATTTTCTGCTAGAAGGCCTCCAATTTATTGCCTTTAAGACACTAGCCGAATATAATGCATTTTCTGGACCACTACATATTTTTTCTATATTATTTGCCACCTAATATTTGTTGTTACTTCAGACAACCTTCGGTTAGCAATGAGAGCTACTTTTTGTTTATTTTTTTATATGCCAACATTCTTCTTTAATTGATACTAAGCGAATTCATACCAGGTGGAGGCGATAGCCCGGCTGATTATTTTTCTCTCTCTTTTTTTTTGCTAATGTCTTGTCAAAAATTCATTATTTTATATGTATATGCTAGTAGAATGTCGAAGTTATTGTTGTGTTGTAGCTCCAGCCGTAGTGCTCTCACCTGAAATCAATTCGCCTTGGTTGATACTAATCCTTTATCAAGGCGAATTTATATCAGGTGGTGAATTTTGTTTGTTTTCGTTTTTTCGAGGCAGGTTTTATGAAAATTTGTTTATTCAGAAACAATAATGAAAACAAACACAAATTTGAAATGAAAAAAAAAATTATTTAAAAAAGCTTATAACATGTACGACAGGTGCCAAAAAAAAAACACTTCCTCCTTACCTTTAAAGGTAGAATTTTGTAATTTTTTCAATCTTGAAATATTTTTTTTTAATAATTGCAATTTTATTTCTTTTTTTTTTTAAATTTAAAAAATAAACGAATATTTGACAGCTGCCATGCACAAAAAATGTAAAGAAAAAAATAATTAAATTCGCCGTGATGCCACCTAGTAAAATAGATTCGCCTTGGACAGAGGCAGCCAACCAAACAAAACACATGTTGTTTTTATTGTTGTATTTCGTGTCGTCTCGCTTTTACCTGATAAATGGATTCGCGTTGTAGAATCCATTTATCAGGTGAAAGCATAAACCATAAAATTCCTTAGTCTATTTCAAGGTACAATGTGTGAGCCAAGGCGAATTCAAGCTGGTGTTAAAAGCACAGCTGTCATTTGTTTGTTTACGTTATTTGCCGGCTGGTTCTTTCAAAATTTGTTTATTTAGAAACAAAATGTAAGACAAAACACAAAATTAATATTTTCAAAAATCACAAATATTGAATTTTTTATTTTATTTTATAAGTACACCCAATTCGGTTTTTACACGGTCTTTTTTTACACGGTTTTGATTTAACGACGTTTGAAGTTTTACGAAATATTTTCATATCAAAAATTTAGTGGAATTCTCTTTTTTTGCATACAAGCATTTTTACTTGTTAGAGCAATTGAAATGTGTTAATATTTTGTGAACTATTAATGCATCTCTAAAAGAACACGTCGAAAATTACAAATAAAAAACTACAACGTAAAGCCATTTCTTTAGAAAACAAAATTGAAATTTTAGATAGCCTTCGAAGTGGAGAAGACTCAACATTTCTTGGCAAAATGCTCGGTTTAAACAAAGTCACAGCAAGAACTATAAAAAAATTAAAATTCAATTAGGCAATCGTTAATTATTGGAACGAAACTATAATAGGTTTTAGAGATAAGGAACCAATCACCTATTTTTGTATATGATCAATGTCTTTTTTACACGATTTTTCTGGAACCAATCTACCGGCTAAAACAGAATTAGGTGTGTTTACAACATAATTACAACACCCAAACTTAAACTCCAATATAACAATTAAAATCTGCGACGGTGGAACCCATGTCTTTCAATAATTTATATTTTTTTGAATTCGTTGTAAATTTTTTAATTTTACTGCTACGAATTTCTTTTCTTTTTTGTTTGGTTAAAATAAACAAAATATATCAGGTTTGTTCAATAACTGCTTTTGTTGCTACCATATGTTATTGTTTACTGGCCTTGAAACCTGCATCTAAGATAAATAGATCAATTTACCTTTCCTTAGAAAATGTGTGAAATATAATTTATTACATATCAGATTCTTTAGCCCTTAAACTTTGAGATGAGCAGAAAAATAATTGCGAAAAAATATGAAGAGAAAAGTTGAAAAATATACTATAATTTAGTATAATATTTCTAAAAAAAAACTGGGTTCATCGGTTAAACTAATGCGGCCATAAATCCTCAAAAATGGTATAGAAATGGAGAAGTAAAACAAAAACACAAAACTATTTGTTTTTCAGATTCACGCGTTAGATTAAAAACCTCCCAGTAACATTTTTTTTTGCTATTGAGAAAAGTTTAGCAAATTTTTATTTTATTCTCGTTCGAAGTTTCTGCTGAGAAAATACATGTACTTGTTTTTGCTTTGCTTTCACCTGATAAATGGATTGGCCTTGTCTTGTATCATGGTATAATAATACAGGTATATGCAAGGCGAATTCAAAAAAACTAAGCAACCTGTTTTAGCCCGACTGTGTCAAAATTTTTACTAAAATATAAAGAAAAATATAAATAACATGAGCTGTGTTCGAAAATGACAAATAATACATTAAATTAAAAATAATTAAACATTATAATAAAAAAACTGGTTTACCTTAAATAATTGAAATAAATTACATACATATTACATAGATATATGTAAAAGGAAGCCTTTTTAAGAAAAGGTTTTAAATATTTAATATTCCGTAAATGGAAGTATAAAAAGATTTTAGATATTTATTTAACACAAGTAATGATATTTAATTTGAATTTAATTTAAAAAATTAATATTTATAAAGATCAATCTCCAATAATTAATTTTGATTAAGATTAAAGTTGCTTAAGTTCAGTTTTTAAAGTTATTCTGCTTGGTCGACTGTACAAGCCATAATATTAAAATAACCACGGCACACTGTCATTATTCTAAAGAGCCCTTACATTATAGTTTTCAACACACGACTTCTGAGTGCGTTTTGACTTCATTAAGGGAATCTGTAGATTTACAGGGACCCTGCAGGGACACCCAAATAAATACGCAATAATTATGAACTAATTCTAACGAACTTAAAGCCGACCATGTTTTTTATTGACATCAGGTTATGCCGAATACCAAATTTCCGCCTACGAGAACTGATTTAAATTTAATTGCAAAGTTTGACTTAAACATTGCAATTTAAATAAAGGATTGAATAAAATATAGCAATTAGTTCACAATGCACGGAGTGATATAAAAAAACTGTATTTTATTATTTTTTTGTTGAAATTATTGCTAATTTTTAAGTGCTCGAACAGAGTTTTATACAAGATTTAACATTTTCAGATAAGCAAATTTAAACAGCTGTTCTAACAGTTTTACCTGTATTATTATGCCATGTCTTGTAGCAAACAAAACTTTTTTTAGTTAAACATGTTTAATTTAGCCGACACTAGTCGAATGTAATTTTGGCGAATGGTACTAAGGCGAATTCATACCAGGTGCAGGCGATAGCCCAGCTGATTATTTTTTGCTCTCGCTTTTATGCTAATGTCTTGTCAAAAATTCTTGTCAAAAATTCATTTAAATATTAAATATTAATATATATATAAATATTAATATAAATCTAAATATTTTAAAAATATTATTGCTTTTTGGTGAGGAGTGGGGAACTAATCCTGAATTCAGGCTGGTTCTACTGCACACCCTTCAACTTTTTTTCCAAGCAATATATCATCCCACGGTGAGGGGGAGTAGAAACGAAGTAGAATCCGCCCTAAATCATTTTAATATACCTTGTGTAAGTTCTATACGTCTTAAAAAAGATTAAACCAAAGATATCTCTTTAATCCGCCATTGCAAATCGTTTGTGTACTTAAGTTTGGTGATATTTCCGCAACTGGTAAAAACATAAAAACGAATATTTCTTCACTTTTTTATATTCTTTTATGCTGCAAAGTATAGCCATACTAAGGGTGCACAGGGGAACAGAAAAAAAATATTTTGTAAATAATTAAGCCAGTGTCAAAACTGAAGCTCACATACTCCTCTGCTATGCCGATGTTAAATTTTGAATCAAGTGGACTAATCCTTTGCAAATGGCAGAATTATTTTCAAAATATTTTAAATATGCCCCACCATGCAGTGTAGGTTTCGTAAAATGGGAACATTACCTTATACAACAACACGCTTTCAATCTTCGACAATATATCAAAACAAATAATAATTTAACAGAAGTTTCTTTCTGTGATGCGGATTTTTGACTAGTAGCATCATTGGACCAAATTTTTATGTAAATATCGGTAGTTTTTTGAAAAAAATAAATACTTTTAGATATTTTTGTGTTTTGCTCAATCCATACTTTTAAAGCTGTTTGTGTCTTTAACACTAAATGCAATACAGAGTACCCTGGATCTGGCAGTTAATAAAAAACTTCACTTTAACTCTAGCTATCCCTCAATTCGAATACGTTTAAGTATCAGTTTAAGTTTCACTTGTTTCGTAAAGAAATACGAAACAAAAATTTCGGTTTACATCTAATTAATTAACTACACAACTCAGAACTTTTCAACAGTTTATATATTTGTCTGATTGTAAAGCATAATTGTTTAATTTAAACTGTGTGGGTGTAAAAGTGATTAAAATTTGTGGGTTTATTCGTAAGTAAAATGATATTTTGTTTAGTTACAAACAATTAAAAAATTTATTAAAACCAAAATAAGTAAATAAAAATATTTTATTAATAAAATTTTTAATTGTCAAAGTTAATAAAGGATGAGGTTGTTTTATTTTATCTATACATATAATAAAATAGTAACTCATTTCCTGTCTGTCTGTCGGTCTGTCTTTATTGTTTGTGTTCGAAACACGTAAAAACTATTAGATGGATTTTAGCAAAATTTTTTGAGTAGGTACCTTAGTATCCTGATTCCAATATAGGATACTTTTTCCGCAAGAATATCCTATTTCCAAGTGGAGAAAAAGCAGTGAAATTACGACGGTTTTTTTTATTGATTTATAGGTACTTCATACTTTAAGGCATCATTTATTTTTGAAAGCAGTATATTTTTAACATGGTTGCGCAACAGATGGCGCTGTCTTAAAATAATCAAAAAATATGAATACTTACTGCCAAATAGCCAATTGAATAAAATTTGTATTCGATTTGTATTTTTACTTTGTGGAATTACATTGTTATTAAAATATTTTAAACAATTTTTACAAAGCTTTACAATAATTTTTAGAATTTAAGAATTTTATATAAATTTTAAAATTTTTTCCAGGGATTGATACCTTTATATAAAGTAAATACGTAACAGTTTTAATATTTGGTGTGGGTTACTTTTTCAGCAAAATCGAAGTAAATATTGACAGGATGCACGCATTGTGTGTGGGCACAGAAAGTAATTAAATAAATTTACAAGCTAAAGATATAAATTTGTATATACTGATTGAGAATATACATATATATTTTTTACAACTGTACATCTTTCAATTTACTAAAAAAAGTTTACGTTACCAATTTGATAAATAAGCAATGTGATGTCTCTATTAAAGACGATTCCTAAAGACATTAACTATAGTAAAAATAAATAAAGTGAACGCCTTGACTTTGCTAAACCCTATCACCATTAGTATGGTGAACAATTGACTGAGATTTTGTGGAATGTTGTAAGACAACTTTTATTACTTTTCTTCTGCTAGATATCTGCCAAATATGATAATGGACGATCAATCATGATACTGGAAAAACAGCCAAATTCTGTTACTTCTTTTAAAAACATTACCTTAAACTGCACAAAAAAGAAAAAGAATAATAAGAACGTGAACATTTAAAGGATACGCGTAAAATTTACGTGGTGTTAGTGGTAAGCGTATAAAAAGCGTACTTCAATTATACGTGCGTTAGTAATAAGAGTGTAAATTTATAGAAGTATTTTATGTAGAGAATGAAAAACGTAAGTAAAAAACCGACAAATTCCAAGCGAGGTCTCAACTGTGAAGACATTGCGGCAATTGTGGAACAAGATTAACGTGAGTACCTGCCTACTCGGCCTAACCTCACGGTGGTCTTACCACCGAGTGAAACTTAGGCGTAGACTAGCGCCCCCCCTGTGTAGTATAACAACACTTTACGATTGCCACCAATCGCTTTTTGTGTTTGATAAAGTCACAATGAGTAGCAATTTATATAATATGGCAAGCCTTTCCAAGGCAAGCCTAGATCCACATTATAACCTCTTGCTTAGGAGTTTGGAGACTATCCAAACTCCATCTGTTGAGAGTGCAACAGCACACTTGATCGACCGTGCACCATACCTACATAAATCGATCTTAAACCACAACCACCACGTGTATCCCCGAAGGGGACCTCATCAATAACCGGTCACAGAGAGGATAGGCTGTCTGTGGGGCCACCAATTCCCGTGGTACCAGTCCTTTGGGCACTGGTCGGACCTCGAAGAGGACCCGTGTTATAAAACAACAGACCTTTTCTTCCAGATTTAGGCTCTAGGAACCCTAGCGTCTGGTGCCCCTGTTTTCCCCGAGTGAACCGCTTCAAAGCATTTGCCATATTCCTGCAGTGACAATTGGAACCCCCGGGGGTAGGCATTGCGGCAATACCAACTTTCACCGACATCAGGCCCGTTACTGATAAACTGGAGGAAACAATTTTGATAGCAAGGACAGTTTCTTTCGCTGATGATTTGGTGCCCCAATGCAAGAGATAAAAAATACATCGGAAAAAGAACTAGCAGAAGCCTAGAATATAGCACTTCTGGATCTTAATAAAAATTTAAAGAAATTATGAAAAAAAATTGCCTACATCCACCCGGCTTTCAAAGACCTTTCTCGAGAAAAGGGAAAGAGAAGATATTACAAATTTTGTTACCACTCAACGATGCATATGACACCCACATATTATCACATTTGTAAAAGCGTGGTAGTATGTGGGGATCATCAAATAAAAATATGCAAAGACTATGCTAACCAGGACTGATGATTTTTAATATTTTATAAATAAGGCACTAGTAATTGAAAAAATTACACAATACGTAGTATTGGGTTAAAAATCCACCTAAAATGAATTATTGTAGAATCAAATTTGAAATCATAATGGTACAAAATATTCCGTTTCGCAAACGTTTTATGCAAAGATTAAGATTAATAATAATAATAACCCATCTACTGGACCTTGCCCTAACAGCGGAATTGGCGGTAATCCCACAAGTACTCTTTAAACTTTCCTACTCAAACCTAGTAACAGTTTAATGATTTAAAATTATGCTGATTACCCATAACGTTTTCTAATAAAAAAGCAATTTATTTTTTGGGAGAAAAAAGCTAGTTCCTTTACGTATTTCACTAATTGCTCAGGCCAAATTATCAGGAAACCTTTTTCCTAATTTTAGAGAAGCCAAAAATACTCTATAAGTAATAAAATTCTTCAAAACACAATGAGAAGCGTATATGTTAGAATAATATTACAGAATATTAAATCTTCAACAAAACACCAACAAACAAACCACGTTTTTATATTTCCTTACTGTCCTTCTAAAATTGGATGGTTTTTTGCCATCACTTAATGCAGAGATATGGTGTAATGAATTGCATACACAAGTTAATTTTGTTCTCGCAAGAGAATCGAAAAATAACAAGTGTTGCCAAAGGTTCGCACAAGCAATTGCATATTTATTTATATATAAAATTATTTTTGCATTGTTCAGACTGGGCCAAATGTGTCGTGAAACTTTGTAACCTCCTCTAGACTAACAGGACTACTATTAGTGTTGATTAATCGGCGGCTTCACCGATTCTACTCTATTCGAATTAATCTCCCCCTTGCTAAAATGTGCAAATTAGTCGTGAATTTCAACGACCCTGAACTCAACACAATCTAACTCTTGTCCATCAGAACAACTAGAGCCATTTTGCACTCGCCCACCTGGAACAAATTACAGAAAACAGGTGAAATTGTGAATATTATTATTATTAAGTTAAGTTAACACACGTAAGAATCTAAAATTTTTTTTCCTTTTCCTTCCAACTGTAATCACAACTGTGGTTATACAGTTTTAATGAATTTAATGATAAATTTCATAGGATTTTTTTCGTTAATTAAAAAAAAAACCCACAGCTAATAAATCCAATGATTTACCGGTCATTCATAATAGGCTTTATAAAATTGGTTAGATGCAAATTGAAGTGCATATGTGTGTGTGTGTCTATGGAAGCGTGCAAGTTATAATAATGTTAACACCTCCGCTATTTAGCAACAGGATAGATTAAAACACATATAAACAAACACAATATACATACATACCACATACATGTATGTATATATGAGTGTGTATTTTTAGTTTGTTGGTGGTTTTGAAGGTGTGTACACATAAATATGTAACACGTGGTATAACCCCATAATTAGTTGATTTTATATAAAAGTTTTTCTGAAAACACACAAACCTCATTTTCATATATGTATGTACGTAAATAAACATTTGAACATAAACCCACATTCTCGTATAAACATACAAATGTCAAGCTTTCTAAACATGGTGTTAACACCTTTTCGCTACCAAAATACTCTGGCATTTTTAATTGTGGCTAAATGTGTATAAAACCACATTTATGTAAACATACATACAAACCAAAAAAAAAAAAAATTCCTTCATATTTAAATAAAACTTAGCAATGCGAAAAATTAAGTAAATTTATTTATTTAGTTAGCTTTTAGGACTTTAAGAATAAAATTCCTTTATAGTCCAAAAAGATAAGAAAAAGAGTAATGGCAAAAAACTAATAAGTATAATAATAACAATAATAATAATAATAATAATAATAATAATAATAATAATAATAATAATAATAATAATAATAATAATAATAACAACAATAATAATAATAACAAGAAAGAATGTTATATTCCGCCGTGTCGAATCTTCTATACCCTTCACCACGGTGTTTTTGTTTATACAAACATGTACAGCATTATCCATATTATTGACTCTTTACATAAATTAAAATAAGTCGTATGAGAAAAAACTCATTATTCATTTAGCTGCGTAGCCGGTGCTAAATGAAAGCAAATTCCGTTGGCTTAATGATATTGAAGACGACAGCTAAATCGTTAACTCAGACATTGTTGTAGAAAAACCTATTTTGCTTATATAAAATTAAATAACTTTCAGAAAATAATAAATATTTCCTTTAAACTTTTTGATTGCATATGAATTTGGTTGAATAAAATAAAATTATCGCATACAAAAATAGAAATTAGCCTAAGTTGACTACAGCCACAACTGTGGTCGTGTGGTCGTGTGGTCGTGTGGCCATGTAGCTTTGTTGGCTTCGAAATAATCGTTTACCTATAAACGTGTGTATTTTATTTTTGACAGTTCGTAGTCGGTATCCTGATGTTGTCTATTTGTTTAATGTATCTAGGTTTTAAAACAGAGATCTAATCTATTTAAGAATCAAACGTATTTAAAACAAGTAAAAGTGCTATATTCGGCCGTGCCGAATCTTCTATACCCTTCACCACGGTGATTTTATTTATACAGACATGTACAGCATTATCCATATTGTAAAGAAATAGAAGACAAATGAAAACAAATTCCGTTTGCTACAATTGTCAGCTACTTAATGATATTGAACCCGACAGCTACATCGTAAACTCTGACATTGTTGTAAAAATAATTATTTTGCTTTTATAAAATTAAAAAACTTTTTCAAAAACTTTTAAATATTTCCTCCAATACTTTTTGTTTGTATATGAATTTGTAATTTACAATTTTGTGACATTTTCTTTTGTTGAATAAAATACAAATTAGCCTAAGTTGACGACAGCCATAACGGTGGTCGTGTAGCCATGTAGCTTTGCTGGCTTCAAAAGAATCGTTTACCTATAAACGTGTGTATTTTATTTTTGACAGTATGTAGTCGGTATCCTGATGATGTCTATGTGTTTAATGCACCTAGGTTTTAAAACAGAGATATCATCTATTTAAAAATCAAACGCATTTAAAATAAAAATCAAACGCATTTAAAAAAATATGTTACTCTATATACACACATATGTATAATCTTAATATTAATTATATATTATGTTACAGTCATGATTTTCATTTTCAAAGAAATATTGAAATTTTTGTTTTAATATTTCGAAAATTGTGTGTAAAAATTTTTTGTAAAAATAATTTTTTAAAAATTTTTTGTAAAATTTTATTCGAAAATTTTTTGGAAAATTTTTAAAAAAAATTTTTTTTTTAATATTTTTCTGTAAAATATATTTTTGAAAATGTTTTGTAAATTTTTTTGTAAAATTTTTTTTTTGGAAATTTTTTTAAAAATTTTTTTTTTTTAAATTTTTAAAAAAATTTTTTTTGTTAAATTTAGGACCTTTCTGCAGTCTATATTGAGTTAGAATGGTCAGACTAAAGCAAAAAAAAAAATCCTTACAAAAAAAAAATTTCCTCATATTGACACATGGGGGGTCCTTTTAACTGCTCCAATTTATCAGTCGGTACCCTGTGGGTCCATAGGCTACCTCTATGTGTATTGCTTTCTATTAAGGTCACTAATACAAATCAAAGCAGAAAAACCCTACCAATCTAAAAACAAACAAAAATCGCCCTCGCAGGGGGTTATTGATCCCCCGAGATCTGTATGCACTCTTTGCGATCTACCTGTCGCAGTCTAATATTTATTTGAGAAAAAAAGGCAAAACAGAATCATTAAGGCTGAAAAAAATTTAAAAAAAAACCTGAAAAAACGTGAAAAAAAATATAGGTGGGCGTGGTTTTTGGCCCGTAGCCTCCAAAGGAATGACCCGATGTTGCTGAATTGCAATACCAAAATTTTCGAAACTATGCCTGACAGATTGGTGTGCTTAAATTTTTTGTATCTCTTCTGGTGCCCTGGCAAATGACATTACCACACTAACACGGGCAGACGGACAGACGGACAGACGGACAGACGGACAGACGGATAGACGGACAGACGGACATCGCTTAATCAACCTCTCTATGTATAAGGATCCACAATATATATACTTTATGGGGTCGGGAATGAATATTGTAGAAATTACACACGGAATGACAAACTTATATATACCCTTTCCACCTGTGGTGAAGGGTATAAAAATATGTTACTCTATATACACACATACACACATATGTATAATCTTAATATTAATTATATGTTATGTTACAGTCATGATTTTCATTTTCAAAGAAATATTAAAATTTTTGTTTTAATATTTCGAAAATTGTGTGTAAAAATTTTTTGTAAAAATAATTTTTTAAAAATTTTTTGTAAAATTTTATTCGAAAATTTTTTGGAAAATTTTTAAAAAAAAATTTTTTTTTAATATTTTTCTGTAAAATATATTTTTGAAAATGTTTTGTAAATTTTTTTAAAAAAATTTTTTTTTTTAAATTTTTAAAAAAATTTTTTTTTTTTAAATTTTTAAAAAAATTTTTTTTTTGTTAAATTTAGGACCTTTCTGCAGTCTATATTGAGTTAGAATGGTCAGACTAAAGCAAAAAAAATCCTTACAAAAAAAAATTTCCTCATATTGACACATGGGGGGTCCTTTTAACTGCTCCTATTTATCAGTGGGTACCCTGTGGGTCCATTGGCTACCTCTATGTGTATTGTTTTCTATTAAGGTCACTAATACAAATCAAAGCATAAAAACCCTACCAATCTAAAAACAACAAAAATCGCCCCTCGCAAGGGGTTATTGATCCCCCGAGATCTGTATGCACTCTTTGCGATCTACCTGTCGCAGTCTAATATTTATTTGAGAAAAAAAGGCAAAACAGAATCATTAAAGCTGAAAAAAATTAAAAAAAAACTTGAAAAAACGTGAAAAAAATATAGGTGGGCGTGGTTTTTGGCCCGTAGCCTCCCAAGGAATGATCCGATGTTGCTGAATTGCAATACCAAAATTTTCGAAACTATGCCTGACAGATTGGTGTGCTTAAATTTTTTGTATCTCTTCTGGTGCCTTGGCAAATGACATTACCACACTAACACGGACAGACGGACAGACGGATAGACGGACAGACGGACATCGCTTAATCAACTTCTCTATGTATAAGGATCCAGAATATATATACTTTATGGGGTCGGAAATGAATATTGTAGAAATTACACACGGAATGACAAACTTATATATACCCTTTCCACCCTTGGTGAAGGGTATAAAAATAAGTTACTGTATAAACATATATTCTTACTATTACAAATATGTTATGTTACACTCATGAATTTTTTAATATTTCGAAAATTGTTTGTAAACATTTTTTGCAAAAATATTTTTTTTTTAATTTTTTGGAAAATTTTATTCGAAAATTTTTTGGAAAATTTTACCAAAAAATTTTTTTGATCATTTTTCTGTAGAAATGCCTTTCTGAAAACGTTTTGTAATTGATTTTTTTTTTTTATTTTAATGAAATTTTTTTTTCTTAACTTAAGACCTGTCTGTAATATATATTGAGTTAGAATGGTCAGACGAAATCAAAAAAAAAATCCTTAAAAAAATTTCTCATATTGACAACCCATGTGCCTTTTAACTTCTCTTGTTTACAAGTGGGCACCCTGTGGGTTCATTGGTGACCTCTATGTTTATTGCTTTCTATAAAGGTTTTTAATACAAATCTAAGAAGAAAAAACCTACTAACCTAAAATCAAACAAAAAATGCCCCTCCTTATTGACCCCCGAGATCTCTATGCACTCCTTGCGATCTACCTGTCCCGGTCTAATAATTATTTGACAAAAAAAAAAACAAATAGGATTCATTAAAGCCGAAAAAAATAATAAAAAAGTGAAAAAATATAGGTGGGCGTAGTTTTTGGCCCAACAACCTCCAAAGGAATGATACGAAGTTTCTGAATTGCAATTACAACTATGGCTGACAGATTGGTGTGCTTAAATTTTTTGTATCTCTTCTTGTGCCTTGGCAAGCGAAATTTCAACTACAACACGGACAGACGGACATCGCTGAATCAACATCTCTATGTATGTATAAGAATTCAGAATATATATACTTTATGGGGTTGGAAATGAATATTGCAGAAATTACACACAGAATGACAAACTTCATAATAATTATTTAACTGATCGAAAGTTCATACTAAAAGAAGGAGATTTCTTAAGCTCGCCTCAGCTTATTATAGCCGGAGTTCCCCAAGGTAGTATTTTGGGACACGTTTTATATTTACTGTACACATCAGATATGCCAATTTGCACCCTAGTCCACACATCAACATTTGCAGATGACACAGCCTTTTTAAGTATTCATGAAAGCGCCCAAGTAGCATCACAACTTTTACAAGACCACATACTCAATTTGGAAAAATGGTTAGAAAAATGGAGAATAAAAGTGAATGAACAAAAATGTACTCACATAACTTTCACACTGCGTAGGGACTCATGCCCTCCTATTTATATAAATAACCAAACGATACCGCAGCTTCCAGACGTCAAATACCTGGGTATACATCTTGACCGTCGCCTTACTTGGAAAAGTCACATAGATTTCAAGTTAACACAAATGAAACTAAAATCAGTTCAACTAAATTTGCTTATTGGCAGAAACTCCACCCTGAGCTTAGATTGTAAACTTCTACTGTACAAGTCGATCCTCAAACCATTTTGGTGTTATGGGATTCAGTTATGGGGCACTGCCTCAGCTACCAATGTAGAAAAAATTCAAAGGCGCCTGGTATATAATAAATTCGAACATCCACAAAGACCTAAGCATGCCATCAGTTAAAGCAGAAATAGCGAAACATGCAATCACACATCTAAAGAGGCTTGAATCTCATCCAAACCCTTTGTCGTGTAAAATGTTGAATAAACCTAGTTACATTCGACTAAAAAGAAGAGATACTGCTTTTTTTGGCCGTACATTAGAGGGATGACCCGCAAATGATTTCAAAATCCGTGAAACAAACATTAGTTTTGTCTAGCACTGGCTGGACTTTTTGTTTAGACTTAAGAAAAGAGTAATTATTGTTAGTTCAAAAATATTGATGATATATTGACAATAAATAAATTATGAAAAAAAAATAATGACAAACTTATATATACCCTTTCCACCTGTGGTGAAGGGTATATTAATAGGGGTTTTCACAATGGTTATAGAGCAAATTTGCATATTGTAAATTTGCAGTGCATATTGAAGTGGAGCGTGAGCACACTTTTGAAATATATTTCTTTTTTGTGCAAAGCATATAATTTTCTTTAGAAAATCTGGCAACTCATTAAAAAGTACAAAAAAAAATATATAAAATGCAAATAAAAACACAAAAAGGAATATAATAAATAAAAATTTTTCTGACTTTTACAAACAGTTTTATCAAGGTATATTTATCTTACTAGGTAGTGTCGTCCGCCCAGCTGAATTTTGTTTTTTGTAGTTCGAAATGTCAAAAGTTGTTTATGTTTTACTAATCGTCGTTTGTTTAGAAAATTTTCAAATAAGAAATATAGAAATATTTTATTTTTAAAATACGTTGAAATTGAAAATTTTTCAAAGTCAAATTCAATCGTTAAAAATAATAAAAATAACAACCAAAAAATAATTAATTAATATTTTATTTATTTAAAAATATATTGCTGTGTCCGCGATAAATTAATTTT
This sequence comes from Phasia obesa, assembly GCA_949628195.1. Taxonomy (NCBI): domain Eukaryota; kingdom Metazoa; phylum Arthropoda; class Insecta; order Diptera; family Tachinidae; genus Phasia; species Phasia obesa. Next base: position 85,744,039 of record OX451215.1, read on the forward strand.
ATTTTATTGTATTTAATTGTGTTTAATTGTGTTTGAAAAAATGAGAAGCTGCAGTATATGCCAAAAAAAACAAAAAAAGGGAAATGGAAGTTTTTTTTACGTTCCAAACGGTGACCGTAGAGCCAAGTGGTCCAAAATTTGCGGAATGGACTTCTCTCGTGAAGCCATAATTTGTATGGACCACTTTACGTCTTCAAGTTTTGTCCAGACAGGTCGAAGTGTGTTACTGTTGCCGAATGCTGTCCCAATGTAAGTAATATTTACTTTTCATTATTTTTTTTATTACTGTGATTAGTTAATTTAGAATGCCCATCAACAATCCAATCGCTGCAACTGCAAATCCATTTGATATGATACAGCCATCCACAATTGTTAAATTCGTTCCGAACGTCTGTCACGTAGCCAATGACTGCAACTTTTTACCAAAACTAGTTACAGAAAAAAAACAGTTTTCTGAAAAAGAAACTCAAACTGAGTAAGTTTGTTATGTATTCCTACAAATTTAGATAAAAACAGATGGAAGAGCTATATTCTCCAACATTTTCGATCTTCTTAAAATCCCAGTGCAGGATTTGTAGAAATTTATAACCTTTATAATTTCAGCCCAGCATTTCTTGATTATTGGTTGGATCGACAAATGTTTCTAAAAAAATCAGAAGTTTAGAAAACGAGTTGAAGGAAGTAAAATGTAGCCTGTCAAAAGCAAACGCAGCCGTTAATGCCATGCACTCCTTTTTTACGGAAGGGCAAATAAGGAAAATTATGAGTCCTACTGCAAGTATACACTGGAAATGGCCAGATATATCTAACGCCATTTGTTTGCATGCTTCTGGTCCTAGAGCCTATAACCACTTGTACAAAAAGGGGTTTCCACTGCCTCATGTCTCCACGCTTCAACGTTGGTGTCACAAAGTCAACTTAAGCGAAGGTGTTTTAACTACAGCCATCGACTTTATGCGTCAAATTACGGAGCTGGAGCCTGAAGAAAAAATTTGTGTGCTTGCGTTCGATGAGATGAAGGTAGTGGAAACCTTCGAGTATGACGAGATTGCTAATGCCGCTAAAAAGCCAGTGAATTTTGTACAAGTGGTTATGGCTCGAGGTCTTCGTAAATCCTGGAAGCAACCAGTGTTTTACGACTTTGACTGCAAAATGACGTGCGACATTTTAAGCAAAATAATAACTGAGCTCCACAAGGTAGGGTTCCCAGTAATAGCAATAGTTTGCGACATGGGACCTACCAATCGGAAGTTATGGAATGAGTTAAGTGTTTCACCAGGTAAGTTTACACTTAAATTTTTATTTCCACATAAATACTATCACTTAACACACAACTAAATTTTTATCACTTTGTACATCGCCTGCTTTTCCCGAGGACGAATCCTTTTTACTTTGGTAAGAGTAAAAAACACGTCACGTCGTGTATTTTACTTTGTTCCCACATAAACGCACAAATGGAATTTGGATTTTGTGCTTTTATTCATAAATATGGTAAATAAAGTTAGGTTTTAATTCGTTTTAAGAAAAAAAGTAAAGTTCGGGTTTAAATTCTGTTTAAGTTTGCGAAAAATGCGTTACATTTATATAGTTAAAGTTTTATAGAGTTATAGCTTAAATAAATTTTTATTAAATGGATTAATAAATTATTCAACATAAGTTTAATATAACTAATATTTTAAGCTGATAAGATTTTTATTTAAGAATTATTTTAAAATTTATTTGTTTTTTAAGACTTTTAATTAAGTTCCACGTTATTAATATTTATCTGTAAAACATGCTTTAGAATTATCATTCTTACTACTTATTACTTCAGTATTAACCGATTTTCTTCTTCAGACAAGCCATGGTTTCCCCATCCAGTCAATCCCCTAGATAAGGTTTTTGCATTCGCTGACGCACCACATATGCTGAAGTTAATAAGAAATCATTTTCTAGATTCGGGATTTGTATATAACAACAAACTTATCAGTGTCAAAACTTTTGACGAATTATTAAGGTATACGTCCACTGGGAACATGTCCATAACCTTTAAATTGACCAAAAAACACATTTTGGTAAAAGGTGCAGGTGAGTAAATATTTTCTAACAATTGGAAGTAAGTTAACAGCAATTGTTAAATTTATAGGAAGGCAAAATGTGAAGATGGCAGCGCAGCTGTTTTCCAATACATCAGCTAGCGCCATACGGCGATGTTATTCGATGGGATTGGAGATGTACAATCCAGTTGAAACCTCTGAATTTGTACAACTAGTCAACGACTGGTTTGATGTACATAATTCATCGTTAAGCACATTTACCTACCCTGGCAAGGTAAATTGTAATGATATTATAATTTAAAAAAAAAGGTTAACATTATTTCTATATAAGCAACCATTCGGCATTGCGTTGGAGCAACAGCAACAAATTTTATTGCGGATGAATGAGGTAATGCGTTCCTCAATTCTGCCAAACAAAAAGTCTTTGGAGCATTTTCAAAAAGGCATAATTGTCTCAAACACTGCCTTGATAATGCTTTTAAAGTATGTCTCTGAAAAGTACAAAATGTCTTATATTTGTACAAATCGTTTGAATCAAGATGTGTTGGAGAATTTTTTTGGCGCCATACGGAGCAAAGGAGGTTTAAATGATCACCCTTCTCCAAAAGACTTTAAGTATAGGCTCCGAAAATATATTTTAGGTACGTTGCGAAATAATACATTATCCATTATTATAATAAAATATTACCCTTTATCATTGTAAGACTAATTGTTGAAAATTTTTTATATACAGCTCGCAACACAGAACAGCTAGGTGGAACGGGAAACGTTTGTCACGACACTACTGAGTGGCTAAATTCAAATTGTGATGATAATTTCACCCAATATGGAGTTAAAGACCAAGGCTTTCCACACCTAATTCAACAGCTTGACGATCGGCCTGAAAACGATATAATGGAAGACCTAAATGTATCGAATTTTCATGACATTGGTACTCTTCAAGAGGATGCTTTGGAATATATATCCGGTTATATCATCCGGAAGCTTAATCTTGAAGAGTATGAATGTCATGAAAGTTCATATACATGGGTCGATGAGGTAACAAAAGGTTTCCTCAAAAAGCCATCGACTTATTTCGTAGAAAAAATAAAGCAGCTAGGGATAATTTTCCACCAAGTAAATGGTCTGGAAATATCTAGTTGCCAACAATTACACAAGCGATTGGTTGAAAGAAGCAAAACTGTTGAGCTTTCCGAAAAAATTATATCTTTTTTTTTAAGTGTCGGATTCATTTTCGAATACGCCACTTAAATCAACGGCTTAAGGAACAGAAAGCTAAGCAGCGGATAATGGGAAACAAAAAACTAATAAAAATAAAGTTTTAAAATTCCAGTAAATTTGTTGACCCTTTTTCTCGAAAGCTGTTGAAGTAAATGCAATCAAAAATGGTTAAAGCAAGCAATCGAACAAAGAAAAAGTAAGTAAATTCTTGAATTAATTATTATTAATTTTATTTATTGCATCTTTTTTATTTCAGATGGTATTATTTCACCTAAGCCACTGCACAGAAATAAATTTTTTGAACCATGTTTACTTTTTAATCTTTGGAGTAAACGTTTTTTTTTTAATTATTATTATTTATTCCTACCAGTTTTTACATATTTCAACTTTCAACAACGCTATTTTATTATTTCAATTTACCTTTTTCATATTTATTTCAAATTGTGTTCCTATTTAAGTGTTTTATCTGTTTTTATGTGTTTTAAGTGTTTTACCTGCTTTTATCCGTTGTTGTGTTAATTGTTGTAAAAATTTTGAAATCATAAAAAATGAGTTTATAAAAATTACATACATACATGTAACTACTGTTAATTTGTTGCTCAATAAAAAATAATGTTTATTACTGACATCAAATCTATATAAAGCACAAAATGTTTTTGTTTGTTTGTTTGTCGAAAAGCTATAGCTGCCTACACCAATGAACCGATCTTTCTGAAATTTTTACAGTTTGTTATTAGATACACGGATGGTAAAATAGGGTATTTATTTTGTAACCTCTATACTTTAGTTAAACACAGACTAAATTGGAATAGAAGGAGTGGTACCTCCCATACAAAGTGAAAAATTATCTTGCATTTAGAGAACTGCAATAGGTAGCGCCTTGGAATTTTGCATCAGTAATAAGATACATTGTGTAGAAAAAACACAGACTGAGTTTGAATACTGGGAGTGGCACATCCCATTATAAGTAAAAAATTGTTATCGTGTTAATACGTATATTCTAGCAAAAAACAGGTTGGATGGGAACATTTTGGACGTGAGAATACCGTGCGTTTTCGCGTTAAAGGTTGGTCATACTTTTCTTTCAAGTGTTTTTATTGTATTTTTTGTGGATGGATGTAGCGAAGCGCACCGGGGATAGCTAGTTGTGTTATATATACTTTCATTATTTAATAAGATTACACAAATCTCAGACGTAACTTTCTAAACTTATTCTTTAATGTTTTTCAAATGAAACTTGCAAATAAATATAAGTAAAAAAGATTACGTTTTTCATATTCTTATTACTTTTTATTTTCACTTTTTCACTTGTTTTATTTACATAAGAGTGATTACAATTTAAATAAATTTGCCAAATCAAACGTCCAAATGGCCATTCAGTCATATTACCAGCACAATGACATCTTGGCTTGGATACAGCTTGGGACGACACCTTTCCTTGTTTCGGCAAACAGTACATATGTTGCAGACATAAGTCGCTAGATAATTGTATCCTAGAAACACGTATATAGTTTAGATACTTACAATTTCGTCCGTATACAATATACCAAACTGCACACGTTTCAGCTGCTTTGTACCACTTATTTATATTTTTTTTATCGTAAATGGAATTATTTGGCAATTTTTCCACTTTATCAATTTAAATTAAATAATAAGTAAATAAATTTCATAGTTCGCAACGCAAAATCCATTCTTTACAATAAAATAAACAAATATACATTTATTCAAATTCTTCTCAATTTTGTTTTATTTTCTTATACTTCTGCCACCTGTTTTCTGACATTTCGAACTACAAAGCAACAACAAAATGCCATGTTGTTCTTGTATTGTTGTATTTGTTGTAGGGACGCCACTACCTAGTAAAATAAATATACCTTGAGTTTTATTTAATATTTTTTAGAAATATTTCAAAAATTGTTGTTTATTTTTATTCGCATCTGTGCAAATATGCACAAATATATTTGCTCAAGGTTTTTTTTAGTGCAAACGATGCAAAAGGAAGCAAATTTCAAGTAAGTATATTTTGTTTTTTTTTTTTTTTTTTTTTTGATAAAAACGATGTATTTTTGCTCAAGTTTGCATCGTTTGCACTACCCATCGTGAAAACCCTTAATAATAATTTAAAATTACAATTCTTAAAAATATAATATTTATGATATCAATGAAATTAATAGTAGAAAAAATAAAGATAGTAAGATAAAGTATAAGGCTATTTAGTTTGCGTAACATATTTCGTAAGAGCTTTTTTAAAATTCTGTCTTCCAACAATTAATATTTGCAGGTAATGAATTCCAAAGTATTATGGCACTGACGAATAAAAATCTCGTAGTGTTAAAGTAGTTGTATATAGGTAGTACTAACGTAACAACTCTGGAAATTCCGAATGAAATTTTGTTGTACAAGTATGCCGGTGATTTGGTATGTATTAATATGTGCAAAAATAAAATATTATGCATGCTGACAAGTTGTTATGGAAACCTTAATATTTTCAACATAAACAAGCCTGGTATCACCCAACCTAACAGTTGGAGGCTGACTAAAATGGAGTTTGTTTCTGCTAATGGGTAATAACACCGATTTGGCTGGATTAAGCATGAGCCCGTTTGCCAAATAAATGTTATAAAATATAAATTAAATCTACAGAAATGTAATAACATTTATTTAACTTTTAAATTTAAATTTAAAGCTCAAGAGCATGTATTCTAACTGTAAGCAGCTGCATTTGAAGATGGATAATTTGTAGAGATTCGGCTCTAGTATCTAAAATAAAATCTTGGCCCTAATTTATAAAAAAAAATTCTTTTAGCTCAATATAGCAATAAATAGTTCTTTTTTACAATTTAAATAAAATATTAAATTAAAAATTTTAAAAACTAGCGGAAGGAAATCACAATGATAGATTTCCTAACTGCGTCAGATCTAATGCTGGATGCAGGGTTAACGAGATATTAGTACAAAACAATAAAACAAGAAGAAGGATATGATATTTTACAACCTTATAACACAGTTTTAAAAAGGAAGAAAAGTCAGCCGTCGTACATTGGGTAAAATTCATAAAAGCTTCAATTTTTAAAAAAATATTTTTTAAGAGAAATTTAAGGCAGATAAAATTCCCTTACATCAAATAATAATTTATTATAATGAATAGGCACTAAATTTGTTTCGATATAAAAGCTTAGGACTTATCCTTTATCACTGCATATTAATTTTTTCCGATCGCGACCCAAAACCCTATGAAAATCAACATGTGTTTCAAAAATACCCATTTTTGGGACAATTAAAAAAATATCTCTACACTAGTTATCTACTAAACATTTAACTAGCCAAAATACCTGAAGTGGATTTATCTATTTAGAAAAATAATATAGTTTAAAAAAATTTCGTAAAAATATATTTGCGAGTGGACGCCGCAACAAGGTTCTGGTTCATCGAACGTTCATGATAAAACGTTCCTTTTTAAACCCTGCACTTGTTGCTGATATAACAGGTTTTGATAATCAGGCCTGTTCTTTAAATCACGTGATTGTAAATCACGAACCGTTTTAAAATCACGTGTTTTGTTTTACCCTGTTCTGTAAGTCACATAATTTTTTATTTTTTTAAGCGATTTTAAAATTGTAAAACCACAAGAAAATTGCTGATTTTTATTATTTTTTTCATTAAATTTTACGTAATACGTAAAATAAAAGCAATCTGAAGGGTCAAGGGTAACATTGTGGACCCCAAAAGGTTTAAAATGAAAGCAGTATAAAAAATGGGCGGTTTAAGGCTTTACTTACGGAACCATTGCAATTTTTAAGTTTGGTCAGGGTAGATGTACTTTCTAAACACTTAATCTGCTGACAATTAAAAAGAAGCGGAAAAACACAAATTTTTTTTTATAAAATGTTACTGCAAAATATAAAATGTTACGCATTCAAAAATGCGCTATTTTCTTATATTTTTCTTATAATATTACGTAATTTAACTACAAAAATCATAAAAGAACACTTCATACTATTTATTACAGAAGTTTTTTATAAAATTAACAACAAAGAACTCGCAAAAATAAGTAAGTGATTTGAAATCACAGATACTTTCCTAACCGATTTAAAATCACGTGATTTAAAAACATTTTGTATGTAGAACACCTTTTACGTGATTTCAAATCACTTTGATAAAAAGTGATTTTCAGAACAGGCCTGTATGACATGTTTTTTTAAAAAGATTAAGAAATTTGTCTGGGATACGGTCACAATTTCGTTGAAATAATAACACAGTGCAACAGATAAGAACTTTTCGAAAGATACACAGATATTACGGTATAGGCTCAATTCTGTTACCAAGGGAGAGTAACACACCCTATACTAAGTTTGGCGAATTAGTGATTACTTTTTATTCATGGGTCTAGAAAGATTCTGAAAATCAATGGGTCCTTCAGAAAAGGTGTCAACGGTTTTTGTCTAATATCTCATTCATACTAGGTGATACCGCTTAAATTTGGCAATAATGTAGCTGAGGATTCGTTTAAAAATTCTATTAATATTTTGTGCCAAAATAATAATTCCTACACTTTTGAAATATATTTTTTTTTATTTTATATTTTATATATTTTTTTAACTTTTTGCTTAACTGTTAAACTGTACAACTTTTGTGAATATACCAATACAATCTGAACGTATCTAGGTACCTTAAATAGCTCTTTATACACTTTATAAATTATAATCTGTCCCCGCCACGTCGTGGGCGTCCTGACAATATTTTCCTTGATTTTGCTTTGAAAGTATTCGACACCAATTGTAAGACTCTTACTTTTATACTGCTTCAGTTATGGTTTATATATTTACTTTATATAAAGGTACCTTTATAAAATTCTAAAATCTATATGATAGTGGAATGCAAAGTGGAATGCATTTTCTAGACAGCTACGTCCGTCATCAGCAGTCTTCGTAGATTTCTACAAGGTAGTTTCAATTTTTATTAATTTTCTAGTTAAACAAACTTATCAAAGAAATAGGATATCAGAAATTTTTTTTTGTTATTTATTACATAACTACTCCTACTCAAAGGGACTAATATATCGTACCCAAGTGAGCTGTGCAAACACAGCACCTACCTAACTACTTCCAAAAAATGTATGAACTGAATCTTTATTGACGAGTTTTCTTGCTGTTTGTAACAGAGTCTTGTAAGATTCTCAAAATTAAATTAAATTCAAATGCTAATGGAGATATCAGAACAGTTTTTAATTTTTTCTTGTATAGTCAGACTTTAGAAAGGAAAACATTTGGTAGGGAAACATTTAGTTTGCTAGTATATTAGTGATGGGGAAGAGACCATCGTTTTTGTGTTCGGTACTCGGCGATACGTATTAATGGCATTTACTTTGCTATTTAAATTTGATTCAACAATAATAAAATACTGCCTACAACATGTTCGTTTGTCTGAACGCAAATGAAAAAGCAAAAGATAATTTTAAATGTTTTTCTCTCTAATATTCGCTCGTCTAAACGGGGACATACATATTTTGCTTATTAACACTGTACACAATACGGCACCGAATTGATGACATTGCGGTCATAAATATATGACATCTGAATTATGACAAAATTCTATGAGGACTTTTGCTTATACTCGTATGTACATTGATGCAAGTTTTCTCCTTATTGATGACATTTATCATAATTTAATGATACATACGGCGTCATTAATCTGAACGTATAAACTATTAGATGAATTTTAATGAAAATATCTTATTTTCAATAAAAAATAGAGAAAAAATAGTAAAAGTACGCAATTTTACCGATATAAGTGTAATGCAAATTCGACAGAACATTTTATTGTTGTCAGTGGGATATTTTAAAGACCATTTACAGAACTCCACAATATTTTTAAAAATTTTATTTAAATTTTACAATTTTTTTCCAGGGTATGGTACCTCTCTATATAATGAAAGTACATAAACCATAACAGAAGCACTTTAAAAGTAAGTGTCTTAAAATTTGATGTGGATTACTTTCAATGAATTCTCAAACAAAATATTGTCGGGACGCCCACAACGCACATAGGGGCTCTAAAAATTTATCGAGTGCCCTTAGATTAATAAAACTTGCCAGAACATCTTCTATGGTCATAGGCTGTTAAAGCTATAAAATAAGCAAAATCGAACCAAGAAAAAAAGCGAATGTTCAAAAACCTAAACTTGGAGACTGGAGATTCTCAAATGCCATTTTTTTGCCGGTCCTCTTTTCTTTTAATAATATAATTATTAAAAGAAATGGATTTTATTTTTAGGGTATTATGGCATATGTACCATAATACCATAACAAAAAAAAAAATTTTTCAATTTATCTGAAAATAATTAATTTATTCATATCTGTGTCCGACACTTCGTCAGCGTCTCTATTTTCATTTAAAAGTAATCCACTTTAAGACTCTTACTTTTATAGTGCTTCAGATATGGTTTATGTAATTTCTTTATATAAAGGTACCCATCCCTGGATAAAATTCGAAAATTTATATAAAATTCCAAAAATTATTGTATAGCTCTGTAAAATCTGTTTAAAATATTTGAATAACAATATAATTTTAAAAATTCAAAGATAAATCAAATTCAATTGGATATTTGGCAGTAAGTAATTCATATTTTGTCATTATTATTTTAAAACAGCGCCATCTGTTTAAAATATCCCTCTTTCAAAAATAAAAGATGCCTTAAAGTATGCAGTACCGTTAATTTGGTACAAAAAATCGGCGTACTTTTACTGCTGCTTTTTCTCCACTTTCCCTTGGAAATAAGATATTTTTGCGGAAAAACAGTAACCTATATTGGAATCAGGATACTAAGGTACCCCCTCACAAAATTTTGTAAAATTCTATCCAGAAGTTTTTACGTGATGCAAGAGAGACAGACAGTTAGACAGTCAGATACACAGGAAATAAGTTACTATTTTATTATATGTAGAGATGAAAAACCGACAAAAAGGTTTCTTATTCGTATTTTCCTACGCAAGATGAGCAAAAGCAAAAAAAAAAGTGAAATTTGGAGAAAATCGCAAAAAATGACGCAAAAACGCCCAACGTTTTTTTTTTCTACTGGCTGAAAGTAGAGAGCGCAAATTTTATAGTGATATATAATATTTTTAAGATCACGATGCCCCTCTTTCTCAAACACTTTTTCACTTTTTTTTGACAAAAAAGTAAACAAAAAAATATTTTTTTTTTTTAATTTCGAACAAAATTTTTTATCATAAAATTTTAAATAATTTTTTTTTTAAACTAATATAAGTAGCTCTTAATATAGTCTTTTACAGAAAAGAAGAATCAATACAAAATCTTAATTCGTTTACCCACAAAAAATATATTGCAATTTTCTCAAAATCGTATTAAGTCAATAAAACGTATGTGATTTACTCAACTTTCCTGATTTGAACAGTTTCCAAACGACAAATATCAAGAAAAAGCCTTGAAAAATCACTATACGATGAAGAATTTTGTTATATGTCGAGCTGCGTACCTAAATTTTTACATTTCTTAAATTAAATTTTGGGCTAGTGCAACCTGGCGGGCACAGTTTGGTTCTATTATTAATGTAACTCATAAATATTTTACTTAAATCTAAGAAAGAGTTAAGAGTTTATTATATTTAATTATAAAAGTTGAGCATAATATCTAATAAATAAGAAATAACAAATTGAATGAAAGGGAAACAGTCAAACATTAGGTAAGGAAGAATTTCAAAACCAATCGCTTTCAAAAGTTTATTGAACATATTTCCAGTTACAGCTTTCAAATTACTCTTTGCAAATTTGCACTATTTGAGAGTAGTGTAGATTTTTTCAATACCACAAATTTTAATTTTAGTAAAACAATTTAATCACTAAAACATTACACATAAATTTTTTGAGCCTAACAAGGCTTATAATTAGTTTTAGATATAATTTTAATTAATGTTTTAATTGATACAATTATATGTTTAATTAAGAAAGAACAAAATAAAATTCGAATTAAATAAATAATTGAATTAATTAAATATTAAATTAAATTTGTATCTAAAACCAATTAAAACCTTTAATTGGAGAAACAAATTTTGTCTGTGTATAGTGGTAGTGAAGAAAAGCTATCAGAATTTTATTTTTTATATAATCAGTGGTAGCAAAATGTTTAGTGTTTGCAAAATTATATTAATTATTTTTTCATCTTTAATATGTAGAAAAAAAAGTTTAAAAATAACCTTTTAAAGAAATATTGTCAATTATACTTGGCGAGTTATATACACACGTAATTTATACAAAAATTGTAATTAAATATTTTATTTAACTGATTTTGTTGTTTTTCATGCACGAAATAAATACATTATCGCTGCTTAAATGATAAAGTTTGTTTTTGTATTAATTAAATTTTACTCCTAAAAATGTGTAAATGTATACATATATAAATTTATTTTATATTTTGTTTAGATGATTTCTATCGTTTTACCCTTTTTGTTTGATTGGATGTTGACTTTTAAAATTGAAAAGTATTTTCCCTCGTAAAAGTGTCAATCTATGATTTCATTTTGTTAATTGTTTATTAGTTCTCGTATAACTGTAAATTTAGTAAATTTGTATAATATATTATATTAAATAAAAATATATATTTGTGTAATTAAACTTGAAGAACCTTTGAATGATTTTTTGCATGAGGTAAAATAAAGTAAAAAGAATATGATGGAAAAATAAAATGATAAAAATTTCTAATCTGTAAATTTTCAGTCAGACAGACAAAAAATTTAGTTTGGTAACAGTTTGACTAATTAAATATTTTAATTATTTAAACCTTCTTATTTGAGTTAGCAATTTTTATGAACACAGTTGTATGTATATTAAAAAAAATGAATATAAATAAAAATGTCGTTCGTTGGTAATCGCATCACTTAAGAACGGCTGCATAATTTTTTGTATATTTTTTTTTAATCTTCATGATTACCCAACTTAGGTTTTTACGAAAAGAAAAATTGACCACGCCCAATTTTTAAGTAGCTAAAGAACTATAAAAAGGTATTTCTTTCAAATTTTGCGCCAGTAACACCCTTATTAGTAAACATAGTTTAGCGAAACACATGCTGGATTAGAATACTGGGCGTGGTATGTCCCATACAAAGTAAATAATTACTATCCTCTACCTAGAGATCTGCACTAGCTAGAGTCTTGAAAGTTTCACAAGTAACCATTATACCAATGTGCATACCTTTTAAATAGATCATATTACTATTGCCTTAAAATATCTCCTTCGTACATGAAATTAATGAAGCAATTTTTTACTTTCTTTTATGTTCATCTCACACAAAAGAGGCTACACATACTTCATGAAGAATGGTGGTGATCAATTTTTGAAAAAATTATTTGTTTCTTTCATGTGCGGTTAAAAAGAAAGAAGCCGAACAAAAATTACTTCATGGACAATGAGTTGTGATAAGTTTGAAAAGCAAACATTCATGAAGATGAAAAATTTGTGTGTGATGTACAATGTACAATGTACAATGTTGTGTACAATGAAAAATCAAAGCAAACTACACTTTCATTAACGAAAAATGATAAGGGAATAAACATAAATGAGCTATTCATGTGAACAAATACGTAGCCTGGCAGTGGGTGAAAAATTTCCTATACAAAGTTCATATTTCTCATCATATTGCTTGGAAACTATATTAGTCTTTAATATTTATGTAATTAATTTTGTTTTGTTTTGCAAAATTATTAAATATAGCTTTAATTAAAGGTGTTGCGTCTCCATTTTCCATTTTCTATTTTGTTTTTTATTTTTGATTATTTTCCTCTGTTTTGTTAACAAAATCAAACGCTCATATTCAGTAACTACTTTTGTAAATTAATATGTTTTTTGCTTTTATTTGCATTCAGCATGATTGCATATCCTTATCATAAAGATGACATCTCTTTGCAGTCATAATACTCGTTCTCATTTAATATAAATATGTTGCATATTGCTACGCATACAAGCAACAAATCAAACAGGCAGACATATAGAAAGTTCAAATGAGAAAATAAATAGAACTTCTAAATATAAATAGTTTGCAGAACAAGTGTAAGGTTGCTACAAAATGACTTATCTTCAATGAATGAATGTACCATTTTGCAATGAAAATGACTTTATATCATCTAACATGGAATGCAATAAAATCTAAAACCAAACCGAAGCGCAAGAAATTTACCTTTGATGATAGAATGTTATAGTGTCAGATAAAAGTGTTAATACAACTTGGTAAAATAACGATACTAGTGATCAATTTCGAGGTACTTTTTTCAATACCCTTTTTTTTACAGATCACGGGTGAGTCGTGTCATGCTGTCATGTTTTTTTTTTTTTTTTTGTTTAGTATTGTTTGGCATTTCATAATGGAAAGATTTACGCCTGAATGACTTCGCTCTTGGAAAGTTCCAAGAAGATCCGACGTTTTCGAGGCAAATTTTGTTTAGCGATGAGGCTCATTTCTGGCTCAATGGCTATGTATACAAGCAAAATTGTGCGGTTGGGACGAACAGCAACCTGAAAAGATTCAAGAGTTGCCACTTCATCCAGAAAAAATAACGGTTTGGTGTGATTTGTGGGCCGGTGTAATCGTCGGTCCATATTTCTTTAAAAATAATTCCGGTGCGAACGTAACCGTCAATGGCGACAGTTATCGTGCCATGATAACCGACTATTTGATGCCTGAAATTGAAGCTCGTGATCTCGGCGACATTTGGTTTCAGCAAGACGGCTCCCTTTCCACACATCGCATCAATCAATGGATTTTTTGAGAGAACATTTCGGTGAGCACATAATTTCAGGTTTTGGGCCGGTCGATTGGCCACCAAGATCGTGTGATATCATACCGTTAGACTTCTTCCTGTGGGTACATGTAAAGTCTAAAGTTTATGCGGAAAACATCACGCGTGTCATTCGCCAGTTACCAGTCGAAATGCCCAAACGAGTCATCAAAAATTGGACTCAACGGATGGGCCATCTGCAATGTAGCAACGGCCAACATTTGATAGATATAATCTTCAAAAAATAAATGCCAAAGAATGTTCTTTCAAATGATTATAAACATTTTACATTAGATATGAATTTTCTGTGCTTTTTGCTTTAAAAAAGTAGAAAACCTCGAAATGGATCACCCCTTATTTAATATATAAATAAAGAAGTAAATTCCAAGTCAAAACCACATACGTAGGGTTCTCTACTAGGCTTAATAAATAACTTTATGAATTTAATTTTTTTATTTTTAATTTCCAAGATATGATTAAGTTTGCCATTTATATTCTGATTAGTAGTCGTCAGCTATACAAAAAGCAAATTTATTAATACTTTATCTCTGTTTTTGAGCCATTGTATCACAGAAAAGGAAAGCTCATTAAATAACGTCAAAATTATTCTCGGTAATAATTTCGGGAAAATAGGGCTATGCTAGTAATGACAAAAATAACGTTTAAGTGAATTTATTGCATCACCATGGAATGGATAAAAATGATTCTTTACCTATGATTTCTAAGATTTTCATTATTTTTTTTCAAAAGTTTTATGATCGTTTTTTTTTCTATTTCCTTTTTATTATTTATTAATCGTTATTTATTAATCGTTCGATTATATTTTATTTTTTATTGAAGCAAGTGGTCGATAAACGACAGTGCTTTACTTATTTTATAGAAATAGAATATATACACCCAATTCTGTTTTTACACGGTCTTTTTTTACACGGTTTTGATTTAACACCGTTTGAAACTAAAAATTAAAAATTTTTTTACACGATTTTATTCCATTTAGCACGATTCCAAATCTGTTGAGCTTAGATTTTACAAATAAAATAAAAAATTTAAATTTTGTGAAATATTTTTATATCAAAAACTTAGAGGAATTCCTTTTTGGCGCATACAAGCGTTTTTACTTGTTAGATCAATTGAAATGTGTTAATATTTTGTGAACTATCAATGCATCTCTAAAAGAACACGTCGAAAACTACAAATAAAAAACTACAACGTAAAGCCCTTTCTTTAGAAAACAAAATAGAAATTTTAGATCGCCTTCGAAAAGGAGAAGGCTCAACATTTCTTGCCAAAATGTTCGGTTTAAACGAAGTCACAGTAAGAACTATAAAAAATTAAAATTCAATTAGACAATCGTTGATTTCTGAAACGAAACTATCTATTAAGTCTTTGTCATACACTAAAGATGCAAATAAACGGTGCAAATACACATTATATGTACATGCATATACGAGTATGTGTAAAAATAAACATGATTTCTTCTTCTTAAAAAAATT
This sequence comes from Phasia obesa, assembly GCA_949628195.1. NCBI lineage: Eukaryota > Metazoa > Arthropoda > Insecta > Diptera > Tachinidae > Phasia > Phasia obesa. The sequence goes on from OX451215.1 coordinate 85,759,576, forward strand.
CTCGTTTTTCACTCATTTAAATAGGTTTTAGAGATAAGGAACCAATCACCTATTTTTGTATATGATCAATGTTTTTTTTAACACGGTTTTTTTTTACACGAATTTTTCTGGAACCAATCTACCGTGTATAAACAGAATTAGGTGTACTAATAAAATTTCAAATATTCAATATTAAAAATGGCAGAGCACCGCGCAATCATATTTACCCAACAAAGTTCGGTTTGATACTAGATTAGTATTAACTAAAAACGAATGTTGGAAGAAAAGCAAATAAAAGTAGGTTTCATTGCTAACCGAAGGTTGGCTAAAGCAACAACAAATATAAAGTGGTAAATATTAAAGTAAAAATATTAAACAACAGGGAAGCTTTAAGTAGTGGTAGACTTCGTTCTCACTAACTGACGATTGATGATTGAAGACAGTTTTCTTGTATTCCTTTATCTGAGTTTGGTTGGTTAAATAGATGATGCTTACAACTAAACACTACCCAAAGTAGATAGATACGAAGAGTGCTGATGACGGATGTAGCTGTCTAGAAAATGTGCATTTCGCTCTGCTGGTGTCTAAAAATTAAATTTTCCCAATTTTTCTTTAATGTTTTCACCTAATTTGTAATTTAATTTATTCTTTCTTAGAGAGAATAAAACGAACTTAAGCTTGACTTCAAATTTCATCTAAATGTAAAATAACTAGTTCGAATAATAAAATTTCAAATATTAAAATAGAATATTTAAAATTTTGTTATTAGAAACTACTCATTAACATACCAGATGCAATTTTGAAGTCAAGCTTCGTTTTATTCTCTCTAAGTCTTAACGAATATTTTTATTACAAATATTGTTGATAATTTGAAAAAAAAAAAATTGGAAAATTATATTTTAGACACTAGCAGACTGTAATACATTTTGTTGTAGCTTAAAGTAGTTCATAGTAATGAATTTAAAATTTAATTTTTTTAAGCTATAACACTTTTACCTACTACTGTATTTTGAAATTGAAGATATGACTGTACAGCTTTAAATTTGAATGCCTTGATACAATTTCAGATTTTATATATAAAGATTTGCAAACATACACAATTAAAGTACATATGAGTAAGATGTGATTTTCTCCATTGAAAATAAAAGAATTTTTATTTGAATGAAGACTAATGCCAGTGTGTGTGTGTATGCCGAAATGAACACTTACGATTATTTTATGTAAATTGCACTTTATATTGAAAAGCAATTTAAGCTTGTGTCATTTAGCTGGTTTTGGATATTTCCTTATAATTATTTTGTCGTTGCCTGTATGCATCTGTTATTTACTAAATTAAAAATCTTAGTTAGTTTTTAAAAATGTGCAAAAAAAGTCTGTCAAAAATATTATTAAAAATAGATTGTTAATTTATTTTAAGAAAATTATTCAGAACTTTTTTAATTTATGTAATTTGTAATTATTGGCCAGGTTTTCATTTTGGCCAAGTAACTAACGCTGTTACCTGGCTTAAGGTTCCTAGATTATATCAGAACAACTTTCTGGCTCTCCTTCAGAAAGGATAATGCGTTACAGATGCCTTAAGAGATTATCCCGTCCAACTGCCACAACTTATTCTCGCCCCTTTTTTTTCAGATTTCTCCATTCGACTATAAAAATTGTGTTTCAGTGACTAACCTTTTAAAAAATTTCTTAAAATTTCCAAGTGAAATATATCCAACCGTATAAAATTCAATATGCGCAGGTAAGCCTATGTTGAACCTAAAGAATGACAGATATCTAAAATTCACACACAAACAACGAAAATCTGTCAAGATTACGCATCCTTGGAATAGGCTATTATATATTAAAAGATATTATGACTTATATCTTAATGACTTAATTTAGTTAGCAGAGACATTTATCTATAGAGCACCCTACTACACAACGCCACGGTGATAAGAGATATGTATGTCGGACATCTGACAGTACTCTCAGTTATGGTTAGCAATATTCTTTTGCCTCTCAGTCGACGGCAACCACTCTACATAACCCGCTTGGACGATTCACACACATTCTTTCCATTACAAATTTATTTTCGTATGTACCGCATACGAAGTTAATATGAAATACTTTCTTATCTATTAATGTAATAATCGCAGCACAAAATCTCAGGAATAAAACTGATATAAACAGATGTAGTGTATATTTGGCTCTATATTTCTTAAACGTTTATAAAATAATTCATATATTAAATCATTGAACTATTAGGAAATATTCTTCTTCATCCTCCCATTCACTCTGTCAGTACTCACCAAATACATAAACACTTTCATGTGCACACAGATATCCATCAATAAAAAAAAAACTAAAGTATAAAAGACGTTATCGCATAAAGTTGAGCTTAGCCAAAGAAAGAAAAACAAACAAGAAATTTTCTTGATATTGTCAATATGAGGAATGAAAAAAGCAAAAATAAAAATACCAAAAATACTTATGAAACTTCATGAGAAATGGCAAATAATGTTAAAGGAAATATCTTTCAAAATTTACAAAAAAAAAAAAAAAATAAAAAATTGAAGAAACACTCATCAATAATACAAAAAAAAACTGCATAAGTATTCGAATCACTTACTCACTTACATTATACTAACATTATAACTTTGATCATAAAAAACAAGGAGAACTAAGAAAATTTCATAACCATTTTAACACAGATTCGGCGCCAGTAGGGGAGTTGTGAAAAAGGAAATATTTTGGCTTCAAATTTCTAAAACTATAATTTAAATTATTCTACAGAGTAACTACGATTCTAAACTAAGTATATACCAGCTTAATCTTTAACACAGCAAAGCAGCTTTAGCGATGTTTTCATGAGGATAAGCTGGATATTGCGTTGCTACAAGAACCTTGGATTGTTCATAACAATATATGGGGCCTCTCGCAACAAACCGCCAATCTGTTCCACTCACAGACTAAGATCATGTATTCTAAGGTCATGTATCCGGGTGCGGCATGGTGTACAAGCAGTACCTGTGCAGCATCTCTGCTCGCCGGATCTTACTGTGGTAATGATAGATCGGGATCATTTCTTATTGCGTCACCTTATCTTCCATATGATACACCAGGCCTACATCCATCACAGGAGGTGGAAAACCTGAACAGTTTCTGCAGGAGGAGAGGCATGGCGTTAGTCATGGGCTGTTATGCTAACTCGCACAATACGGTGTGGGGCAGCACAGCTGATAACTACAGAATACAACTTTTGTTGGAATTTGAAGAACGATGCGATTTGCTGGTACTAAACAGGGGGGTAGAACCACCTTTGTTGATTCACGAAGGGCAGAAGTGATTGATATCACTCTGTGCTCTGTCAACATGCTAGGCATAGTCAAGAATTGGAAGGTCTCGGACGGACTAACCATGTCTGACCACAGAGCTATCCGGTTCGACATTCTGTATGGTGGAAGACGGAGAAAGGTCCGCAGACGCATACGAATTTAGAGAATACTGATCATATCAGTTATGAGAAATATCCTTCGGAACATATTGGAAGTGCTTCATTCAGAGTACCTCGTAACGCAGGCGTAATCGAGCGTAATGTGGAGTTTTAAAACTCCTCGGTTAAGCTAGATTTCGAATAGTTGTTGGGATAGTTGTTAAAATCTCTTTCCCAAAGTTGAGGAATGCTCTTGCTGAGCGTGGGGTTGAGCCCATTATTATAAAATGGATCAATGCTATGCTAAGGTCGAGAGCTAGAAATCTTAAAAATGGGCGTTCCAGAATCCGGGATAGGGTAATCAGGGGTTGCCCGTAGGCAGGAGTTTTGTCACCTCTTTTGGAAAACCTACCGCAGCTCCTCAGAAAGGAATTAATCCTGCTTGTTTCAATAGTGAAACACAAGAGAGTACATCTTCGTCATCTTCCACAACCCAGACGCTCGAAGAGCTCTCCAACAAGACCTGAGTTTGATTGTGAACCCTCCGTAGTCTCTGAGTTCGCGGGGTCATCTATAACCGCAGTTGTTGTTGATGGTTGTTGGCTTTTACCGGCAGCTACGTCTTTATCTTGCGACCCTACCAATTGGTCGCTGGAGATTTTGGGGTTGACTTTCTATCATAACCATAGAATATCTTAACTTACTTCGGCGGTGGTGGTTCTTGTTAAGAACCACTACCGCCTTCCTGGTTCGGAAACCTTCACTACCTTCCAATCACTGGTTGGCAGATCGGTATTTCCTCTCCGGATGATCGACAGGATTGTCCCAGAGTTGTGTGCCCTGGGGATGATTGCGATGAATCTCGGCCTACGAGATATATCGTTGACCGGGACCGCATCCAATCTTGCACCGGGCCATACTTCCCCTATGGACGTAACTGCCAGGTTAAGCTGTAATGCTGAACTCTCACTTGTGCATGAGAGCAGCTTAATGTGACCTTGAAAGCTGCCAGCATCCACATTTTGAGGCACAGGACTGGTTTCATCATTCCATAAGTTTTCCAGCAACTTGAGACGGTTCATCTCCCATTTCTCATGAGACATAGCCCCGTCACAGTTGCTTTTGTCAATAATAGCCCTTATCAGGTCTTTTATAACCTCAATGTAAGCTCTATTTATGACCCTGCATGTTGAGTTAGATTGAGTTTTCGGACGTTTTATATCCGGCTGTAGGTTTTGCTGTTGCGTCTTCTCCTCCCCCGATCGTTCAGGAGCTGCGGATATAGATGGTCTTTCTGCATCTGCATCGGGTTTGGAGCTTTCCTCCAGGGTTAATTTGTCAACTAGCGTGTTGCCAAGTCTGCCGACTAGATGTTGAGCGGCTCGCCCTTCGATAAAGGACCTTCTAGAAGTAATTTTTCTGTCTTTGGGGGAAATTTTTTCTGCCCTTTAGGCGGGGGACGTAACTCATCTGAGCCTATCGGAATTACCAAAGGTGCAGATGGTACATTTACCGCTGGGTTGCCAAGGGTAGCCGCCGAGGCAACCGAAGCAGGGGTTTCTGCTGGTGCTAAGCCAGTACGGGCCAAAGAGGTGCCAGCCGAAAAGTCAAGTGGTACCTCGCAGTTTATGTCTACAGAATCAGCAGCATATCCACAGCATCAGCATCAGCATCATCGTTTGAACCCCGTAATTTTTGAAAAAGTTGGAAATTGTTGTACAGCGTAATTTTTGCAGTACTGCCCAAAGTTATGTACTCCAATTTACTTTTTCATTTTATTAACAAGATCTAAAAAATAATTTACTTTCTTGGATAAAGAGAAAATTTCTATTCTATTAAGTTTACGGGAAAGTTCTGTCGTTATTGAAATTATTCTGACCCGACTGAAATTTTGCGTACGTATAATTTTAAGAAATAGTCCTAATAACTAGCCACGTTGTTCATGTAATTTGAGACCATTCGATTATTTTCTCAGAATTCCCATTTCATATATTTGTACGCCTTTGAAACAGTTTCACACATGCAATTATGAGAAATGATGACTGCTTGTCAAAAAGAAATTTAAATAATGTTTTCAACTTGATTTTTTGTTTTTCAAATGTTTTTTAATATTTTTTTATTTTTACAAGAAATACTTTTAGTAATGGAGTTCGTTGATGTTCATAAACAGAATCAACATACATTCAAATTTAAAAAAAAGCATAAAAATATACCACCAAACTGCAATTGAACTTTAGCGGAAAAAGTTTTCGTTTTTCCGTTTTAATTTTTTATTCCGGATACAGAACCATTAGAGGAAATCGGTCGAACAACACAGTGCAAAAGAAAACTAACATTTCGTTACTAATGCAAACGGAAGTCTGGTATAGAAGCGTTTCGTTTATTTACAATTGAATTTAGAAACTTCAATACACATGGAAATGGAAATGCAAATGAAAAACATGAGAAAAAAAATAGCAAAACCACTTGGTCGTTATGAAAACCTCTGCTAAAGTTATTTAAATAAGAAAACTTCTGTACATTTTTTTAGTTAATCCCTCAAAATAATTTTTAATTTATGATTAACTAAAATTTAACTCTTTAACAAAGAATTCAAAATAAAAAACATAATAATTACCGCTCATTCTTTTTACCAGGTCAGCAAAAAAAAAGAAAAGAAAAAATATATAAAAATCAAAGGAAAAGAATTAATTGAGTTTTTGCTTTCCACATTTTGTCGAAGTAAAAACAAAATGGAAATTATAAAAAGTCGATTAAAAACTTTTTAAATTTCATAGCTTTTGCTAATTTATACAAGACATAGAGTGTCCTTCAAATCTCTCCAATTCACGCATACACCGCCGTTAATTTCAGTTAACTTATAACAGTATTTGCTTGAAATAAACTCTTATTAGAAAAGTTGTATGGTTTTTCATGGACTCACGCAATGCTCTAGCTAATAAAGTCTATCCAAGTGGCCACTCAATTTTCTTCCACTGCAAAGCATGCCCAGCAAGCACGCAAGTTTGATCTGAAGAGGAGAATAATTTATTATCAACAAATTTATTAATTAACTAGCAGTGCCTATGACTTCGCGGGCGTAAAACTGAAATGTATCTAATGAGCTGAGAAACTCTAATGTAGCATCAAACACAAATGATAGAAACAACCCGATTCCAGAGTTGTCAATTCTTGCATATTACAATTTTTTTTTCACCGAATTATGAGACGCTACTTCAGACTACATGCAACAGTGAGTGCACTTTCGTCCAAAGTGTGGCAGGTTAACATGCAAACGCTTATAATTATTATTATATTTATGCACCATTCCAAGGACATTTTGTACTGTCATCTTTAAATCATATTTTTTAAATACACCTATTTATTATTGCCACAATCATCAATAGGGCAATCATCAATAGATCAGCAGCCAAGTTAAAGACCGTGTAACTGATTTTGCATTAACGCTAAAGCTGTAAGATGCTGTAGTGCTTCTATATGAATTACAGTTCCTTACGAAGTACAAGGAGAGTTTAAAAATTCCTCCCTGTGTAAATGTTTACCTATCAGTGTAGTTAGCAACATGTGTTGCTAGATTCTTGCCTTGTTGAAATAAATGTAAGATTGGTAATGGCGAAGTTCTTGGGAATTAATATATGATTATTTCTACTCTGGAGTATTCAAACTACAGCGGTCTTTAACGGCACCCAACTAGAAAAAGTATAAAGTGCTCAAATCTCTTTGAGGTGGCCAACAGACATCGCCAATACTGCTGACAAAATGATTAGCGAACTTATTGTGCAAACCATCACTTTTTTGATAAGCTTTGTTACTTAATGCTCCATCCTGCTGAACCAATGATAATTCACTTCTGTAGTGCTTGTATTTGGATTGTAGAACTTTTAAATGGCGCTGAAACAAAAATTAATGTTCAGGCAATTGTTTGGTAACGGAATTTATGACATTTCATGTTTTTTATACATTTAAAATATTTTTTGTTCATTTCTGTGTTGATATAATGTTATTGTGGACAATAAACAATAAAATTTAAAAAACACGACTACATTATTTTTATTTCTACAAAGGACTACATGATGAATTTTACTTTTGTAGAAATAAAGGCAAAGAAATCAAACCTGAAATTCCGTAGAGCTGCGTACTGGGCTTAATGTTGGAGATATTTTACTATTTGATTTTTGACTTTTGAAAATACTAGCTATAAAAATATTCCAGTTAAGAGGTACCCAACTTTGAGACCACATAGCGCCAACCCTGGCAAGTGGATTGAAAAATTATGATCAAATACTCCTTTGATATGCTCATGTCAAATTTTGGATCAGTCTTTACAAATTGCTGAGTTATTTCCAAAATATTTTGATTCTTGATATTGGGTTGAGGAAAAACAAATGAATTTTATTTTGAGGTCAGGCTTAAGTTCTTTATATTCTCTCTAAGTTGAAAGAATATTAATTACAAATTAATTATAAAGAAAAAATGGGAACATTTTTATTTTAGACTCAAGCAGAATGAAATGCATTTTCTGGAACGCTACATCCGTCTTCAGAATTCTTCGCATCTATTTACTTTAGATGGTGGTGTTGTTATAAACATCATCTATTTATATTCATGTTTACCTAACAAAGTTTGTTTTGACACTAGATTAGTATCAACTAAAAACGAATGTTAGGGCAAAACAAATAAACAAAAAGTTGCTCTCATTGCAAACCAATGGTTGGCTGAAGCAACAACAATATATAAGGTGGTTAATACTAAAGAAAAATATCGAACAAGAGGAAAGCTTAGGTAATGGTAGTCTTCGTTCTCACCAACTGACGATATATTAAGGAATATAAGTTTTCTCGTATTCCTTTATATGGGTTTGGTTGATAAAAAGGATGATATTTACCACGATAGATGCGAATAATGTTAAAGACTTTTAAATTTTTTTTATACTTGCTTTTACAGAGAACATTGTGTTACATACGCTATTACAGTTCTAGACAAAGGAGGTTCTGACTTGCGGACAGATGCTGTAGACAAAATACGTTTTATCCTCAAGATATGGAACCGTAAAATCATCTTGTTTCGAGACTTGACTTTGTGTTTGCTGGGTGTTAGTTGATAAGAGGAAAACCGTATAATTGACACATCGTAGGTGAGCATTTTGTTAAATTCTTTTAGTCGTTTCTGTTTTAATTTCTATCTGATTTCTATACACTTTCTGCTATTTCAATCATTATAAACACACAGGGAATATTAAATAGATAGAATATGCCAAATTAAATTTAAAAAGTGTAATTTGAAAAAGAAGTTCAGATAAAAAATAAAAAATTCGCATAATTTGCATTTAACTGTAAAGGCGTTATGCACGTTAGAAATGGCAAGAAATTTTTTCTTAATTTCAACCTTAAGAAAAAACTAATTGTCAGGGACTAAGTAAAAACATTTAACAAATTTAGTGATAACTCAATTGGCATAAAATACCTTAAAATTTTTAGTACTTACTTTTGTTGTTAATATTCCCCAAATTGTCTTAAATCAGTCAGTACAGATTGAAATATGTTATATTCTTGCGAGCAAACTTTTTAAGAAAGTTAGTTAAATACTCAATTTTCTCAGAAAAAAATTGTGTTCGGAATTATTAAAATTTGTGAATTCTTTAGAATTCAAAATGGGAATACTGATCATATGATGATTCGAAGCTAAAGAGGTTTTCTTGTATCTTGCCTTTTACTTTCACTATTATTAGCAACGTGCTGTATGACTACATGCAACTGAAGATATTTTCGAAGAACTGGTAATAATAATAATAAAAGAGATTTTCAAGCTGATGTAGAAACCAATTATACCATAATCCAGACATGTAAAATTCCAACCAGTTTTTCTTTTATTTGACAGCTGTGCATCTCATGAGAAAAAAAACCTATTGGAACTTTAAGGAAGTAATTTCAATTGAAACTTTACAAATGTTTTTTGTGTGCAAATTCGATTTTTTCTTTATTTAGTGGAATAACGTCCCTTTCAGGGCAATTTTTATTACTACTAGCTGTGCCCGCCTCGTCTTGGGCATCCTGACATAATTTTGCTAGATTTTGATTTGAAAGTGATCCACACCAATTGTAAGACTCTTACTTTTATAGTGCTTTAGTTATGGTTTATGTATTTACTTTATATAAAGGTACCCGTCCCTAGATAAAACTCTAAAATTTACAAAAAATTCTAAAAAATTTTGTAGTCCTCTGTAAGAGGTGTTTAAAATACTTTAATAACAATGTAATTCCAGAAAGTTAAAATACAAATCAAATACGAATTCTATTCAACTAGCGCCATCTGTTGCACAAGAGTTTTTAAAATATCCCACTTTCAAAAAAAAGGTGTGTTGAAAATATAACCTTATTTAGAATATTCCAGTTTTAAACCGAAAATTTCAGTACCTTTAAACCGCTTTCTCTTGAAAATTAGATATTTTTGTGGAAAAAAGTATCCTATATTGGGCTCAGGATACTGGATACGTTATTCGAACGCAAAAGAAAAGCAGACAGACAGATGGAAATGAGTTACTATTTTATTATATGTATAGATTTTTTTCTGTAAAATATATAAGTGACTAGCTCTGCCCACACCCATTGTGTGCGTCCTGAAAAGATTTTGTTCGATTTTGCTTTGAAGCCACACCAAATTTTAAAACTCTTACGTATTTAATTTATATATAGTGGTGTTTCATAAAATAGAGCCACATTTCAAAGCAAGTGACCAACTAAATTACAGTAGACCGGTTTTCATAAGAAACTAAAAAAGAAATATATACGTAAAAACATTCGAAATTCAAGATTTTAGGTGTAAAAAATAATAGAGCCATCCACTTCAATTATCTAAAAAAAACACAAAATTCAAAGAGATGAATAAAATAATATACTTTAATTATCTTTATTACGTTGATACTAAGTGGAATATAATTTATTTTTGAAAACGGCTAAGCACCGTTTTGGCGTAGGGTCAAAAAGTATTTGTCATGGCTCATTCGGAATATTACTCCATGCCCCTTTTACTAACGCCCACAAGTGATCTTTATGTGTTGCATGTTTTCCCTTAAGAGCTAATTTATCTATTCGCCACAAGTTCTCAATGGATTTGTGACTGGCAAGTGAGCAGTCCAACTTAAAACATCAACCCCATTTTTTTCAACCCAATCTTTTGCCCACTTCGATGTGTGTTTCGGGTCATTGTCTGGCTGAAACATAAGTTAAAGCGGCATTTTCTATACTGCGTAAGGCATTACATAACTGTTAAGCAGATTTATGTGAAAAATAGCATCCATTCTTTTTCGACCCATTTGATAGGCCCTGCTCCATAATATGAGAAACATTGTCACACTATATTATTTCCGTCACCGTGTTTAATGGTCTTTATAGTGTATTGAGGAAGAGATTTAGGAGGTTTGGTGTTTGGTGGTCTTCATACACAGTGGCTGCTTCAGTCAGAGTTAAAAAAATTTATTTTTGATTCGTCAGACCTCAAAGTTTCTTCAAGAGAATTAAGGACAGTAAAATGTAGAAAGTGAAAAGTGTGCCTTTGGTACGGGTCGACAGTTAGGAAATATGTTACTATAGATATGTATAGATATAAAATATTTTTTGGATAAGTTAAAATAGAAATGCAGTAATTTCCATACATATTTTGTAATTTGTTTGGAAGTTAAACTTACACCAACTTTAAAATAGACAGTTCACATATTTTGGAAAGTCATCCTTTCCATGTAGCTTTTATTATTTTTTTTTTTATAAAATTATTTAACGAAATTTATATTTAAAATTTTCGATTTTTTTTTAGTTTTGTAAACAGAAACCTGGGAAGTTTCAACTCTTAAGCCAGTAAATAATTTTAGTTTTAGTAAATCAGGTAAAGAACAAAAGTCCCTACGCCAACCGTAACCAACGATCTGCGGCACCTCTTACCCTACTCCAATCGTGACCAAACTTTAAAATTGACTTAACAACAGCAAATGCCATCTTTTTTCACTATTACATTTTGTAATTTCAAAATTTTTTTTTTCGATTTTGCTTGTTAAGTAATCCACACCAAATTTTAAGACTCTTACGTATTTACACAGCAGTGAATTTTTTTTTTATAAAACGTAATGCTTTCTATTGCTAACATTAAAATTATAACTCTGTTTTCAATAGAAAATAAGCACTAATTGGATTTTTCCTTAAACTTGTTGCTTAAACTAGTTTCGAAAAACAAATTCAACTCAGTTTTCTCTAAAAATACCTTTTTGTAGAATACCTCTTTATTTAAGAATATTATTATTGCATCTATATTTTCATAATAAATTTTTTAATTAAGTACTACGAGTATGATGCTAATAATGCGATATAATAAATTGAATAAATATTAAGAAAAAATGAGAAAATATTTAGGTTTTTGCTTCTTTCTCTAGTTATAATTTGTGTTGTTTTAAGCACGAATTTTATAATTTTATTAGCAAAATTTCTTCATAATTTTACTTCTTTGCAGTTTGTAACTATTATTAATTTTAAATAAACAAACTTTGAAACTTTGAATGATCATTAAAAACTTTTAACATGTTGTATGTATTTGTTGTAAATATTTTAATCTTAAATCTTCGACTACTATTAGCTACTTATTTGTTTGTAAAAGCATAAGTATGCTAAGTTTGATGGGGTGTTCTATTGCAGTTCTTTAGATATAATGTAATTACCTGCCACTTCCAAGCTTTGACTCGCTTTCAACACTATTTAATATAGTTCGCTTGGTATACAAAATTTCCATGCGAAATATAAATCCACTGTCTCAACCCCTTTAGTTTTTTTTCTCGACTTTATATAGGTTAAACCAACCATGTTGCATTTAATGATCAAAAAGTTTCAAAAACTTGTTTGTTGCAACCATAAAAATTATTAAAACAACTATAAGTTTTTTATCGCAATCATATATTGTTGTAGTGCTTTAGAACGCACATATACAATTACGGCTGGCATAATCATTCTTGTGTAGCGTTATTGTCAAACAGCATTGTTAGAACATTTGTGTTTAATTCAGTTGAATGCTGAATTAGGTTAAGCCTAGTTTGCTTAACCTCCGTTGGTCGCTTCTAGGTAATGCACCAAGAAGGCGATGTTTAATTTGTTTGTTTTCTTCAAGGAGATGCTCCAAGAAGAGTGAATTATCCAACACAAGCACTTAAACCTGGTTGGTAGCTAATAACACAAGCACTTGTAACTTGGTTATATGTTTGAATCGAGAACAAATTACAAACAACCACCTTGTTTGATTATTTTATTAATTCTTTTTTTTATTAATATAAATTAATTCTTAAATACTATTTTATTGATGACTAATAAAAATATTAACAGACAGCATAAATACAAATTCATCAAAATTTAAAGTGACTTCAACAAATAAACAAAAATTGTAATTTAAGTTTAAAGTGTAATGACTTCAAAACAAATAAGCAAAAAATTTAATTTAAATTTAAAGTGTAATGACAAAAATTGTAATTTGAGTAAAAGTTGAAGGTTTTTTAATTAAAAATAACAAATAGCTGAAACTAGCAATTTAAGGTTGTTGCACTAATTTCGCGCAGTCATATGTATGTATATCGATGTATATAAATGTACAGACATACATGTGACAGAAATTTAATGCGAAGGTTTGAACATACACCCCGCCGTTGAGCCATGCTCAACAGACTACAAATCAGAACAACCTTAAATTACCTTTCTTTGTGTGTGTTATCAGTACTATATTTATGTTGAAATTATGTGACTGTTACCGCAAATTCTTGGGCTGGAATATGTTGACGTGCCGCAGGCTGTGGAGTTTGTTGATTTGAATTAAACGATTTACAGCGTGTCTTTTTCCAAGCAACTGCCATGATGATTATGATTGCGAGAGTGAGAGCGATATAAGCAACGGTTCCGTGGTGATATTGTATGTGTTTGATTTGTGATGGTAGTTCATCAGATACCTTTTGATGTAGTGTGCTCTGTATCTCGGAGATGTTTTTGATTTGATCAGCATACACTTTATTTTGGACTTTCTCAAACTGGACTTCAACAGGATAAATAATGTCACTGAAATTGCTCATTCTTATGTAGGATGCTTGAAGAGATGTTGAGACGATTTGATGACCCTTGATGATGATAGAGTTAAATTTGAGTGTGCAATCTGATGCTAATTTTAGGAGACCGGATCCTTTTAAGGTTAGCTGAAATTTTTCTTGTCCGCATACTGAACTTATTCGCGAAGGCTGCTGCATTGTATATAGCCATTGATTGCTGTACTCCAATTGTGTTAGCAATGTGCTGCCAGCAATAGGACCAATGTCACATCCCTTTTGAATGTTATGGTTAAGAAGCGAAAGTTCACATAAGCATTTGTTCGCGTTTGCCTTGTATTTTGATTGCATATGTTGGCATAGGAATTCGTTCTCTTTAATGGTTGCACATGTGGTCCACTGCCTTTCTGTCAAGATGAAATATTGATCTCTGTGAGCATTTACGGCGAGAAGGTCACCGCATGGCATTATGGCAAGCATTGTGCCATTTGTTAGAACCGGAATTTGGTGTGGTTTAAGAAGTTCGAATGTTTCTGGATCACATAACGGAATAGATATGTGAAAAATGACGTGGTCTTTGGTCACGCCTCCCTTTACGTTCATGAGTTTGTACAGCTGCAACATGTTGTCGTTACTTACTGGTAATTCTAGGGATGTTGGAAGGTGATTTCTTATTTGCACTATCTCAGATTGAAGTTGAGATGGTGACAACAGCATTGGACTTATTTTTCCATGGTGTGAATCCGTTAATGCTGCTATAATTTCGGATTGAATCCTATGTAACCTTGATGAGGTTACGGAAAGTTGAACAGATCGTAACATAAACATTCGAAACAGCTTTGCTTGATACTGTTCGTTTTCAGTTTCGTGTAATCTGGATGTGATTTTAGTTAATTGGTCGTCTACGTTCTTGAACTTTTGTTTTACATTCTCCTCATTTTGTTTTAGTACATTTAAAGTTGCATCAACAATTGATGTCTGATTCATTAGGAGTTGCTTCAGATGGTTTTCATTTTCGTTGACTGTGTTGATAGTAATTGTCATTTGTTCGGCGTAATCCGAGTCTAGAATGCCGAACAGTGAATTAGCGACATTACCAACAACATTAATTGCGCCACGTTTGACTCTTCTTTTGAGCAGGAGATTTTTATCCTTTAAGTCTGTTATGCTAAAATTAATTTCCTGGAGAACGTTTGAGCAAGTAGCCTTTTGGGTAAGAAGATTGCATAGGTGAGTTAATGCTGTTGTTTCATGTATGAATGTAGCCATTTCTTGCCAAAATGGGTTTAAATTGTAGTAGGAGATGATGTTCCATTCTGACCGTGATATTCTGGTGTTGCCAATACCTTCAAAGTAGAGACCGATGTTGGGTTCAAATTGCGTTATTTCTATTTTATTTGTGGCTACTAATGGAATCGAAAGCAATATTGTGATTAGTGTAGTTATGATTGAGCCCGGTAAAGTCCGCTGTTTTTTGGCGAGTGGCATACTATTCGATGTTGACTGAGGTGATTGTTTTTCAGCCAGTCCTTCATGATTAGCCTTGGATTCTTTGAATTTTAGATCTGGTTGTTGCCCGTCCTCTTCGGGTTCGTCACTGAGCTTAGGAAGTGGGGCTAGATACTGAACTGCCCGTTTGAAAATGCCTGATGATGTCTGTACGTCTGCAACTCGTACAACATCGTCGGGTCCCTTATACGTTTTTATTACGCGCCCCAATGGCCATTTCATGACTGGAACGTTGTCTTCTTTTAAAGTGACGATTGTACCTGGTTTGAGATTTTTAGATTGTTCTCGCCATTTGTTACGGCATTGAAGTTCATTTAAATAATCTCGAGACCATCTCTTCCAAAATTCATGCTTAAGACGGGAAACTAATTTCCAACGCGTTTCCAATTTAAGGTTTGCGGGCTTCGCTTGGGCGTCAATTTGAGCTATTAGGGGTTCGCCAATTAGAAAATGTCCAGGAGTCAGTGCGCCTATGTCGTTCGAGTCATTCGACATAGGTGAAATGGGTCTGGAATTCAATATTGCTTCAATTTCCACAACTATGGTTTCGAGTTCTTCATAAGTTAAAGATGCGTTCCCCATCGTCCTTACCAAGTAGTATTTTGCTGATTTAACAGCTGCCTCCCAGAGGCCACCAAAATGAGGAGCTCTTGGCGGAATGAAGTTAAATTGAATACCCTTTTTGTTGCAGGCATTTGTAATAGCTTCTTGAGCATCTGGTGAATGTATTATTGTGGAAAGTTCGGGCAATTTATTTTTCGCTCCGACGAAATTTGTAGCGTTGTCGCAATATAAATTTTGGCAATGTCCCCGCCGGGAAACGAAACGTTTGAGTGCACCTATAAATGCATCAGTTGTGAGATCGCTCACCAGCTCCAAGTGCACTGCCTTTGTGGCAAAGCAGCAAAATACGGCAATGTAGGCCTTGTGCGGTCGTTTTCCCCTGAGTTTGTAATGTACAGTAATTGGCCCGCAGTAATCGACTCCAGCATTAATAAATGCTCGGGCTGGTGTTACACGTGTTGATGGTAGGTTTCCCATTATTTGGTGAAATAGCTCTGGCTTGGCTCTGCTGCATGTAGTGCATTGATGGACTGTGGCTCTTGCCATAATTTTTCCTTTTATTGGCCAGAAGCGCTGTCGAACAATTCCTAACAACGTGAGCGCCCCACAATGTTTGTGGTCTTCATGAATCATTTGGAATATCAGTTTGGAAATGGAATCATTGTACGGAATGAGAAGTTGATGTTTTGAGTCATATGCTAATGAGGAGGCATCGAGCCGGCCGCCAACCCTAATTAGTCCGCTTTCATCCAAAAAGGGTGCTAAATTCTTGATGGTGCTCGTTCCAAGTAACGGTTTGTGTTCCTTCAGTTGCTTCATTTCTTCCTTGAATTCGGAAAGTTGCATTTGTGAAATAATAGGAACCAGTGCTTGGCTGAGTTCCGTTGTAGTTAATAATTTTGATGGTTGCCGCATCTGTTTTTGGCTTCTTGTGTGGGTAATGAAGCGCAGAACATATCCAATAATCCGCTGCAGACGATGGAATGAATTTTTGTGGTTAATTTTGTAAACAAAATCAGGTTCGTTTGTAATCATTGCTCGTGATTCGATTGACCTTGTCTTTCTTTCTAGGTTTGTTGAAATTTTGGAGCTTATATTGAACTTGGGTGGCCAAACATTTTCCACGCCATGAAGAAACTTTGGACCATAGAACCAAAGAGTACATTCTTTAAGGGCCGTTGAAGACATTCCACGAGATAATATATCTGCAGGATTGCATTTAGAGCTTACGTGACGCCACTGTTCTGCCTGGGTTTCTTCTTGGATTGCGGAAATTCGATTTGCTACAAATGTGTTAAATGATGCTGATGATGAGTTTATCCATGAGAGTACAATTTCCGAATCAGTCCAAAACCATACTGGACTGGTAAATTTAAGATCAGATCTGATTCTGGTGGCTAGTTGGGCTCCAAGTGTAGCTGCGCATAGTTCCAGTCGTGGTATTGTTTGTCGTTTGAGTGGAGCTATGCGAGATTTGGCACAAAGTAAATGTACCATAATGGTGCCATCTTTAAACACTGATCGGATATAAGCTGCAGCTCCATAAGCCTTCTCGGATGCGTCAGTGAAGATGTGTAGTTGTTGGGATTCTGGAACTCCTCCTTTGAAAATGTGTCTGGGTATTTGAAGCGTTTTCAATACATTCAAGTCTGTGCGAAATGTGAGCCATTTAGTGTGCAGTGATTCCGGCAAGGATTGATCCCAGTCTAATTTTAGCTCCCACAGTTCCTGAATAAACATTTTTGCCGTTACTATAATGGGAGAAAGAATTCCCAATGGGTCGAATATTCTTGCAAGGTCTGAGGTTACGGTTCGTTTAGTTATCCGCTTGATGTCTCTAGGATTGACTTTAATGCCCAGTTTGTCGGACTTCGGCAGCCAAACAAGTCCTAGCGTCTTGATGGTATCAGTTTCCACGCTTTCAAAATCTAAGTTCACCTCCAAATCACTTTGTGGAATATTGTAGAGTAATTGTGGATGATTTGCGCACCATTTGCGTAAAGTAAAACCACCTTTCTTCATCATCTCCATGAGTTGTTTTTGTAAATGTATTGCGGTTACTAAGCTGTTTGAGCCGCCCAAGCCATCATCTACGTAGAAATTTTCCTTGAGAAATTGAGAAGCAAGGGGATAATGTATCTCATTTTCTTTAGCCAATTGCTCCAGACATTTCGTTGCTAAGTATGGAGCTGCTCTTGTGCCATACGTAACTGTATTGAGTTGATAGTATGCAATGGGCCTTGTGGTATCCTTTCTCCAAATTATTAGCTGAAATTTACGATCCTCTGGGGCAATCAATACCTGTCTATACATTTTTTCAACGTCAGTAGTGAACACAAATCTTGGCATTCGAAACCTTAGGAGTATGGAGAATAGTTCTCCTTGCACAGTTGGTCCCGTGAACATCAAATCATTTAGCGAATATCCTGATGTGGTTTTGGCCGATGCATCAAATACTACTCTGAGCTTAGTGGTTGAACTTTCGGGCCTTAATACGCAATGATGTGGAATGTAGTAGTTTGGGGAATTTATGGATTCTGTTCCCAACCTTTTCATATGTCCCATTGATTCATACTCATCCATGAATTCAGTGTACCTTTTCTTTAATTCTGGATTCTTTTGTAGCCGACGTTCGAGAGCGAGAAATCGATTAAGAGCAATGGCATGTGAGTCACCTAAAGTATCGGGGTTTTGTTGAAATGGTATTCTTACTATGAAACGATCTTGATGGTTTCTACTTGTATTTTGTGCAAAGTGCTCTTCACATTGCCTCTCCGCTATTGACAGTAGGGTTTTAGTTGTTTTAACTTCCTCTAACTCCCAAAGCCGTGCGATGGAAGCTTCAAGTCTTTCGTCTTCAGTACATATGCCACAATATGCGTCTGCTAGGGGTTCTTTTGTTATTTTTCCTGCTACAACCCAGCCCAGAACTGTGTTTTGTAGGATAGGAAGTTGTGGAGACAATTTTATTTGTCCTATTGAGAGTAATTGGTGATAGTGTTCAGCACCCAAAAGTATATCAATTTTATTTGATTGATTAAACGATGGGTCAGCTAAAACAAGATTTTTCGGTAGTGGCCACTCGTCAATGTTTATGAATTGTGACGGTTGTGGTGCTATGATTCGAGGAAGGACAAGTGCTTCCAGACGAGTTGAAAACTTGTTGACTCGGGAATGCAGTGCCACATTGACACGATGTTGCGTTTTGGTGTTTGAATTGCCGATTCCATTGATATGAACTGATGACACCTGTTTAGCAATGTTAAGTCGATTTGCCAACCGCTCGGTGATCAAGTTGACTTGTGATCCAGAATCAAGCAAGGCGCGACATTCAATTTCAATTGCATCAGTTTTGAGTTTGACTAAAGCTGTACTGAGAAGAACGTATGAATTGGACATTTGACCACTTGCTGCTGCTACTGACGATGCTTCTGGAGAGCTTGTTGTTGCTTCATTGATATTGTGTTCATTTCTTTCAGGTGAAGTGATTGCAGATGTTGATTTTGTCTGAGATTTTCTTTCACTTGATGATCCTTGTTTTGGTTGCTGAGGGTTGATTTTTAGGTGAAGCAGCGAGTTGTGTTTTTGCTTGCATGTCCTGCACACTCCTGACTTGCAAGTGCTTGCAGCATGTCCTGACCTTAAGCAGTTTACGCACAGTTTTTCTCTTTGAGCGAAATTCAGTCGATTTGCTGGTGAGAGTTTTAGAAAGTTTTGACACTGATGCAGCTGATGATCGCCATTTTTGCAAAAAGGGCATGTGATTTGTGTCTGTTTGGCTGAGGTGGCGGAAACGTATGCCTTTGTAGATTTCTCTTTTTGATTTGTAGCTTCCAAGGATTGGAAGCGATTCTCGAGAAATGTTAAGAAATCTTTGAGGCTTTGAAGTTCCTTTGGATTACTTATAGTCCTCTCATACAGAGTGAGAGTGCCTCGATCCAATTTTTTTACCAGTATATGAAGTAGCATGGGGTCCCATGAGGTCGTATCGATCCTCATATTATTAAGTGCATGCAGACATTCCTGAGTGGTGTCATGCAGTTGTTTGATGGCAGCAGCCGATGATCCAGCACTGGGTTGATCCAAAAGCTGTTGTATTGTTGTGGATACCAGAACGCGTTGATTATTGTACCGTTCTTTCAGTAGGTTCCACGCTGTTGCGTAGTTTTCGGCTGTCGCTGAAAGATGACTGATTAGTCTTTCAGCTTCGCCTCCCAAGTTCGACTTAAGGTACCACATTTTTTGTACCGCAGGAATTGGTTGATTGTTCACTAATTGCGTGAACAAATCATGAAACGCGCTCCATTTTAGATAATCTCCATTGAATTTTGGAATTATTACTTTTGGAAGCGGTAGCACAGTACTTTGATTAGGTTCGGGAACTTGATTTGGAGTGGGTGAAGATATCTGGAAGTTTTCTATGACCAGCTTCTCCAGATTTTCATAGGAGTCCATATCGTAGCCTTCCTTTAGTGGATCGTCATTGGATTCCCATATTTTGAAGTGTAGCTCTTGGATTTCGCCCCACAGTTTTTCTTTTAGTTTCATATTGGTTCCTGTAGGGTCCATAGCTAATAATCGTCTCAGTGAAGAAATCATGGCCTTTTGTCTTCTTATTGCGGCATTTGTTGGGGTGGACAGAAAGGCGCTCCCTTTTCGAGCTGCATGATCGTCCTTAGTACCTTGAGAGTCACCTGATGTAAACGTTTTTGATGCCTCAATCATGCCTGATTCAAATATTGTTTTGTATTTAGTGACGAGGTCCTCAATTTGTTGATAGTAGCCTTCGGTGAAATAATTGTGTTCTAACGGGGGTTTATCTAGACATCGGATTTTGTTGTCCGTGAGCTCGAATTCGTTCCAAGCATCGTCTAGTCTTCTGATTCGCTCTTCGTAATAAGAGACGGTTTTTCTGGATGCGGAATCCTTTTTGAAATTCCGAATGATGGATTCGATCAGCTGTCCTGTAGTTCGTTGAGAAGTTACTAGCAGATCCATCGAGTTGGTATTTCCGGTAGCCATTGTAATGTCCTTGATAAATTTGCAAGGATCAGAAGGTTGCGTGTCGAAATCACGTCGGGGTCACCAAATGTTTAATTCAGTTGAATGCTGAATTAGGTTAAGCCTAGTTTGCTTAACCTCCGTTGGTCGCTTCTAGGTAATGCACCAAGAAGGCGATGTTTAATTTGTTTGTTTTCTTCAAGGAGATGCTCCAAGAAGAGTGAATTATCCAACACAAGCACTTAAACCTGGTTGGTAGCTAATAACACAAGCACTTGTAACTTGGTTATATGTTTGAATCGAGAACAAATTACAAACAACCACCTTGTTTGATTATTTTATTAATTCTTTTTTTTATTAATATAAATTAATTCTTAAATACTATTTTATTGATGACTAATAAAAATATTAACAGACAGCATAAATACAAATTCATCAAAATTTAAAGTGACTTCAACAAATAAACAAAAATTGTAATTTAAGTTTAAAGTGTAATGACTTCAAAACAAATAAGCAAAAAATTTAATTTAAATTTAAAGTGTAATGACAAAAATTGTAATTTGAGTAAAAGTTGAAGGTTTTTTAATTAAAAATAACAAATAGCTGAAACTAGCAATTTAAGGTTGTTGCACTAATTTCGCGCAGTCATATGTATGTATATCGATGTATATAAATGTACAGACATACATGTGACAGAAATTTAATGCGAAGGTTTGAACAATTTGTTCGCACAACGATGTCTGCCTTCAAATGTTATTTTTAGTAAGAAAGTTTGATTTTAAAGAACGCCATCTGTTGATCAAGTGTGTAAATCCTATTTGCTGGCGACAAACAGAAAATTAGGTTTAGTCGGAACATGCAGACGAATACGTTTTCTCCACAAAAAGAAAAATAAATTTTGATTGCAACAATTTGTATTGATGTATGAATTTGTTTTCATTAAAACTGCGAATGAGAGTACGAAACGAATTTCAAGAGTGCATGCATATGTGTACCTTTTTTAATTCCTCTCTTCCTCTCGGGTTATAATAAAAACAATGGCTCCAGAAGACGGTGTGTAAAGGCAAGATCTAACACCGCTATGTTGCCGAAGGCACCAAATGATGCGATTTAATATTCTATAATTTCAAAACTTCTTCCTGCACACAAAGAAAAAATATGGTTGAGGTAACAATAATGTAAGAGCAAACATATTATGATTGAATTATATTGTTGTAGTCAAACCATATTATTATTCCTGTAATAATAATATTGTTATGTTAGAACCGTATTATTGTCTGTTATTAAAAATGACATTGTAATATATAAAACTTTATTATGAAATAAATTAAAAAATATATTGAGATATAAAAATATAAAAACGTGCCTTATTTGTTTATATAAACATAACTTATAATAACACAAACAATTATTTATTAGTTTATTTTTTCAATTCAATTAATAAATTTTTATTTTTTTGAAAGAAACCCGTAAAATTAGATTCCAATGATTTTAGAAACTAAACACAAAACTTCAAAAAAACCAAACATTACTTGTTTGTTTTTAGTCACACTGTGGTTACATACGAGCAAACTTATCATAATTTGTTTACGAATTATATATTATGATTTTAAATATATTATTAATTTGGAATACTAATAAAACTTGTGGTGGTGGTTTGTCGTGACCATAGTAATGATTAAAACAACTATAAGTTGTTCTTTGCCACCATATATTTTTACAGAGAATATAGTATGGTTCTTGAGACCAATACCAATACCATAACCATGTTTTTCTCTGCGTGTGATGCTTTAAATTTTATATAAGAAATGTGTAGTTTTTTATGGCAGGCGTATTAAATGAAGTATAACCAATATTCAAACATGGCAAATAACTTAAAAATAAGCTTAATCACTACTTTTGGTAACTGGTTATGCAATATCACATGTCACGCATTTGTATAATTTAATATTTTTTTGATCAGAATATTAAATTTGTGTACATTATTTAGTGGAGACGTCTATTTCCTCGAATAATTTTCACGTCTGAAATAAGTTTTAGGATTATGCTGTAGTTATCCTTTATTATTAAGGATATATGTTCTTAAATATCTGTTTACATCGACTTTCCCGCCAGATCCTGTCAACTTTATCAGAATTGTGAACATCTCTTGCTTTATATCTTTACATGTACATGTATTTATATGTGTGTTTGTTTTTTTATGTTATTGCATGTAATTGTCAGGATATATGCATGCATGTCTTTTGTATAGTTACAACAGCTAAGCTGCTCTTAACAAGCTCTAATGCTAGTTATGTATGCAATATCGCTGTATACACACACACACACACACACTCATATTCAGGCTAACTTAGTATATAGCTGTTTAGGAATGACGACAAGATAGAAGTCATAAAAAATTAAGTGGACAGACAGATTAAGTCTTTACCACTTTTCATACTCTTGACTCTTTTAGTGTTATCTTGTTAAACAGGTTTTTATCGCTTTCATCCATCTTGTAATTTTTTTTTTTTATTTTTTACTTACTGTTGTCTAGTGGTTACATGTTTATGCAAATATATTTCACAACATCTTTTCGTGTTTATGCATTTTGTTATCCATTATAATGATAATACCGGCAGAGATTATTTTACTTTCCTATCTGTCTCTCCCACTTTGTGGAGTTGCAATTTTGATTGTTAAAAATGAATAAATTGTTTCTTTCGGTTGTTGCATGTTAAGTTGACATTCATAGAATGGAATTAAAAAAAACTATGATTTAATGTAGAATAAGGATAAAAAATAATTGACAATTTAAGCGCTTAAGAACTTCTTGTTTTATACTTATCTAGTTAGGCTTACAATAAATGTAAAATAATTTATATTAAAATTTTTTTTTGGAATTATAAATTATATATTCATTATTATTTAATTTTAAATCTACGCTGAATTCCTGCTATTGAAATTTATTGAATAAATATTTCATGAAGTAATCATGAAACATTTATTCTAAAAAAATAGATATGGTTACCTCAGTGCTCAACTAGCTCATCAGTGGATTTATCCCAAATTTTCTGAAGAAGTTCCGTCATTCTAGAAAGAAAGCCAAATCTAAACTTCAAAAAAAAAACCAAGTTTTTAAATCTAGATGGTTGCTATGGTTTCTTGTTTAGAAGTTTAGATTTTTAATTTAGTTTATTGGGTTTTAAACACAAGTATGTAATGCCTTCAAAGTTGGTAAAGCTTTCAAAGTTGGTCTTTTAATAGATACTTTAAATTTAACGAAATCCTCGTTTTTACAGGATTCCAAGATTAAAATACTCTTACCGGGCCAATTAATAAAACATGTAAAACCATTTCGGTATCATAACATCATGATGAGTAAAAACTGAGAAGCAGACAAAGATGTATCTTTGGGCCTGAAACTATCTCTAATCATTGTTGTCAGATTTATTTTCATCTATTTCGCCAAAATCGATGTCAATATCGTCTAAAATATTTACAATATTTTTTTAATTTTAAAAATATTTTTAACAAATCACAAAACATAAATTTAACCGTAATAGCTAAAATTCGTCAAAAATAGAAAAAAGTGGCCAAAAAATATAAATATTTTGTTTCTTATTTAAGTAATTAGTGAACACGAAAAAGGTAAAACTTTTACTTAAAACAATGAAAAATAGTGGTTATTATAATAAATTGAGGCCTGAACCTAACCATCCATATAGGAGCATGGAACTGTAGATCATGTGGAAATCTTGAAACGAAGCTTCCACTTCGATTTGACGGAGGGACACTCTACAACATCTCGAACTCTCTGGGTTTACACAGATGGCTCCAAAAGGGGAACGAGGTAGGGTGAAATCTATATAGAAGAAAGGACTGCAATGTCTTACAAGCAGAAATATCTGCTATCAAAAAGGCGGCTAACATCAAATATTTTCCTGGAATGCCGGAGATCCTTGAATGCGATGGCGGAAAATTCGACAGACACTCTTAAATGGGTGCGGGGTCATGGGACGAATCGAGGCAACTGAGTTGACGATGAAGTAGCCAAGAAGGGGACACTGCAACATGATGATGCCATAGACATCTATTGTGGCATCCCCCTCTCGGCCTGTTTTCACCGCATTTACTTTGACCTTTACGGTATAGCTCAGGTCTGATGGTCTATTGAGTCGACTTGCTCAAATGCATGGACGATCAGGCCTTTGCTGGACCAAGAGAAAGCGGTCTCGCTCTTTTGGCTGCACAAAATTCAGCTACGCGATTTAATAGCAATAGTCACTGGTCATTGCTTACTTGGAACCCATGCAAGAAGGGTATCCCTTATAATGAATTCTGTAGAAGTTGCCAAGAACAGGAAGAGGAGGAAACGGTTGAACACCTTCTCTCTCGTTGCCCTGTACTAGAATTATTCAAAAATCAATAAAATTAATAACATACATCCGATTATGGCCAGAATCTGGACTGGCTTCAATTTGTAAAAACTTTATTTTACCGTTTGTGGAACGCAGTTAACAGAGAAGTGTGACGTATTTAACTGACGAATTTATCTTCACACCCTGTAAAAAATTCATTGGAATTACCAGCACATCAAGTATGAAACTAATTTAGCTGTACATAATTACACAGAATATCTTATTTCTCATAGTCTTTCTAAAACAAAAGTTAATATTTTCTATTATGGTTGATAAGTATCCAGAAGTATGTTAGGATTAATAAAATTTTTGAAAACATGAAATTTTGTTTGTGATATGCAATCCCAACATTTTAAAATCAAAAGGTGTTTGTAAACTTTAAATAAAGTTATCAGTTTCCAGAATAAAATTATCTTTAGATATGAAAAATATTTTTAAATATGAAAATGGCTTCAACAAGTAAAATCATATTTAAATATAAAAAATAATTTACTTTTATTTAGTGTTGAGGAGAAGTCAATGAAAAATCACCAACTATTAAACAAATCGTCAACAAGTCGCTATGTCGAAAATTGAAAATTTGATCGCGAAATCAGATTGAAAATCGCCACATTTGGCGAGAAATCTCCATATCTGACAACCCTGTTTCTAATAGGGCCCAAGTTTAGATTTTTTTTTTTTAATTTAATATCGTGCTATTAACCCAAATTCTAAATTCATAAATAATTATTACTATAATATAGTTTACATAGCCATTTCGCTAAGTGCTTAATTTAGCTCATCAGGAAAACTTTAGCCAAAATTTTAGATAATCAAAAGATACATTTTATGTTAAAAATTTCCTTAACCTTCCTGACCATTTCGTCGGTCTGTGAGACCGATGAATCACTTTTGAGTTAACTTCACGAAAACAAAAAATGGCAACTCTATCATTCTTTAAGTATCTTCATTATTTCTCATTATACAACGTTTAGTGTAAAAAGTGCGTTTGAGTTGAAGTGTTGTACCGGTGATTGCTAATCAGACGGTCTGTGAGACCGACTTATAGTTAAATGTCACATTTTCGACAGGTAAGTTGGTTTTGCTAAATTGGAAATTTTTAGATGAAAATAGACAATTAGCGATCAGTTTATATGATTTAATAAAAGAATTATGTTCAAAGTTAATTATCGTGAGATTTTCATTAGATATGGCAGATATTGAGCGCATAAGAGCTATTCTGAATAATATCGATTCAGATCTAGATTCTGATGTGGAAAGTGGTACTAAATACGAAGATAATATTAATGTGTATGAAGCAAACACTGATACTGAACAAGAAGACTCCGAGGAAAGTGATGTTGAAGATTTACAGGACGCTGAATCGAACCACAAGCTCTAACGACTGATTAAAGTTTACAAAGACTAACCTCATAATGAGGCAAATACATTTTTTCAGTGATCCTGTTTTTTTCTTGATCTCATTTTATTTTTTTGTTTACTTCTAAAATATATGTTAATAGAAAAACAACATTTTATAAACTGCAAAATTATTGTGATGAAATATAAATTAATGCTGTGAGCTAAAAAAAATTAATTTTGTTTTTTTTTTTTCTTACTTCAGTTATTTCAGATTAGTTTGTTAAATATTTTCACTGCACAGGTTTTGAAAATTTTAGAATAGTTTTGAGATACCGAGAAATACTTGAAATCGGTCTGACAGACCGAGAAATGTGAATGTGTCGCACAAAAATGAAATTAGTCAGGAAGGTTAAAAAAATGAAAGTTAAGTCAAAGAAATTAAAAATAAAGTATCAAAGCTTAGACAAAACTATAATAACTAACAGCGAATTTGTATTTTCTTACAGTGTAATTTTAGTTGTAAAGGGTTTTTTTAGCTGCATAAGAACTTAAAATGATAATACAAGATAGAAATATTGTTTGAATACATTTATAATCTGTTAGATAATTTCATGGCATTTATTTTTTCAATATGATTTCCGTTTTTTCAATAAATCTGATCGTATGGCGTCAATAGTAGCTTGAATAATTTCTTCCGCTGCTTCAAGAGTTGCTGGTTTGTCTGCATAAACGGCTTGAGGATTTATTAAATAAATATTATATACATTTTAATATTAGAAATATTTCTCAAGATTTATTACGAACTCAAAGAAAAGATGGAGTGAAGCTGTTTCAACTGCTTGTTTACATGTTTTATTTTATGTTTAGTCTCCTGTGAGGACATCACAAGCAAACAAGTGCTGTTGTTTACTGGTAATATATTTACTTTTTGTGATGAGAATGAAACTAATAAGAAATGTGTAAAAAAAATCGAAAAATATTTTGTTTATAAAAACATAAAGTTTTTAGTAAAGAAATAAGAAATTCTAATATAAAGAAAAATCACTGCAGTGATTCTTTTAAAGAGATTTATTTCCATAAAGCAAAAGTTACACTCACCGCTTTGTAATTCTTCTTGGCCTTATTTAGAATATTTTTTATTTACAAAAGCTTCGGAATTTGATAAAATGCAACAATATACCAGGCTAACAATCACCCTTTCTAACCAAACCTCGATTTGATGGGACTGGTGCCCTCATATACAATGAAAGTTTAAGCGTCAATGAGTGGATAAACTCTAAAAAGAGTTTTTTTATTTTATTTTCTCAAATTTTAAAAATTTATTGTCATTGTAAATATTAATTTAACTATTTTCTTTTAAGCTTTAGGTCTTTAAATAATTTTAATTTTATTTTTTCGATATTTCGCTACTCCTTTGTGTAGCATCATCAGGAAAAAAGTAAATATTTTGTTAAAAAAAATCGGAATAAACCCAGCTCCCTTAGGTAGGTAAAAACTAGAGTTTCCACTTAATCGCATTTTGATTTTGTTCCAGCAAATAATTAATGGATTTTGCAATTTAAATTTTCGTCGATTAATCGATTAATTACTCGAATAACTTGAATTAAAAGCACATATTTAAAAAAATTTAATCCAATGACAAAATACAACCATAATATATTTTTTTATGACAGCAGGTAGATGATTTTTAAAAATGTTTTATTGATTTGTTTATTTCAGTTTGAAAATAATTTTCATTTGACATATTTTCATTTGTTTCTCCAATACGCAGAAGAAAATGTTGAGCATAAATAATATGAACTGATTTCATAGCTTTTAGGTAATCTGTACATATAATAGAATAGTAGTTCATTTCCGTCTGCCTGTCTGTCTGTCTGCCTCCTTTTAATTTGTGTTCGCATAACGTAAAAACTACTACATGGATTTTAAACTAAATTTTGTGAGGAGGTACCATAGCAACCTGATTCCAATATAGATTAAGTTTTTCCGCAAAAATATCTCATTTCCAAGAGAAAGTGAAGAAAAAGCAGTGCAAAAACGCATTTCCGGTTTAAAGGTACTGAAATTTTCGGTTTAAAACTGGAATATTTTAAACACTATTGCGCAACATTAGACGCCAATTGAATAAAATTTTTATTTAATTTGTATTTTTACTTTGTCGAATTACATTGTCATTTTAATATTTTAAACATCTTTTACAGAGGATTACAATAGTTTTTAGAATTTTATATATATATTTTAAAATTATATCCAAGGCTGGGTACCTTATGTAAAGAAAAAATGTATCTGTATGGATTTTAACAAAATTTTGTGAGGTGGTACTTTAGTATTCTGATTCCAATATAGGATACTTTTTTCCGCAAAAATAAGTTAAAAAGTAAAACTACGCCCACTTTTTCTTCCGATTTAAAGGTACTGAATCTTTTATTTTTGAACGCAACAGATGGCGCTTTTTGAATAAAATTGAATGTAAAAATTGAATAATTTAAATAAAATTGAAAATAAATTGAATAAAATTTGTATATGATTTGTATTTTAACGTTGCGGAATTACAATGTTATTTAAATATTTGAAACAGCTTTTGCATAGCTTCACTATAATTTTTAGAATTTTTTATAAATTTTAGAATTTTACCTAGGATGGCTACCTTTATGTAAGACTCTTACATATATTGTCTTCTATAGTAACGTAAGCCTCAAATTTAGTGATCAAATTACGCACAGCGATCTCTATAGGACCCTCATTGTTCTAAGTGTCTGGAAATATTATGGGATGGTAGCTTAATTCTTGACATTTCATCATTTCACAATCAATTTACTTCATGAGCTGTGGGTGTGTATGCCACTATTTTTGTGGAGTTTGTACAGGTCATACCGTTTGACATATCAAAATGAAATTTAGTGTGTGCCTTTGGTATATGGAGATGGATGGGTATATTCGGGAGAGGGCAAGGGGTAGTTTTCTTACCCTCAAATTTTGTGAACGCTCTACTGGTCATACCGTATGACATATTAAAACGAAATTTAGTATGCGCCTTTGGTATATAGAGATGTAGAGTTGTGTAAATTTTGGGCATAATCGGTAAGGGGAAAGGGGTAGTTTATTTAACACCACAAACCAAAAGTAATCAATTTTTCGATTCGAATGTACTTTGAACTTTTATTATTTATGTAATATATCCATAAAAATATCTGTTTCCATTGGTTATGGTAAAGTTGAGTGTAGGCCACTCCAGTTTTGTGTTTTAATTCAATGAAAACGAAGAAAAATATTTAAGCAAAACGATAAACTCTTTTGGCTGGTTGCCTCAATTTTGTTAAATATTTCGCCAGTGAAATTACATATATACTAAGCATTAAGAGTTTATGTTTATTTTAAACACTGTAGGCAGCATATAAAAAACAACTTTTTAAGGCAAATACAAGAAACAAATTTTTAAATATTATAAAACTATTCATCTTAAAATCGTTTGTTGGTTGCTTAGCAACAAAAATGTAAATAAATAAATAAGTAAACAAATTAAAATAAATATTAAACAGATTATCGTCAACTAAAATGTAAAAAGGTATAACTAAGAAAGTATTCAAAATCAAATTTTTTTGACTGATTATTATGAATGCCATAGAAGTACATGCCTGGAAAAAATTTTACACTTCTGCGGTCAAAAATTACACTTTTGTGAATAAAGTAGCTGTGCCCGCCACGCCGCATATTGGGTTGAAATTGTTAAAAACGGCTCTTAATTCAGGCGTTAGAGATAGCACTTATTTTTTCGTTTCGTAGTATTAAAAAAATCATTTTTGAAAAAAAAAAAGTTTTAAACGCCAGTTGTGTTCGTTTGTCAGCTCGTATGAATATTTAAATTGCTTTGCAAGCTCCATTTTTAAAGATAAATGAATGAAATTTGGCCAATTTTACTTTTTTATTTTTTTAACTCAACATACAAAAATTGAACGAAATCAAAATTTTCCCGGAAATAGGCCATACTTTATTTATTAAAAAGTTTTTATTAATATAAATTTAAATTTTATGTTTATGTTTAATACTATTAGTCTTCATATTCGCTGTCACAAAAAGAAATATCATCGGAATTTGATTTCTTCAGAAATTTCAGGTAATAATAAAAGGTCCTGCTGTACCTGCTGTGGTAACAGGCTAATTTTCTTTTTGTAGTGTTTGCTCATAATACTAATAATCGGATCAGAGCTTATTAAAAATCTATTGAAAATATCTTCATTGCACTTTTCACGACTGTATTTCCGTGAAAAATGTTCTCTGTATGATTTAAAATCTTTATTACGAGCTTCCTGTGCTTCCTCTGATAACTGGCCAATAGGTAACAGTGCATGAGTAATAATCTGCGGACCATGTAGTAAAAATTTATGTAAGGTGTGAGACATGTTATACCATGGGTATTTTTCAACAAAGTGTTTTGCAGTCGATAAAGTAAATTTTCTAAATTTTTCAACAATAATCTGATGACCGCACGATACAGCAACTAAAATAGTATATAACTTTTTGATTAGTTCAACGTCGATTTTTGTAATTTCCGCAGAAACATCGGGATTTTGAAAAAACGTATGGCTGTATTCCCGTCATTTGAGTTTCCAAATCCTGGTTTTGGTTGGTCAACTATAAGTCCGTTTTTTTTGTCTGTATTTTTGATCTGGTTTCATTCACTACTTCAAAACTACATGTATATGTATACACTTTAATATATACATGATTAATGCAGTGAGTGCATTGCTAAGCATACACGAATTTTTCTTTGAATTTGAAATAGAAAACAGTTGTTTTTCCTTCTTATCGCAAAAAATCCGCAAAATGTTTTTATATGATTTGTAAGTAGACATATCATAGAAAATTCTAAAAATTTTTTTTTACCCAAGCTTCCCTAAACGGGATTTGAATTTTTACTTGAAAGTGAAAAATGATTGTTTTTTACACCAATTTTCAAAAAAATATGAAAAATATTTCTACAACAAAAATATTTAACTGAGATACATATTTGAGTTTCGAAATACAACTTCAGGTAAGGTTCCATTGAAAAAATATTACTTTTATGCTAGGAAAATACAAAAATATAATATGGCGTAATAGTTTTTAAAATATCCAAGTTTTAAATTTAAATTTTTAATTTTTGCGAAAAAAAAGTATCCTATATTGGAAGAGGATGCTAAGGTACCTCCTCACAAAATTTTTGTTTAGTAGTTTTTACGTGATGCGAACACAAATGAAAAGCAGACAGGCGGACGGAAATGAGTTACTATTTTATTTTATGAATAGATAACAAAGGCACGTATAGTATAGGTTAGTTTTTATTTTACAAAGTCTTTTACTTCTCCTGTAAAATTATATTTTTGTTAGTTACGCCTTCTTGCATTTCAGCTAAGTAAACAGGATACGAGTACGACAGTAAATATAGTCTGAACTTCTCTGCTTTTTATACAGTTCATTTACTGATTGCATATTCAGTTTGTAAAAGAAAATGTAAAAGTTCATTTTATAGAAGGTTTTACAAAACAAAGCCTCTCTCTATTCATAAGAAAAATATATGGAATCATCGTTTAAGCCGTTGTACTTTTTTTGTTTTTTTGTTTTGTTTTGGTTTTGTTTTTAGCAGTAGTAATTCTTAGGGATTTGTATTCTTTATTTGTTGGAATTTACTTATTTGGAAAACAGGAAAAACGAACAGACCAAATAAAACCATTGAAGCAAATGTCCTACAAACACTAAAAAATGGCGAAATATGTACAACTGGTATATTTTTGTTTTTTTATTTTTTAAGAATTGTAATAGCGTTAGAACCCGCATAAATGGTATTAGTTTGTTAAGGAAATATGACTTGGTGGAAAAAATACAAATTTAAATCATGTGAATGCACAGAACTGTAACATTTGAGGGCAAACTCTCAGAGCTGACTAAACTTCAATAGTAGTTTATTTTATAAATTTATTTTTATTTATTTACAAAATACTTTAAAAATTAATTAAAAAAAATATTTAAAAAGGCGAAGGGTAACGAGACGACATGCGCATAATTAAGAAAAAATTAAATTTAGGAAATATAGCAAACAAAATTTAAATGACAGTGTATTTATTTCTTTCATGGAATGTAAGTACTAGCTGTCCTTTCACGGCACTCTTAAGAAGGTTAATAAGCAAAAGCCCCCACGCAAACCCCTAAGGGTCTGTGAGCACATACACAATCTCAACCAGAATCTCACAAAAAGAACAAAACATATAAAAATGTTAAATCAGTAGCATACCAGCTTTCAACACTGTAGGTTTGCGTCACTTTGCTAAATATTTAGCAAACCAATGCAATTTTTTTTTTATTGCATTTTCTGCGGACATCTGTGTACCGAGCGGAGAGTCCGTACAACTTGAAATAATAAGTGTGACATGAATTTTGTTCCAACCACTCCCATATCTGACTATTTTTCGATAACGTTTCTCGTTCGCATATAAATCGTAAGTTCTGAAACAATACTTAATTGAAAATATATTTTTTTTCCGAGAAATTATTTTGTACTTCCAATATTTCTCCTTCACTCCATTAAGCCTGATTTTAACTTTATTAGCTCCCCAGTATAATTTTGATCCAATTTTTTTAATAAATTTTCAATGTCTTCAATTTCCCTTTTTTATACCCTTCACCATGGAATGACAAACATATATATACCCTATAAGTTTGTCATTTCGTGTGTAATTTCTACAATATTCATTTCTACAATATCCATTTCTGTATCCTTATACATACAGAAGTTGTTTAAGCGATGTCCATCTATCCGTCTGCCCGTGTTCGGGTAATAATGTAATTTGTCAAGGCACCATAAGGAAGAGATACAAAAAATTTAAGCACACCAATCTGTAAGGCATAGTTTCGAAAATTTTCGCATTGCAACTCAGCAACATCGGATCATTCCTTTGGAGGCTGCGGGCCAAAAACCAAACCCACCTATATTTTTTTCACGTTTTTTTGGCTTTAATGTTTCTTTTTGGCTTTTTTTTTGTCAAATAAATATTAGACCGCGACAGGTAGGGAATGCATACAGATCTCGGGGGATGAATAACCCCTGCGAAGGGCGATTTTTGTTTGTTTATAGGTTGGTAGGGGTTTTTTGATTTGATTTGTATTAAAGACCTTTATAGAAAGCAATGATCCCACAGGGTACCCACTGGTAAATAGGAGCAGTTAAAGGGCACATCGGGGGTTAGTATGAGGACATTTTTGTAAGGATTTTTTTTTTTTTGCTGTCTGACCATTTCAACTCAATATAGATTGCAGGAAGGGCCTAAATAAAAAACATCAATAAAATTTAAAAAAAAAAATTAATTTAAAAACAAAAACATAACATTTTTTTTTAATATTTACAAAAAATTTTATAAAAGATTTTTAAAAAGAAACTATTACAGAATTTTACAAAAAAATTTCAAAAAATTATTTTTACAAAAAAAATTTTTGCAAACAATTTTTGAAAAATTAAAAAAAAAAAATCAATATTTCTATGAAAATTTAAATTATGACCCTAACTTAACATATTTTTTTAATATTAAGAATATATGTATATAAAGTAATAGAATATAAAGTAATAGAATCAAAAAGTTTTTCTTTATTGATTGTAAAATTTGTGAATAACAAGTTTTCTTATTGATTTAAGGGAAATAATATGGAATCTCTTCGGAAATGTCTTGTTTTCTTTCTGCTGATATACCACTTAGCTTAAAACGTTTCATAGAGAACATTTGATTGATTCTATTAAGCAGTTTTGGCTCTGTGCAGAACCCATTGGTCGAAACATCTTTACCTTGGCGTATTCTGCACCAAAGCTTAGAGCCTACCTTTGCGACCGCCTCTGCTGAGGAGAACAAAGATAGGTGCAATTACCAACAAGTTTCTTTGTGCGGATAGCTAGCTGACCATTCATCCATTAATATGTTGAGGTTCTGCATCTTCAGATACTCCATCCTTCTTGTTCACCAGGGTCAAAGTTGTATTTATAATTTACTAGCTGTGACCGCCACGTCGTAAGTGTCCTGATAACATTTTGCTCGATTTAGCTTTGCAAGTATTCCACACCAATTGTAAGACTCTTACTTTTATAGTGGCCGTTTTATGTTTTTACTTTATATATGCCCACCCCTGCACAAAATTTTAAAATGTATAAAAAATTATAAAAATTATTGTAAAGCTCTGTAAAAGGTGTTTAAAATATTTTAATAACATTTTAATTGCACAAAGTAAAAATACAAATTATATCAAACACAGCGCCATCTGTTGCGCAACCGTGATTAAAATACCTTGCCTTAAAAAAATACGCCTTGAAATTTGTAATACCTTTAAAAAAAAATTCGGCGTACTTGTACTCTTTTTTTTATTATCTCTTGGAGATAAGGTATTTTTGCGGAAAAAAGTATCCTATATTGAAATCAGGATGCGAAAGTACCCCCTCACAAAATTTTAAAATTTATATAAAATTCTAAAAATTATTGTAAACCTCTGTAAGAGGTGTTTAAAATATTTTAATAACAACGTAATTCCACAAATCAAATCCAAATTTTATTCAATTGACACCTAATGTTGCGAAGTTTTTAAAATATCCCACTTTCAAAAATAAAAGGTGTGCAACACAGTTATAAAACGAAATGTCAATAGGTATTGAATTAAACCGGAAATTGCGATATTTTTGAAAAAAGTTGAAAAAAGTATCCTATATTGGAATCAGGATGCTAAGATACCTCCTCATTTCCTTTAACTCCATCTAGTATTTAGTTTTTATGTGATGCGCACACAAATGAAAAGCAGATAGACAGACGGAATCAAGTTACTATTTTATTATATGTATAGATAATTAATTAAATATGTAATTTAGTGTATCATTGACAGTAAATAATTTCTCGACGTAATCATTGGATATTTATTTTTTTCCTTCCGTATCCTTCTATATACTCCCCCAATTTTTGTTGGCTTTTTGTAGATTGAAATAGAGACGCTATTTTGGATAGCTGTACGAATGTCTTTATTAGTTTCCAAAAGTCTCTCGTATTTTGCATTTGGATATTTGCTACTTTTAGCACGTAGTTTTCGAATTTCTTCTGTCATCCACTCCGCTGCTTTGTGTGTTTTCAGTTTCCAATGGTATTTTTTTTAGTTTCATTTATGACGTTTTGTTAGTTCAATATCTTCGCTTACAAATTAATTATGCAAACTTGAACACCCTTCATGTCATTTCCATTGAATAATCCTACATAATAGTTTGTAACTTATTTGATATAAACTTTTTCATTTACAATCGAAAAATCTATTTAAGCAATTTTGGACGCCGCTGCTGCATAGGATTTTTTCAAAGTAAATTTTTTCTATTTCGTTGTAAATGTAAATTTTATGTTTAAATCTGCTTCACTAAAAATGCGCGTTTATGTTTGTATTTACAAATGGTTTCTATGTGCACCCAACTGTCCATACAGCTACGTACTCACTCGCCAATGAATTTATTGGTCAATTACTGGAGATTGGAAGGTGGCTTGTTATTGCATCCTAATTCCATGTTTTTTTTTAACTTTTGTTTCACTTTTTTCATTTTTTATTAGTGGACTATTGTCGAAAATTAAAACAGGCAACATCCACTGGCATGTAGTAAATAAATAAATAAACAAATTTTCTTTGAGTTTAAAGGAATTGTTATGGTTAGGCTTAAGTTATTTTATTCTATCTGAATACTAATAGTAGTTGAAGAATATTTTATACAGACCACCAGAAATACTTTTTCCTAATTTTTAAAAAATATTCTATAAGTAATAAACTCCGAAAAAGAGAGTGAGAGTTCTGTTAATATAAGGATATTACAAATCTATTTTTTTTTGCTAATATTAACACTTGTTTAAATATTTTAAATATTTTCGGTAGATATCTCGTAGAGTATCGACCAAACAATCAAAAATTTATTTACGTTGTCAAAGTGACATTTCACACTGAAAAAATTTGTTTTAAATTTTTTTTTTTGGTCACACTTCAGTAGCAATTTTAAATCAAATCGTCATATAAACAATATTTCGCATACTTTTTGACATTTTATCATTTTAAGCCGCTTACACCATATTGGGCGTAGGGGTAGTAGTTACCACTTTAAGATTTGAATTGTTTGACTACCATGTCAATTGGGCTATGTGTGCATATATACATATGTATGCTTGTGTATTACTGTGTATGTATATTTTCTAGGGTAAAGAAGAGCATCAGTGTTAGTAAAAAATAGTTTATATTTTTCTCTTACGACTAAAGGCCTTATGATGAAGTAGAGTAACAAGTTTGCATTTTTCTTCCAACATTTATTACATTACTTAAAATATTTTATTCTTAATTTAAGGAGATACTTTCAGAAGTTGGTGCTTGCAAAATGTTGTTGAAGTAAAGAATTTACCAAAAACATACACGTTTAAACATTATAATTAAAACAAGAACTTTTAAAAACAAATGCAAGCAATAATATTAAAAAAGAAAAAAATAATAATAAATCCACAAGGGTATAGGGAAGTTTTCATTTTCTGTTTATACTACTTAAGCAAAACGTGTTAGTAACTTTTCTTGTACTTTGAGAGCGGGAATAATGAACTTTATATATATAAAGGGTCCGCCATCAAACTTTTTTTTTTCAACTATTGCTTATTTCGTGAATGGTAACACTTAGCTCATGTCTGATTTGACAGATTATTAGTTGTATCCTTGCGATGAACGAATGTGGTTGTGTGTACGCTTGAAAAACGCTGGGAAATATTGCGACATTACTTTGAAAATCATGGTAATGTTGCAGAATGTGTACGAAAATTGCTCCGTATGTTCGTTATCTTGTGAAAAAAGTGAAAGAAACTGGCATCCTCATCGATAAACCAAAGCGATTCTTAAAATTTTTATGTCACCAGAAAGAAAACAGATCAAAACTAAGGTAGCCGAAAAATTGGGTCAAAATATTCGCAGTAGTGGGTGTGGCATGCTGCTAAAGGCAAAGAATTTATGTTAATTTAAAAATAAAATAAAAATTGTAATATTTGATCTCATATTAATTGCGATTTCTTAAAAACTGTTATCGATATTGAGCTGCGGTTTTTTTTATTATGTTGGGTGAACTGTTGTTTTTAAGAAATGGTATATGCGCACCCTGTATAATTTGTAAATAGGGTGTTATGTTTAAAATTGGAAACCTCCATATATTCGCAAAGTTTAAAGTTTAGTATTATATAACTTCTAAAGGACAAAAAAGGACAAAAAACCGAAACCACCCAAAGAAAGGCAAAAGTGTTCTCTTTAAGCCTATATATACTTTTGCACCCGCCCGGATCCGCCTGTAGAACACTTTTTTCTATTTTAATGAAAATACTCAACATTTTTACAAACAAATTTCTATCAAAATTGCTAGTAAATTTACTTTAGAAGTCATTCACTGCCAAAAGTACAAATTGCAGATAGCAAAACATAAGGGGATAGAGAGGAATCTAACTAAAAAGTTAATTTTATTCGAAAATTGAGAATTTTAGTACACAAAACAATTTTTGGTAAAATTTCCTTAAAATCCAGTATAAGTTGTATATGACAAATTTTCCCATAGAAAACTTGTATAAACCGAATCAACTTAGGTAGTTAAACTTTGTTAAAATATGGAAACTTTCAGCTATAATGAATTGACCGAAGAATATTTTAAAAATAAAAACAAAGAAGATGTTCTAAACCATATTGAAAGAAAATTGAACATAAATGCTATCAGCAGTGAAACGCAATTGGAAATAAAAAGCAAAGTATCTGATTTCGTAAAAATATTGCAAAAACGCTACAAGGAAGTTCACCATAGTAAAAGTAAATTTTACAAGCGCTTTGAAAATTGGTTACAAAGTGAACTTAGTATCCAGGTGATTTCAGAAACCACAAATAAGAAGAGTGGTGGAAGATCTAAGAGACGAAAACTTAAGAATATAAATGAAGAAATCGGATGTGAAAACATTAAAGATAGTTTTCTTTACAAGCTGCGATCACAAAAACAAAACGAAAGTGGATATCATTGAATAAGTCATTTCTGCTAGTCCGGTGAGAACAAAACGGATCCTTAAAAGCATTCCGACACCAAACCAGGAAAAACAGTTAAATATGTATATAATTAAAGAAAAATTAAATTACACTGTTTTGTTTTAAAATTGACCAAAAACTAGGAAATATGTAAGTATTGTTAGGCATAAAGTTGAAATTTTGACAATCCTAATGAAAATACGGAAAATACCTCAGTGAAAATAGGGGCCACCCTAAGGATAGCAAAATATTGTATTGTCATCCAAGATTGACCCGTGGACCAAATTTGAGCCAAATTGTTTAAGGAAAAGAGGGTCAAAAATGAGTTGGCACATTTGAAACGGAATTTCAAACAAGAATTAGGAAAAGCAAATCGAAAGTTCAACTTTAGGCTTGAATTTCTCAGCAACCGCTGCACCGATTTTAATAAATCGGTGCAGCGGTTAAACTCGGTAAAAGCTTAAGATGTTGTCTATTGACTAAAAAAAGAACTACTAAAAAATCTTTATTAGTTAAAAAGTTACAGAGTTTTGGCCAATGAAAAACGTTTCTGAACCACTGTGCGTCGTTCTCAACAATTGAACATTCCGGAGACATCATTAAGACGAATTTTGCATAAAGATCTTGGTATGACGCCATACAAAGTTCAATTGGTTCAGGAGTTGAAGCCAACTGACCATCCAATGCGTTTTCACTTCGCTAAGTGCCGATTTTGCCAAAAAAAATCATCTTTTCAGATGAAGCTCATTGTGATCTTGGCGGGTATGTAAACAAGCAAAATTGTCGCATTTGTGGCACGCATACATTGAAAAGTCGATGCACCCAAAACGAGTCACTATTATGTGCTTAAAAATTGGACCGATCGTGTAGGCTACTGCATGGCCAGCCGAGCCAGCCATTTGAATGAAATTATTTTCCATTATTAACCGGAAGTATTGTACTTTTAAATAAAAAAAGAAATTTGAGAAAATATTTAGTAGTTTTTTTATAGCATTTTTAACAAAAAAAAAGTTATTTGGCGGACCCGTTATAAATAATGTACAGTGCAAGTCCTTTTGAAAAGTTCATGCTTGTTTTTAAGAATGTTGTATTGTTAAACAATTATTGGAATTTTTGACCTTTTTAATAATTTTATAGTTATGATTTTTATTTTTTTTTATAAAAATTTTTAAATTTATTTTTATTTTTATATTCGATATTTCGCTACACCATTGGGTAGCATCGTCAGGAAATAAAAATAGTTTTATAATATTTAATTGAATGAACAAATTTGAAAAAATAAATTTGCCACGTAACTCGTAGCAACGGCGGACATATGCAGAAAATTATATTTAAAAAAAAAATAAATGCCATAAAATAATCTATCAGATAATAATAAAAAAAAAATTCCTTCCAACAATATTTCTGTCTTGCATTACTATTTTCAGCTCTCGTTCAACTAAAATATTTTAATATTTTTGCCACTCCCTTTTCACAAATTCGCTTGTATATTATTTAGCATGAGACGACTACATGCAAAACTGTAGCGTAAGAATAAAGTTTATTTTGATTTTTGCAATTTGTTTTTCGTTTTGTTCTATATTATTTTTTAGTTAAATCACTTAATAGATTAAGCCTACTTAAAAGATTTCAAAGTCATCAGATACTAAACAACATAAAGTTTTTTTTTTTTTTAATTTGTTTTGCTTTAAGCAAATTTGTTGAAATGCAGTTGAAAAAAGCAAAATAGCAGAAATATTCTTTTTTTTATAACCTACCCCTCTCTAATACTTAAATCTTCGCAGAAAATTTTTTGTTTTTGTTTTTCGTTTAAGTCAAAGTTGTTAAAAAGTATCAATTTTAGTTGAAAAATATTTTAACATTCAAGTATTACGTTTAGCAATAAAGCTTTGCAGTTTAAGTGTGTTGTGTTTGTATAACATAGAACATAATTATTGAAAATCGTAGCAGTAAGCAAAAATATACTCTTGTTTGAAAAAAGTTTTTATTTTTGACTAATAAGTGATGAAAAAATTTTCATTCATCTTTATAATGAGAGATATAGTTAGCGTAATTATTTACAATAAGTAATAATCAAATATTGATTAAAGGAGAATTACTATATAATATATTCAAATTAAATTATGCTTTCTTTAGATATGAGTAATAGAAAAAATACCAATAACTCTATTTTTAAGTGGCATGCGGTATTTGAAAAGAAAAACTTGCTCCTTTTTACCGCCCCAGTTAGCGTTCGGAAAAATATCGGTTAATGGAAATATCGAAGTTTTCATTAAATTATCGATTTTTATTTTTAATTAATTAAATATTACAACACAAATAAATATTACATTCTAATTTAATTTATTAGGCATAGTTACAAGTATATTTTACCGGCTTGGGAAAAAAACCATAATTTCTCTCCATTCCTCCAGGATATATTCCGCTAAACTGGCTATGAACAGTTCTCTTATCTATTCCAGCAAGGTGTTTATATCTCACTGTAATAGAGCACAGAAAATTCCATCCATTTCAGCCGCTTTAAATGGTGCAAAAGATAGTATTGCACTTCTTACACAATTTCAGCCTCCGCACATCTTCTTTTACTAGCCCCTATATTAACAGGAGTCTATGAGTAATTAGAACTAAAACTTTCAATGTCTCATCCACTGTCTCAGTCATTTGAACACCGCTCTTGCGAATACGTCCAATCTTGGAGACGGGTACTTTATCTTTTGTATTCTGCATATTTCAGAAGTATCCCTTCTATTAGAGCAGAATTCCCTCCATGTACTTCATTTCCGGAGACGTATCGTGCTCCTCAACACTTTTTTCTTTTCCTTGTAATCGCTCTATGAGCTTGAAACTCTCTCCTTCATGTACGGATTAAAGGATCTTCTGGTGTCCTTTTTCATGGATTCAATTTCTCCCTTCCACCAGGATGTCGGATCTTTCTCATCCACTACTGTCGAGGGACAAGCATGTTCGAAACCTAGCTTAACCATGAAATTTAAAGGCTCCACAGCCCGCTTGATTTCGCCCGTGTTACGTGCTGCTCGAAATGGATCACTTTCCGTCTTCTGCTATATATTTTCCAACTGAATAGTTCTGTGGTCAGACATGATTAATCTGTCCCCGTCCTTTCAGTCCTTAACCCTGTCTAGCATATTGACAGACCACAGGGTGCTATCGATCACTTATGCCCTTCGTGACACCCCAAAGGTGGATTCTATCCCCCTGTTTAGTACCAGCAAATCGCATCTTTCTAAAAATTCCAACCATTGTTATCTCTGTAGTTATCAGCTGTGCTTTCCCACACCGTATTGTGGGAATTAGAAAAACTGACCAGATTTTCCACCTCCTGTGATGGATGTCAACCTGAATAATTCTCATAGGGAATAAATGCTGACCCGATAAGAAAAAATCCCACACCGCTTCCAGTCATTACCACAGTAAGATCCGGCGAACAGAGATGAAATTATATAGAAACCCACAACGTCTAGAGTAATAGACTAGCAGACTCGCCTACGAGGCACCCTTCAATATTTTTAGTAAATATTGCAATGCAAATACAAATTATATTCCAACTTAATTTATTCACCTCCACACTAATAGACTATCACACCACCTACTAGCCCATCGATATTTATTTTATAAGAGAAGTAACACTCAGACAATAATATAATGCCTATATAAACCGTTAATTCCTTTGGAAAGGGATAAGTGAAGATAAGACAGATGGTTAGTGATAGTAAAGCTTTCGTTACGGCAACACTGCAATTGGACGATATGACTACTTTTAGAATAGTGTTGCAGCGTCTCTGGATTTATTTAGGAATATTAATTTTGAAGTTAGCATAGCCAATTGATAACACAGCACAACAAAATAAAAAAAATTTCATGTGCTCTTAAAACCACTATATAATTTTGATGTATCATGACTACCTTTGTACAAAAATGGTAAAATTTTTAAATTCTATGGATAGATTTTTTTTAAAAAATTTTTTTTTAAAATTGCAATTTTTTTGAGACGTTTCTTCAAATAATTAATGATAACTCAAAAACTACTAGTCCGATATTATTAAAATAAATTCAGAAAAATTAAGATTTGCATAGTTTTTTATTCGTCTATATATCGCGTTTCAATCGGATCAATAGTATCGGAGTTATAATAAA
Organism: Phasia obesa; assembly: GCA_949628195.1. Classification (NCBI taxonomy): domain Eukaryota; kingdom Metazoa; phylum Arthropoda; class Insecta; order Diptera; family Tachinidae; genus Phasia; species Phasia obesa. The sequence goes on from OX451215.1 coordinate 85,802,057, forward strand.
AAACTTAAGAAAAAAATATATTTTTTACGTAAAAATGGCAAAAATTTTCGTTTTAAAAAAATCATAAAAAATCGAAAACGGCAAATAACTTCCAGATTCATTTTTTTTATCGCATAGCGACATATAATAGCAACAAAATGAGATATCGACCATAAAAATCGATTGATTTTTTTCGAATTTATTCACATTTTAGTGAATTCGCTCATTTTCACAAAATTTTAGTTTTTTGCTTGATATACGCATTATAGCGGGTTTTCAAATGTGTGAAAAACATAAATTTTCCAATTTCAAGGGGTGCATGTCGGATTAATGTTAGATTTGATGAGAAACTTCCACCCACAAAATTTTAGTCGAATTCGACAACGTTAACACGTAGCGCATAGGCCCCAAATCTGAAAAAAAGCGTTTAAATCGAAAATAATTGACAAATTTTCAGTTTTTGCAAAATTAACGCTATTTATTTCCCCTTTTGCAAAAAAGTGGATCCTGGTCCTTAGGGCAAACACAATGAGATTTACAATAAGCTACATGTCTTTAAGTTTTCGAGTTATTACAATTTTCACTGGCCATTATATGTCCTTGAGAACTTGCCGAAGACAATTTACAAAAACATTTTACTTTTAAAATTTTTTATTTTTTTCTTTTTTAACAATAAAATATAAAATTTCGCTAAAATTGACTGATATCTTCCTATTACACAACGCAACAAAATAAAAAAATTAGATGCTTTTGAAACCACTATACAATATCCAGGTACTGCCAAAGTGTTTTGGATGAATGAGAAATGTATGGCAAAACAAGTACGCGAAATACTGTTTTGGGCAAAACACGTATTTCTGTGGGACACGTGTTACTGTGGAAATACAGTATTGAATGTAGAAAATTGTTTGGAACAGATCTTTATGGCATTTTTATGATTTTCAGAATTAAAAAAGTAAGCAATAAAGGAAAAGTTTTTTAATTTTTACGATTTCAGTAGAAATCTGATAAACGATGAAATGCTCCTTTTCTGTTGGCTACCTGTCGCCCTTGCTTCATTTTGACAATTGCGGCGGCAAAGTAATAAACGTTCATAAATTTGCGTGCACGCCGAATTGGGTTTTTCCGCTGGCTACCTGTAAAGATTGATTTTTTGCATAGCATTCCTTAATGTTTTTTACGATTCTTGGGAATAGGTAAAAAATAGGACCACATTAAGGGTTGTTCGAAATTTTAGTATCATTATTTATAAGAGCTCCTTGAGCCATTTCTATTCATTCAACAAGTGTTTGCGGTAACAGAAGCATAATTTTCAATCAGCCATGAGCAAGAAAACCAGAACATTTTTATGTAAAAACAATCCGGACTCATTTTGTTATGTGTGCGGCCAATATATTAACGAAAAAAAACGGAAATGCTTCTCAGCTTCATTTCAAAAGTCATATGAAGATTGCTTTAATATAAATCCGAAGAATTTTAACGAACATTGGACGCCGAGTACTATATGTACTTCATGTCGATTCAATTTAACTCTAAGCTCATCTAACAAAAAGTAAGTATAGGTTAATACATTTGGAATATTTTATAAAATTTTTAATTTTCTGTTATAAAAATTTTTCAGACCACACTGGGGAATTTCGAAGCCTATGCTATGGAGAGAAACAACGAATCATGAATCTGATTGCTATTTTTGTTTAACTACAAAAACCGGCTTTGGAAAACATTTGCGATGGTCTTAACCTACGAGGTCTGCTGATGGGTTTCAACTTGCAGTTCTACATTCACAGGAAATTATGGATGCACAAGATCAGGGACCAAGCTGTAGTCAAGTGCTTTCATCTTCACAAGGACACTCAACCTCAAGCATGTGTTCTCAATCAGGAAGTTCAGATCCAGAACTACCTATATCTGAAAATGACGAGTTCATCCCACACAAAAATATCTCACCGAGACCATGGAATCAAGACCAGCTAAATGATGTAATAAGAGAACTTGGATTGTCAAAAGCATCTTCGGAATTACTTGCATCCCGGATGAAGGAATCAAATCTCATAACGGAGGAAACTAAAGTTTCGTATTACCGTACCCGAGAAAAAGGCTTACTTCACTATTTTGCAGAAGAGGACGATTTTGTCTGCTGCACGGATATTCCTGGTTTGATGACTGCCATGGGCTTACATAGATATGATTCAAGCGAATGGCGTTTATTTATTGACTCATCAAAACGCAGCTTGAAGTGTGTCCTTTTGCACAATGGAAATAAATTTCACTCCTTGCCAATCGCACATTCAACCAAGGTAAAAGAAGAATACTCTGTAATTGCATTGGTCATGAAGAAGATAAAGTATAATGAACATAACTGGGTAATTTGTGTTGATATTAAGATGGTAAATTTCCTATTAGGTCAACAAAGTGGCTATACCAAATACCCTTGTTTTTTATGTTTATGGGACAGCAGAGCTAAGTCAGAACACTGGAAGAGAAAACAATGGCCTTATAGGGAAACACTGGACCCAGGTATGAGGAATGTTATAAATGTACCTCTGGTGCTCCGAGATCGCATCATATTACCCCCTCTTCACATTAAACTTGGTCTGATGAAACAATTTGTTAAAGCACTTAACAAAGATGGTGAATGTTTCCAGTATATTTCAAGGAAGTTTAAAAGTTTGAGTATGGAAAAGCTGAGAGTAGGAATATTTGACGGCCCACAAATTCGCAAATTGGTCAAAGATACCGATTTTCTCAGTTCAATGTCAGAAATTGAGAAAAATGCATGGGATTCGTTTGTATGGGTTATTCAACATTTCTTAGGAAATAACAAGGATGATGATTATGTTGCGCACGTTGAAGAGATGTTAACTCACTTCCAGAATCTTGGATGCAACATGAGCATCAAGTTACATTACCTTCACTGTCACTTAGATCGTTTTCCTGAAAATCTAGGAGACTTAAGTGAGGAACAGGGCGAACGATTTCACCAAGATATTCGGACAATGGAGGAAAGATACCAGGGTCGCTGGGATGCACACATGATGGCAGATTTTTGCTGGAGTATTCAGAGCAACACTTCGTTATTCAATAATAGAAAATGTCATAAAAGAAAATTCCAAAGTTTGTAGTTTATAATATTTATTTATTTATTTCCTTATTTTATATGTTGTAATAAATTTAAATAATAAAATATAAAATAAAAGAAAATACATGAATAAAACAATGAAATGCATTTTCGACCTATTCCATCGATTTGACTTAGTTACATTTTTTTGTCAATTGCCTTCGGCAAGTAACTTGAAAATTGTTTAACCGATTTAAAAGATATGTAGCTTATTGTAAATCTCATTGTGTTTGCCCTAAGGACCAGGATCCACTTTTTTGCAAAAGGGGAAATAAATAGCGTTAATTTTGCAAAAACTGAAAATTTGTCAATTATTTTCGATTTAAACGCTTTTTTTCAGATTTGGGGCCTATGCGCTACGTGTTAACGTTGTCGAATTCGACTAAAATTTTGTGGGTGGAAGTTTCTCATCAAATCTAACATTAATCCGACATGCACCCCTTGAAATTGGAAAATTTATGTTTTTCACACATTTGAAAACCCGCTATAATGCGTATATCAAGCAAAAAACTAAAATTTTGTGAAAATGAGCGAATTCACTAAAATGTGAATAAATTCGAAAAAAATTAATCGATTTTTATGGTCGATATCTCATTTTGTTGCTATTATATGTCGCTATGCGATAAAAAAATGAATCTGGAAGTTTTTTGCCGTTTTCGATTTTTTATGATTTTTTTAAAACGAAAATTTTTGCCATTTTTACGTAAAAAATATATTTTTTTCTTAAGTTTTTTATTATAACTCCGATACTATTGATCCGATTGAAACGCGATATATAGACGAATTAAAGGCTATGCAAATCTTAATTTTTCTGAATTTATTTTAATAATATCGGACTAGTAGTTTTTGAGTTATCATTAATTATTTGAAGAAACGTCTCAAAAAAATTGCAATTTTAAAAAAAAATTTTTTAAAAAAAAATCTATCCATAGAATTTAAAAATTTTACCATTTTTGTACTAAGGTAGCCATGATACATCAAATGTATATAGTAGTTACTCGAGCATATTTTTGCTGTTGCCCTGTGTAATTATTTTACTTCGCCGGCGATTTAATGCTATGCGCTAATACCGGCGAAGGAGGGCGCTGTGATATGTATTATTTTAAAGAAACTTAATACATATCAGAAAAATCGATGTTGTCATGGCTGAGTATTGAACTCGTGACCATGTTTTTTTTTTTCTTTAAAGAGAAGAAACACTCAGGCAATTAATACCAATGTTAACTGTGTTACTTCCTTTGGAAAGGGATAGTAGTAGATAAGACAGATGGTTAGTTAGTGTGAAAGTAAAGCTTTGCTTATGGCAACACTGCAATTCGTTATGATTATTTTTAGAACAGTGTTGCAAGTGCATCTGCTGTTATTTAGGCGAATAAGTTTAAAGCTAGCATAGCCAATTTATAATTATTTTACTTCGGCGGCGATTTAGTGCTATGTGGTAATACCGGCGATGAATGGCGCTGTGAAATGCATTATTATAAAGAGAAATTAATACATATCAGAAAAATTGATGTTGCCTCGGCTGAGTATTGAACTCGTGACCATTGCTTAGTAGTCGACGTGCTAACCTCTTAAGCTACAGCACCCTTAAGAGCTTAAGTGGTCAACGTGCTAACCACTTAAGCTACAGCCCCCTGAAGCCTATAAGGAGCATATGACCCCAACAAACGATCTCCAGTTAGTTGTGTGAATAGCGATATTTTTAATTTCACTATTGTATTAGTTTAAAAAATGGTTTGTTTTGAAATGGTTGATTTATATCCATAATATTTTGATGCTGGCTCGCGGTGTATAAAGTTAAATTTTATGATAACGATTATTGTATTCCCCAATGATTTTCCGAAGTCAAGAAATATTCGTGGGTAACTAAAACCTTTTCTGTAAATCGAAAATCAAATATTAATGTTTTTAAAAATTGCTTACATTACATTTATAATCATATTTTTATTTTTTTACATTCACGTTTTAATAGGTGCGCGTGACACCAGAATCCAAATGGCTGCACTTTTAACATGTCTAGAATTTTATTATTGCCATTGAGTCGTAACTTTTTACGTCATTTTTATGAATTGTTTCATGAGTGATATATGGTCGACAAATGTAAATAGAAAAACACCTGAAATTGCAAGATTTGCTTTTTAATAATAAAACATCTTAAAAAAACATCAATCAATTGTGTGTTTATTGACGATGGTAAATAAATTTTATGCAAAAATTTAAATTTATTTTAAGCAATTTCACGTTGCGATTATTTTTGGAGATAAAAAATTTAAAAAAATATACTTGCTTAACGAAATAAATAAAAACAATATCAATGTATATTACTCATACTGTGAAAAATTGATTTAAGAATTTAATAAAAAAAAGACACATGAAAAAAAAAAGACAGAAAAGACGTTACTCATTATTTTAAAACAGCGCTATCTGTTGTGCAACATTGCTTTAAATATACTGCTTTCAAAAATAAAAGATTCCTTAACACTAGAAAGACGGGAGAATTGACATACTTTAAAAGACGGGTAAGGGTCATTTGACTACCTTTAACTTTTAGTTGCAAAATTTTACATTTGAATTTAAAAATTTGGTTTAAAAATAGTTTTTTTTATGCAAGTTTAACTCAAAATTTTTCATATATGGTGAAACATCCCTTTGTCTGAACTAGAGTTGTTCGTTTGGAGAGCAAATTCTCTGCCAACGATAGTGAGATAAAAAAATTGTCGGTAGTCATATTTCTTCCTTTATTTATGTAAAGTTCCATTAAATGCCAAGCGTAATATCTTCCCAAATGGGAAACCGTTGAGCAGATATTCCGATTTTACATCTACCCAAAGCCAACACTTTATACCAAATTTGTCAGTTTTATTCATCATCGCCATGCATTGTGTAAATTTGCATCTTGATTTTGAAGGAAAGAATTGTTCGTCTATAGCGATGTTTTTAACTGGTCTGTGACATAATGGAAAGGTCTGACGTACAGGATAGGTTGAGGATGTTCAACCAAGACGTTATTACCAGCAAGAGGATCTGGTGCGAAGCGATTTTGAGAAAAAGTCTTCCAATGATTCCACCTGCTGACCGCATGTCGTGTTCATTTTCTTCTGTTGATGGAATTTCAAAAGTGATTAAAATAGCACATTTCTTTTACGTAAATAAGAAAAGCAATGGTGTATCATCGATCGATTATTATTAGAACTTATTTCTGGAACGTAACTGTCACTATCTTCTACTTTTACTAGTAATTAATTTTCGCTTTCATCGCCTGGTTGTAATAGCTTTGTTACATAGGGATCTGGAACCTACAAACTAATAAAAATAAAAAAACTGCGAATGGGATATTGGCTGACAGTACGTTGAAATTGGCATACTAAAGCTAACAAAAAACAACGGCATTTTGATAAGTCAAAAAATTAAATATGCGTCTTTGTTTTTTTGCAATTATTTTTTGAAATAAAAACTGAGAAAAGTAATTGATAAAATGATTAATGTCAGTTAGATATGCAAATGGTCAGATGACCCCTATCCGTCTTTATAGGTAGTTGTTCTAATAATTTGAATTTGGAATACCTAAATAAAAAATATTGCTTTTTAAAAAAAATTTAATGGAGTTTTATTAAAAGTCACGAAGTAAAAAATCTGTGACATAATTGAATAAGAGAAATATTAGGAGTTAGATTTGCAAATGGGTCAAATGACGCCAGTCCGTCTTTCTGGTGTAAAAAAAATCGGCATAGTTTCACTGCATTTTCTCCACTTTCTCTTGGAAATAAGATATTTTTGCGGAAAAAAATGTCCTGTATTGGCACCGGGACACTAAGGTATGTACATTCTTACAAAATTTTGTTTAAATATATCCAGTACGTGATGCGAACACAATAAAAGGAAGACAAACTGGAAATGAGTTACACATTTAAAACAAAAACAAATTCAAAAATTTTGTTGTTGTTTTAAATGTATTTGTGCAAACGATCGACATCGATCGACATCGTGGGACTGGCAGTTATATATATATATATATATATATATATATATATATATATATATATATATATATATATATATATATATATGGTACCTATTTTTTTCATATTTGACGTGGGCGTGGCGTCTCCCATACATACTAAATAATTATCATAGTGTTGCTTGGTAACACTAATAAGTAGCGTCTTGAAACATAAAAATAAACAAGTATAACTAAAGAGAGAGAGACCAATTGCTTTATAAGTTATTATTATGGTTTCTAGTCATTCCCCAAGAGGTTCCTGCAAGACCTTTTAGTACTTTGTTGCGAGATTTCACCTTTTGGATGATGTAGTTTGCGTGCGAAGCGATGTGAAGGAGGCTGCCGCCTAATATTGTTGGGTTTTGCAGCGTAGGGATATGTCGGCCTTCGATAGAGATATTTAATTCCATCCTTACTTGGAAGTGAAAAGGGACACCGAAAATCTTGAGGGTGATAGCTGAAGTCTAAGTGTTTATTGTAGTTTTTGTGGATGAGTATAGCGAAGCGCACCGGTGGTCCATAGTTTTTAATAAACTAAAAATAAACAACAAATATAAGATGCTAAATATTAAAAAGTAACAACAAGAGGGAGGCTTAATTTAGTGGTAGACTTCGTTCTCACCAACTGACGACTGATAATTGAATACAAGTTTTCTCGTATTCCTTTATCGGGGTTTGGTTGGTTAAATAGAAAGCAGATAGATACGAAGAGTTCTGATGACGGACGTAGCTGTCTAGAAAATGTGCAATCCGCTCTGCTGGTGTCTAAAAATTTAATTTTCCCAATTTTTTTTGTAATGTTATCACCTAATTTGTAATTTAAATTATTCTTTCTTAGAGAGATTAAAGGAACTTAAGCTTAACTATAATTTTCATATGTCTGTAATATAAATTGTTCGACTAATAAAATTTAAATTTTCAAAAAGTAAAATAAACTAATTTTATAACTAACAACCAAGAGAACTTTTATTAAAAATATGTAACGTATTTTCAAAACACAGAATATTAGGATACGTTCTGAAGCTCAAAAGAAAAAAAATGTATTTAACATTTTTGCTATCGAAGTATTAAAAAATAGAAAATACTAGTCTATTATTATTGTAACTGGCACGAAAGTAGTAATTGAACTCCTGTTTTCATAGAAAGATATTTTTAAGCTCTTAATTAAAGAAGATTTAAAAACTACGCCTTATTAATTCTTGATGTATGCTTACTCACACCAGCACAATAATGAAATGGTGCTTCACAGAAATACTGCCAGGGTGGGAAGTATGTGTTGTACATTTCGTTAATATGCTTTTAAAAATTTCAATCTTTTAAATTGAAAAATAAACAAGTTGCCATTAAGATAAAATATAAAATTAAAATCAGGAAAATGTAAAGTGAAAAGGATATTTTTTAAATCTTTATTTTTATGGATTCTCTACTTTTGTAATTATTAAATTAAAAAATTTAATTTTTTACAAATTCATGTCCTATTCATATGGCAGTTCAAATAAAGTTTAATAACACAATCTAACAAATTTACTAAAAATTATACAATTAGCTAAAATAAAAATTTATTCGTAAGGCTCTCCTACAAAAAAAAAAAAAACAATTATATTTTGTAAACTTGGAAATATAAGTTGAGCACGAATAAACATTTGCGCGTGAAATATGCAGTTACAATCACTTAATACGGGTATCTAACACTACTAAAGATTATAGAAGGATATTTCAAACGTGGGTTTGCCAATCCTTCAAACATTCTCATGTGAGTTTGTAAAGTACTCGTTATAAGCAGTCCATGTGTACTCCATGTGTATGTTCACTTAATATCCATTTGGGCTCATTTATACCTTTTGTATGCGTGTGAAAAATCGTGACCTGAAAAAAGTAATAAATACAAACTAACATATGCAGGTGTTAATATACACTTCATGAGTGTTAATTTTAAGCGAAGGTGGTGTTATGAGTTTGTTGACTAGAAACAGCTAATAATGGTTTTGAGTTTTTTAGTTTACAGCTTTATTGTTAACAGTAAATATTTATTTGGGTGTTAAGTTTTTAATTGATTAATTGATTTTTTCCGCCATTTATTGATATACTGTTGTCACTTGTTTGTTTCGTATGGATTGCAAGCGCATTCGATGAGAGAATAGTATTATCAAGCTACGTCGTAGATAGTACTATATATTTCTCACCACGGAAGTGCCCAACAACCCCACCAAACAAGCATCCACTAACGATGGCAGCAACTTTTTTTAAGCAAAATCATCTTAAGCGATGAGGCAAACATTCCGTTAAAATTGTAGATAGTAAGGAAAAATAAAAACGTAGTTTGTTAGTGTTTGGTTGAATCCTTAATATTCTGTAATATTATTCTATTAATGCATATTATTTTATAATTACACATACAGTTCTCATTGTGTTCTGAAGAATTCTATAACGTATAGAATATGTTTAGCTTCTCTGCAATTAGGAAAAAAGGTTTCCTGATGATCTGGCCTGAACAACCAATGAAATATGTGTAGGAACTAGTTCTTTTCCCCCAACAAATAAATTTAATTTTTTTACTAAAACGTTATGGGTAATTAGCATAATATTAATTAATTAACATTTAAATTCCAAAAAATGTTATATATAACTAACTATCCCCGGTGCGCTTCGCTACACCCATCCACAAAAAATACAATAAACACTTGGAAGAAAAGTATGACCAACCTTTAACTCGAAAACGCACGCTATTCTCACATCAAAATTGTTTTAGTTTATATGCAAGGTATGACGCCTACTGCTCCCAACAAATCTGTTTTTTGCTTGGCTATACATATTAACACGATAATAATTTTTAACTTTTTATGGGAGGCACCACTATCCTAATCCTGTCTGTATTTTGCTATAGTATGCACACTAGTATGAGGGTTACTTGTGCAAAGTTTCAAGACTCTAGCTATTGTAATTCTCCAGGTACGCGATAATAATGTTTCACTTAAGTTAAAAGGTACCCCGTCCATTACCCAATCCAGTCAGTATATTCCTACAATATGCACGTTACTCTGAGCGTTACTTGTGCAAAGTTTCAAGGCTCCATCTCTTGTAGTTCTCCAGGTACAGGATAATAATTTTTCTCTGTATATAGGAGTTACCACGCGGACTGCCCCAATCCAGTTTATATATTGGTAGACTATGTGCATTAGCATAGGGGCTACTCGTGTAAAGCCTAAAGGCCCTATCTATCGCAGTTGTCTAGGTACACGATAATAATTTTTCCCTATGTATAGAAGTACCACACCCACTATTCCAATCAAGTCTGTGTTTCTCTAAACAATATATCTTCGTATAGGGGTTACTGATGCAAAATTCCCTGATGCTACCTATGGCAGTTCTCTAGATAAGAAATAATTATTTTTTTAACTTGTATAGGGGATACCGTGATCACTGTCCCAATCCAGCCTATGTTTTTCTAGAGTATATGGGTATGCGGGTTACTTGTTCCTACTTTTAAGATCATATCTATTATATTACTTTATGTACACGATAATAATTTTTCTCTTTGTATGGGATTTAACACGCCTACTATTCCAATTCAGTTTGTGTTTAGCTAAACTGTGTACGTTAATATGATGGTTACTTGTACGAAATTTCAAGGCGCTACCTATGGCAGTTCTCTAGTTACAGGATAATAATTTTTCACTTTATATTGGGGGTACGCCCACTGTCCCAATTAATTTTGAATTTATGTAGATTATGCACATTAGCATAGCGGTTACCCACGCAAAAATTCAAGACTCTGTCTTGAACACGATAATAATATTTCAGTTTGTATGGGAGGTACCATGCCCACTGTTCCAATTCAGTCTGTGTTTATCTTGATTATGTACGTTAATATCGAGGTTCCTGTTGCAAAATTTCATGTCGCTTCCTATTACTGTTGCCATGTTATACGATGACAAATATTTACTTTGTATGGGAAGTGCCACGCTCACGTAGAGTATCAAAAAAATAAGTACCCTATTTTACCCTCCGTATATCCAGTAACATACTGTTTACTGGTGTAGGCAGCTATAGGTTTCTGACAAACAAACAGACAAACAAACAAACATACATACAAATAAACATATTTTGTGCTTGATATATATAGAAGATAGATAAAACCAGAATTATTTATTATTTTAATTATTAAAGGTTCCATAGAAAAACTGCTAAATATAATCTACAAAAAATTGATTTACAATTTTTTTTATGCTTGATTTCGGATAGATTTCTTATAGATATATTTTCTGCTGTTTTTGTTCTCTTGTTTTTTTTCATACTACAAAATTTTTTTATATTTAATAAAAAAATATATAAGACTTATAAATAGTGGAAAATTATTATCGTGTATTTATAGTTTTGAAATTTTCTTCAAAAAACTTGTCTAGACACTATCTTCAAGATTTTTATAAAACTTTTTTTAAATTTAAGAAATTTTTTTTTTGTTAAATTTTGATTTTTCATGATTGATATATGCTAAAAAGCGATATTTTCCCACTTTTATAACAGTATACCTAAAAAACTATTAGAGACAAACATTTTTTAAAATTATGTTTGGATTCAGAGAGTCAAAGAGCAAATATAAGAAAAGTTTCAATAAAATCGGAAGTAGTCATTATATATCCTATTAAAATCAAAAATAAAACCTTTTTGAAAAAATCAAGAAGAATATCTAATAAAAAAGAAAAATCATAGATTTATTTTATAAATTTTGTTGTATTTTTTTAGGTATTTAGACACTGTTTTTTCTGTGTGTATAAACTTGAAATTTCTTTATTACAAACATGCCTTTACTTATACATCCTCGTGTTCGCAATTACCAACGGAAAAAATAAAGATGACCATTATGTCAGCTACGCGTAGTGTAGTTTTTTTGCAAAAAAAATCCCTCATTATTAATTTGATGTTAAAATGCAATATTAAATGTGAAATAATATGAAACCCATTTTTGCACCCTCAAACACAATAATTTTTAACTAGTGAAAAAGCAAAGTCAACAGCATGAATATTATTCGCGTGTCCTTCCTTGAGTATTTATCTACCAGTGGTAAAAATGTGTAAATTAAAAAATATTTATTTGTGTGTATGTTATATATATGGTCATATTAAGGTTGGTAAACATTTAGTTGTCGTTTTTATGTTTATGGATTTTAGTTATGAACTTGGTCATAATTAAATTTCTTTTGAGCCACTTAACCGTTTAAACATTTCAAAAGAATTTATTTACCTGGTCGAGTAAATAATTCAAGGTGTGTTTTTAAGTGGAATTGAAATTCTTGTTATCGAAATGCTTTTTAAGCTTAAAGCCATTCAGTTAATTCAGTGAAATGAATTTGTTAAAACAAAATTAACTTAAAATAAAAAAAAATAATGAAAATGTAAAACTTTTTGCTCAAAAATAATTCACAACAACTGAAATGTTAAATGTAAAATTTTTGTTTATCATCCAAAAGAGTTTTAAATGGGCTGGTGCTACTGCAATAATCAAATAGTTTACTCTCAGTCTTTCAATAGAGTTAGTCTGTTATGCTGTTCACAATTCAACAAAAGCATATCCTTATGGTGCAAACAAAATGTTTAAAATAGAATTAGAATAGAATGTGGCAGTGTTATCGTTTTATATTTAACTGGAAAGTATCAACCAGCCATTGCTAATGAGACACCTAAGTAATCATACTGGTAGAATTTAAAAGTTCTTGTAAAAAATCTTCTAATGTGTCCGATAGTAGCATGGGCACATATTAGAAAGAGTTTTATGATCAGGACCCTTAAAAATACAAAAAATGTAAAACCTGCATAAAAAGCATTTCGCCTAGTAAGAGCAACGGGCGGAATAATTACACGTGGCAAAATTAATATATGTGACGGAAGATTTTGATAAAAACAGTAAGCGAATTGTATTCAAATTAGATTACAAATTAAGAAACCATTATTATACCTTTCACTACAGGTGGAAAAGGGTATATATAAGTTTGTCATTCCATGTGTAATTTCTAAAATATTTATTTCCAACCCCATAAAGTTGAATAAGCGATGTCCGTCTATCGGTCCGTCCGTCTGTGTTCGGATTGAAATCAACTTTGCCAAGGCTCCAGAAGAGATATAGAAAATTGAAGCCCACCAATCTGACAGGCATAGTTTGAAAAATTTCGCTAAAGGAATTAAATCCGACCATCCCATTAGAGGCCCATCCCCCCAATGCTTAAGTCTGACCATTTTATCGCAATATAGATTGCAGGACGGTCCTAACTTTTACAAAACTTATTCTGTAAAATTTCTATAAAAAACTTTCGATGAAATTTAAATAAAAAAAATTTCGATAAAATTTAAAAAAAAAAATTTATAATAAATTTTCGATTAAATTTTTGAATAAAATTAACTATAACAGAGTAAGGGAATATTAAACATTACTGTGGTGTAGGGCAAATAAGATTCGGCTAGGACGAATGTGGCACTTTTACTTGTTTTTTTTTAATCGTATGATGCAAAATTGTGCTACAACTGCAAAAGTTCGGCTATATTTTAGTCTGCAGAAAAAAAGCAGAATTTGAATACCATTTTTCAAATTCAAATGTACGCAAAATTTACAACCGATCAATTAAAATTAAAATAATATGTTTATTATAAAAAAAAAATAATTAATTTTATCATATCATTTAATGGTTTACTTTAATTCTTTGGATGCGTAACCCTAAAAAGTGACAAAAAGGTACAAAAGACTCAAGCTAAGGAATTTTCGTTGCCTTTTTAAGTTTTCGTGCCGAATGAAAAAAATTGTAATACACCCCTGACGAATTACAGAACACATTTATTCATTTTTTAATGCAAGAACAAGATGTGTTTATCTTTTAAAGTTAAAGAACTAATTCTTAAATACAGTGCCACGCCCTTAAGAGGACGCAAGACTTTCTATTGAATTTCGATATTATTCAAAATTATTTCGGTTTTAAATTCGTATTATTTATATAAGACTATATCTAGGTTACATTAAGTTCAGAGGATCCAACTAAGAAAACGAAAACATTTGCGTTCAACTGCCTGTTCCCTGATAAATTCTACTACATTTTGCAGATTGTACCGAGCGATAGCTCTTGGCCCAAAAATGAAGCTGTTTCAATTTTCTTAAAGGAAGGAAATTTAAGTATCATAAGAGATAAAACTTCAAGGCTTTATGGATCATTTAGCGAGATGGCTTATTCTTAAACTGCCTAACCGCCAGACAAAGCTGCTTCGCAGTTCGGAGGTGTGATAGATCATCCGGTACAGATCCTGCAGACAAACAATAGATATGCTGGAAAGTGAAACCTCTGAGTATCTACAATAAGAGACCAGCTGACCAGCTGACCAGCTTCCTTCCTTATGTGCTGAAAATTAAGACAAATTTACAAATCAATATGATGCTTTTTTAAGCAAAAAAAATATATTTTTTAAAAATAACTATTATTCTCTAAGCAAAAAATTTCACCTAAAAAAAACTTTACAAAATCCTCTTTGGAATTATACATTTAACATTATTTTTTATTTTCCGCATAATTCCTTATATTGAAATTTATTAAATAAATATTTGAATATTGGGAATTATGCGTAAAATAAAACAATTAGAGAATCTATTAATCTAATAATCTATAATTTTGTGAAATTTTCTGTTGTTCAATAAAATAAAGTTGTCGCATAAAAAATAGAAATTAGCCTTAGTTGACTACAGCCACAACAGTGGTCGTGTAGCCATGTAGTTTCGCTGGCCTCGAAATAATCGTTTACCTATTAACGTCTGTATTTTATTTTTGACAGTTTGTAGTCGGTATACAGGTGAATTGGTTTTAGAACAGAGATCTCATCTATTTAAGAATCAAACGCATTTAAAAAATATGTTACTCTATATAAATTCTCAATATGTATTAAAAATATGTTATGTTACACTCATGATTTTCATTTTCATAGAAATATAACAATTTGTTTAAATATTTCGAAATGGTTTGTAAAAATTTTAGCAAACATTTTTTTAAAAAATTTTTTTAACCAGTTTTTTAAATTTTTTTCACTAACTATACGTAGTATAAGGTAAAGTATAGTAATCATGAAAAATATCGAGGTGGAAATTTCGAAGGATTTATACGTTTTGCGGTTTCGTGAATCCATTTTGGCTATTTTCGCGATGATGTCTGTGGGTGGGTGTGTATGCAACTATTTTTGCGGAGTTCGTAATGGTCATACTGTTTGACATATTAAATTAAAATTTAGTATGTGCCTTTGATATATGGAGATCAAGAGCTGTATACTTTTTGGGCATAATCGAGAGGGGGCAAGGGGTAGTTTTACTCACACCCCAAACCGAAAATAACTATTTGAACTTTTATTCTTTATGTAATGTATCCATAAAAATATCTATTTCCTTTGGGTATGGTAATTTTGAGTATAGGCCACTCGAGTTTTATTTTTTAATATTGATAAAAAAAAAATTTTTACATTTTTTTAAATTTACGACCTTTCTGCAATCTATATTGAGTTGGAATGCTGAGACTAAAGCAAAAAAATACTTAAAAAATGCCTAATATTGACCACTTTTTGCGCCTTTTAACTTCTCCTGGTTACCAGTGGGCATCCAGTGGGTCCAATGACAACCTCTATGTGTATTGCTGTTAAAAAAATATAGGTAGGGGTGATTTTTGCCGGCTGTCTTGATTTGAGCAGTCTGATGTAGCTGAATTTCATTATTAAATTTTCGAAACTATGCCTGGCAGGTTGGTGTGATTAAATTTTCTGTATCTCTTCGGATGCCTTGGCAAAGTTGATTTCAACCCAAACAGACGGACATCGCTAAATCAACTGCCTTATTTATAAGGATCCAGAATATATATACTTTATGAGGTCGGACGTTAATATTGTAGAAATTACACACGGAGTGACAAAATTACATATACCCTTTCTGCCTTTCTTGAGAAATAAATATTATTATCCAAGGAAAAAATAAAACTCAAAAAGTAACTTTAATTTTGTAGGCAAAAAATAAAATAATTAATTAATAAATTTTATTTTATTTATTTAGGCTTAAGTTCTTAATTATAAAGAATAAAGAAAAATTTAGACATCAGGAGAGCAGAAGGCATTTTCTAGACAGCTACGTCCATCATCAGTACTCTTCGTATCTATCTACCTGGTAGTTTCAAGTGTTATTAATTTTCTATTTAAACAAACTTATCAAAGAAATAGAATATGAGAAATTTTTAATTTTACATTATATTTCATAGGAGATAGAGCTTTTTGATATTGTTTTACACTTGTAAACTCTATTTTCTTTTTATATTATACTACCAAGCAAACATTTTTCTTTATTTTTATTCTCTTTATATATTTTCTTTTATTTGAAAATGGTATATATCTGTCTTGCTATTAGCTAACCTTTGGTTAGCAATTAACAACAATTAGATATTTTTTATTTTACAAATGTATAGTTTTGATTATTAACACAAGAGTGTTGCTGTTAACAATGTCAAAGCCATGCTCACTCTGTGAAATTATATAAATTTTATTTATTTTATTTTTCTTTATCTCTTTATAATTAAGAACTTAAGCCTAATAAATAATTTATTCATTTAAAAATAGTTCAAATAAAATTCATATAAAATAATTAATTTTTAAATTCAATTTTTATAATAATACTAAACCCAAACAAATAAAAATCAATGCAGGCAAAGGAAGTCCTCGTAATAACGATTATGTTGGTGAACTTCTTCATCCTGTAGCATTTCTCCCTCATTATGAGTTTTTTGATTAAAATATATAAAATAATAATTATTTGCGATCCCTGATTTTTATATATTTATATCTATACATATTTTTAGGGTTCCGTACCAAAAGGCTAAAAACGCAACCCTATAGTTTTCGATACAATGTCAGTCTGCCCGACCGTCTGTCACCGCCTTTTATTTCTGGAACCGTAATAGTTAGACTCTTGAAATTTTCACAGAAGATGTATAACTAACTGTTGCCGCTATAACATCACATACTAAAACGTGTAGGGTGTTACGATAGATATGGGTTATTCACGTTTATGTGGTAATTTCTTAAACTGTAGGAGGCATACACTTAAAATTTACAAACAGTAATTAAAACTTAGTTCGCAATATAAATGGTATTCCGATAGTGCATGTATATGACCCAAGTTTTGAACCATAATAGATAGACACCTGAAATTTACATAGAAGGTGTATAACTGTGGCCGCTATAGCAACAAATATTAAAATTTAAAGGGTGTTCCAAAAGTGCCGTGTTATTTGCCTTTAGCTCTTTATTTCTTGATCTGTCGCGAATTTTAACCGTAATAGATAAACTTTTGAGATTTTCACATATGGTATATTACTACGGTCTCCATACCAAAAAAAAATTAAAGGGTTTTCCGACAGTGAGGTGATATATGTCTATATGGCCTAATTTTTGAACTATAATAGTTGGACTCTTGAAATTTTAACAGAAGGTGTGATAATATGCCTTTATAACAAATAGTAAAAATTAAAGGGTAATCCGACAGTGACATGATTTGCACGTATATGATCTTATATTTTGATCCGTAATAGGTAGACTCTTGAAATTTTTGCAGATGTGTTGCCACAGCCGCTATAGCAATTACTAAAATTTAAAGGGTGCTCCGACAGTGACATGTTTTTAACGTATATTGCCTTATTTTTTTAATCATAACAGGTACTTTTAATATATTGATAGTCGCTGTAACAAATAGTAAAATTAAAGGGTAATCCGAAAATGTCATGATTGGCACGAGAAATATGTTTTAATTATTCTTTGGAGTAATTATTTGTCGAAAATAAAAAAAAAAAATTCCCTTTTTTATTTTTGCTTAACTTTATTCTTCAAAATATTTATTAAAACTGAAACTTACTAATTAAATTCATGCTTTTAAATACAAAGGCTCACTTAGTCCTAAATTCTGCAGAATAGGCAGAATCGATCATTTGTTTGGATTCTGTTATGAAACTTTGTATTGAAGAAAATTTGTCCGACAAGCAAAACGTTCATAAAATAATTTCTTTTCTTCTTTTTTTTTATTTTCTGCTTTACTTGTCCAACAAAAACAAATGAATTTACAGAACGAAATTAAATTGTAATTTGATATCGTCAAGTGCCATTGATCTATGTTTTTGCATTTAAGTTCAATGATTTTCCAATAGCAACTTGAAAACATTTATATTAATAAAAAATACATTAAATTCTACTTATTATTTAAATACTTATTTACTATAGTAGGGATGTCCCCATCTCCTGGTGGAATTACATAATTACATATGCAACTCACGTGTATGATCTGAATATAATATTAGGTAATAGGTAGTAGACTCTTGAAATTTTTACAGATTTGCCACGACCGCTATTACACTAAACAGTTAAACAGTTTAACATACAATTTGGCGCTGATCTGCAAATTTATAACAACAAGTAACGAAAAAAAAAATTAATAAAAATAAAAGGGTGTACTCTTGATGTCGCGAATTTAAGGAATTTGGCAGGGTATTAAGTACAATGCTCTAGTACCATGCTCTAGTATTAAGTACTATGCTTTAGCATACAACAAAATTAAATAGTGCCTCATTACGTGAAAAAAGTAACAACTTGTACTTTTAAAGTTGTACTGATCATAGTACGGAACCCTTCGTGTGAGGGTGACACGCACTTGACTGATTTATTTTAGTACTTTTTAGCTTGAAACCTATCAGTAGGTCCCAGGAATACCCAAAGTCAACCTTACACCTACGCTTCTGCATGATCAAAACGGACACAACGAGCGATTTCTTCTCAATTCTCTTCGCTGTATATTGATTTCCAAAAAAAAATATATAATATTGTATATAAAAATATACAAAAAATTAAAAAAAAAATAAATATTTACAAATGTTTGATTTTTCTTCTTTATTACTTTTTTCTACAATTTTTATTTACATTTCTAAGCATGCGGTAAAATAGGGTGTGGTGCTCTTTCTTGTAAATATATCTGAATGTGTGTGTTTAAAAGGCAATGATAACAACTGATGTATAAATGCTTATGAATCACAGTAAATTGTTAGTTCTTCATTGGAGGTTTGAATTCTTTTTTTGTTTTCTGTGTTGCTGGGTTGCTGGGTTGGTGTCGTGGTTGGGAATTCATTAGCGAACAACTGAGTGAATTAATAAATGGATGGTTACTTGGGTGTGTTTACTATTTAAATGTTTGCGGTTAATTAATCTGTTTTGCAGGATACTTTTTTTATCATGTGCTTTTTAGTGGACGTACACGCCCTTAAAGTAACAAAAAAAAAAATACATAAGCATGGATATACGAGTATATTAATTTCTTGTTTTTAGGATAATAAATTTTGACTTTTAGAATATAATAAATAGAACAAAACGAAAATTATTCCATATTAAAAAGGATTTTTTGTTTTTTTTATATATTTAGAGGGAGGAGGAAAAAATTCTCTGCTTTTTTGAGAAAGCAAAAAAAGTTTTTTTGAGAATGTGCAGCTGTCATCAATTTAACAATCATTAACCTTAATTATACAATATAAGCCTGTTATAAATTATTACCAAACGAAGTAGAGAAGGCAATGGAAGACATTGTAATGTACATTAAATTAAATATATTATATTTTGATTAATTAACAAAATGTCAAATAGTTAAGCATTTAGCTGCTGCAGTACTTTTTCCCATAACCTCCCTCACGAACAAAAAATGTCGTTAACTTGTGTTGCTAATGAGACACTGTTGAAATTTTGATAATTTTTTATACTAAAATTGTAACAATAGTTTTTTTTTTTGATTTAAATAAAATTATGTTATGTTGTGAAAATACCGCAGTACTACGGGCTGCTATATATATTTCTGGCCTGGCAACACTAAGTCTTGCCAGGTGCAACCGGAAATTTCCATTGGAAAGTTTGACATTTTTACCATAATTGTACTCAAAACGTTTTGACGAACGCCCATAATTTCTGTAGTTTACAGTGACTTGAAAAAATTAATTTGGCAAAAAAATGTAAGTAATCGTGTATATTTTCGTGTGATCATTTTTCATAACTTTCGAAGTGGATTATGACGACTAGAGTGCATTGATGAACCTAAATCTTTGTTTGGCGATGAAGCACCATCCTATAGTATTGTGAAAAATTTGTATAATGAATTCAAGCGTGGCCGACACTCGCTCAAAGACGAATTCCGTGAAGGTTGTCCAAAAACGGCCGTTGTGCCAGAGAACATTAATGCCAAGCGTGAACTTATAATGCAAGATCGTCATGTGACATATATATAGGCATCCTTGGACGTTTCTCCCACCAGCATACATTCGATATTGCATAAGCACCTGGCTGTAAAAAAGGTTTGTTCTGGTTGGATCCCGAAAAATTTAACAGTCGCTCAAAAAAAGGCTCGAGTCGATTGGTGCAAAGAAATGTTGCAAAAATGTGATCGCGGTGCTTCAAAAGACGTTTATAAGATCGTCACAGGTGACGAATTATGCATCTATGCGTATGAGCCCGAAACAAAACCACAAGCCATATCCAACGAAAGTTGTTCGTGGAAAAAGCACTTCGAAGCAAATGGTCACCTTTTTCTTCGGTAAACTGGTCATGTGGCGACTGTTCCGCTTAAGCAACGTAGGTCGAGCAATTCTGACTGGTACACCACAATTTGTTTGCCTGAACAAGAGAAGACGAATTATTGGTCGCCATGCCAATGCGAGCTCTCACACATCGGCTCAAACCATCGCCTTTTTGGCCGGCCAAATCTTCCAATTGATAGGTTATCCGCCGTACAGACCAGACTTGGCACCCAATCGTTGCGTGGGCAACGATTTTCGTCGCCAGAAGATGCTGTTGAAGCGTTCAAAAACCATGTTTTAGAGGTGTCTCAATCGGAGTGGAAAAAGTGCTTTGACAATTGGTTTGAGCGCATTTTTGATGATAAATATTTGCATTTTCATTATTAGGCCAGAAAAATATATAGCAGCCCTTGTATTAGCGTTAGATAATAACACAGTATAAAAAGTTACACAGTATAAATTTTGCGGAACTCACATTTTACAACTCAATATTGTATATACATATATTGTTCTAGTTCTTAGCCTCTTTATTACAGTTTTTCAAATAGCTCTGTTATGAGACAATTGAAAGAAGGATGTTGCGACACATAAATATATAAGCATAACTAAAAAACGGTTCCTAGGATTGGTTAGTTGTAAAAACCGAAAAACTGCATTTACATTGTCTGCAAGTCTTCTTAATATGTATTATTTTTCAATATAATCAATCATTTCGGAAAGTATCTTCTTTTGTAGAACATATGTGTGCATCAAACACCTTAATAAACTCTGATGTAATTAATACCTACTTATGTACTAAGAATAAAAAGGGTAAGCACAACATCGTTCTACTTCAGTTTTCATCTACTTCATCGTCAGCAGTCTGACATTAATATTTTGTTCGCATTTTAAGACTCTTAGGTCCATTATTTTAACTTGCTAATAGCTATAGTTAGGATTTTATCGGAGAGATGAATAGTTTTTCGTTATAATAACTAGGGTAAGGCTCCTTATTATAGCTTTCCTTTGAAGTATGTAGGTGATAGATAAAGTTTATTTAACCCAATAAAATTCTAACTTTAGCTATTGGCAAGTATAATAATGAGCTTAACTTGAAAAGTTATATTATTGGGTCTTAGTTTCATAGTGGTGCAATTATGGTTTATATATTTCCTTTTTATAGAGGTACCCGACTCTAGGTACTTACTTAGAATGTTGCAGCATAGGTTTAGTTCTTATATAAAATACCATTGTAGTAGAGTTCTGTAAATAATGCATAACATTTTCAGTTTACAAAAATATAATGTGCTATTTATCGATTAATTACTAAT
This sequence comes from Phasia obesa, assembly GCA_949628195.1. Classification (NCBI taxonomy): domain Eukaryota; kingdom Metazoa; phylum Arthropoda; class Insecta; order Diptera; family Tachinidae; genus Phasia; species Phasia obesa. The sequence continues at coordinate 85,824,062 of OX451215.1, forward strand.
TAATCGATAAAATTACACAATCTTACGTTTTTTCTATAATTTTTCTTAGAACAAATATTTTAACCGAGCTACTAATTTTATTAAAATCCATTCGGTAGTTTTAACGCTATGCGAACCCAGACAGCCAGACGGACAAAAATTAAAAAAAAGGTGTTTTGTACTCTAAATCGAAAAGCGAATCGGAAAACCAAAAGGATCTTGCATCAGTGCAAACGAGTTTGTGGCCGTAAGTGGGAAATCTCGCCAAAGGCTGCATACTGGATTTACACAATGATGGTGCGACCCATAATAACTTATGCATCTGTGGTTTGGTGGCCAAAAGCCTCTCAGATTACAATTAAGCGTAAGTTAGATGGGGTTCAGAAGTTTGCTTGTATATGAGTATATGTGGCGCAATGCGTACTAGTCCTTCACAGGCAATTGAGGCAATGTTGAGATTGCAGTCATTGGACATGGCTTTGGGCCGAACATCGGGCAAAAGAGCATCCTGGACATAGTTAATAGGGAGGTTAGGGAAGCTCAAATGCCGATGGAATGCATGAGTAGTATACACAATGAGTGTATGGAGAACGACATCAGCATCTTTGCTGATGATGTTCATATGAATGGTAGCGCAGGTGTATACTAAGCTGAGCTGAGTATATACCTGTGGTGTATACTAAGCTGAGCTGAGAATATACCTGAGGTGTATATACTAAGCTGAGCTGAGTATATACCTGAGGTGTATATACTAAGCTGAGCTGAGTATATACCTGAGGTGTATATACTAAGCTGAGCTGAGTATATACCTGAGGTGTATATACTAAGCTGAGCTGAGTATATACCTGAGTTGTATACTCAGCTTAGTGCTGGTACTTGAATGTTAGGTTCAGGAGAGAATGGTCCTTATTGCACTTGACCACCAGTCGGGTATAAAGCGTATGAGGCAGATGAAGGTGTACTCCAAACTTTTGCTGGAATGTGTTTTAAAAGTTAACAGATTCTAGCATAAGACTTAGGACCACTGGTAGAAGCTTGTTAAATGTGGATTCCATGGGTGATCTAAGCCTTGAACATATGCTAAGCAATTACCATAGACTGCTTGATGAGAAAGAAGGCTGACAGTTACCAGTCGGCAGTCTGAAATCACTAAAGCCAATAATAAAGGCTTGTTGTAGTACGTGACCTCTATGAGGTTAAGGTTGCCGTAATAATATTTTGGTTGTCTATAAACATAGAGGATGGAAAGCGGTCGAAAAGGAACCCGTTAAGGAAGTGGTCTGTTTCGATATTCCCCCTACATTAATAATAATTCCAAATCAATTACTATCTACACCAACAACAAAACTTTACAAAAAATATTTTATATACTGCCTAGGTCCTGTTAAAGTTGTATTATATGTATAGATTTGTCGTAACGTTTTGTTGTCGTATTGTGCATTTTATATATTTTTTCAAGTTCAAACAATTTCGTCACAGTAGTATTTAGTTTGTCATAAAATAAAAACAGTTAGACAGAATAAATGGGAGTTGATGTCTTTCAAGTAGAGCTGGCAAACTATCGATAGTATTGATAGTTTTGTTTTCATTAGACTATCGATGGTTTTTTTCTCGATAGCGATACTACCGTTGAAAAAATAAATTAATAAATTGACAATTAGTTAGTTGAAATTGAAAATTTACCATTAGAAATAGACCCACTCCAGAACTGGAGGGTAAATTATATTGTTAATTAAGAAATTTATACAGTGTTATATCTATTCACAGAACAATTCTGATCAGATGTCACTCACAAAGTCATGTCCTTTACGTTACTTATGCATACAAGCAACTTCTACAGAATCTGAAAGAATGTTTAGCAAAGACGGAGCCATTATTTCAGTAGAAGATCTAGTTTATAGCCAAAAAATGTTGATATGCTGCTCTTTTTAAACAAAAATTTTTTGATTACTCAAGAATTATAAAAAATACGATTATAAAATAATTCCTTCCTACATAGGCACAACATATGTGATATACGAGTACATAGTATTTATCATGATATAATAATAGAAGGTAATTCCATTCTCTCTTTTTGTCGCCATATTAACGTTCTGACTTTTGCGGGAATTATTTCAATTTGTGCTACCATATCACATACTTTGTGAAATCCCAGTTTGCGTTTTTTTCTTTATTTGAAATTTTAAAAATTCAAAAAAAAACAAGCCTTAAGTTTATGTGTATAAATAAACAAACTGTAATTCTAGTAGCTAAAGCTATCGGTAAAATTCTGAAACTGCACCAACAAATTAAGAGTATTCTTAAAACACTCATAATTTGTTTGTGCACTTTTATAATCTTAGCGATAGATTTAGCTAAGAGAATTACAGAAAATATATTTTTTAATTTAGATGGGAAGCTAATCTGTCAGGAGTATCAAGAAAAATTGACAATTTCAATATCATAGGAACTTAAAGTTAAAAAGTTTGGTTAATTTTGTTATGAATAAGGGGGCTGCATGCAAAATAACTCTATGCAAAATTGCTTAAAAGAAAAAATGAAAAATAACCCAAGAAATCCGCATTCAGAATTGCAGAATATTTTATATAAAATATATTTGATATAAAAAGTAATCCCAAAATATTAAGTGCTTTTCGTAATTTTTTTAAATTTTTCAAACGGACAATTATCCAAAACATTTTAATGAAACATGTTGATACCATATTTGAGCGGTTTTATATTCACCCTTATTCTACTTGGCGACGGCGACATCGTTGTCACTTTTGACCGGACATTTATATTGATGTCAACTTAAATTTGATTTTAATTTTATATTTCCTAATGCTCTTATGACGACGTCGACTGCTTATCGATAACACTGTTCTGTAGAGAAATATTCATTAAAAAAAGTTTAATGTTTTGGAATGATTTCAAATAAGAATCTCATTTAAGTTTTTTTCTATCACGTCGAGATTTTCCATTTCTTCAACTAATTTTCCGTATTGGGTCAAACTTGTTATTTAAATCTTTTCTATTTTAAATTTTGTTGGCACTTCAGTCGTTTTTAAAAACCAAGGCGACGAAATCGCCGTCGGTACAAAAATAATTCAACGTCACATATTTTTACAAAATACCAAATAAATTGAAAAAGTCATCGATAAATGTTGATGTCGACAAAGGGAATACCAATTTAATTTAGTGAAAGGTCGTCGTATTATGTCGACAATAAGAGTGTCAATACAACGGTTTATGTCCTCAAAACTAGCTAAGTAGTTACGTTATCTACCTAAAACTACAGAATTGTTAACATTAAAGATTTATTAGAATTAAAAAAAATATCAATGCACTTACTGCCAGTATTGCACTTTTTATATTTTTTTGCCAAATTTCCATTTTTTCCATTTTTTACGGTAATTATTCATTTGGCGATTTTTAATTTTTGTTTTTGGCGATTTTTATAAGGGTCAATTAGCAGCTTAAATAAGATTGTAACATATTTTTTTTAATATAAAAGTGTACCTATAAAAGATTAAGGAAATCATAATCTACAAAAAGATTTATTCCTCATAATTTTCATTATGAAACCAAAGTACGTTTTTATTTTATGTTATTTATGTAAATTACACACTTTTTTTAAAATAATTTCCAAAACAATTTTTTTTTCGTTTCTACTTGTGGCAACACTTTTTTTGTTGTTTACATAAAAACATACTTCAATAATTCCGGCAAACTTCAAACATATTTAAAATGGAACTACCTTGTATTATTATATCATGGTATTTATCATACATGGGACTAATTAATTAGATTATCGTTAATGGTAATGCTTTTTAATGAAAAAGTTTCATTAGTAATTATTTAAAAAACAAAATCATTACCATTAATTAATGATTAAGTTATAAAAAAGCTTTATCATTATTGACCACATTGGCAATCAACCTTTTTGTAGTGATGTTTTTAAAGATAAAAACAAACAAAAATCAGAAAAAAATATAAAAAAATTTCTGAGATTTAAATTTTTATGACAAATTTTTAACTCGATGGAGAATGTGTAGTACAGATTTTCAAAACTAGAGTGAATGCAATAGTAGTATTGCAGGCATGAAATTGGTACTTTCTTTGTAGTTATTAAAACCAAATGCAATCATAAATTTGTGTTTAATAAAAACAATGATTTTTTCATCAATTATAATTTTATATTAGTTTTTTCTTTTTATTAAACTAACTCAAATAATTTCAAAACTTGATCAACTAAGTTGATGGAGTTAATAATGCAGAATACTTTGTCATATAAAATATGGAACCTAACATTCCCAAAAAATTCGATACTATCGATAGTATCGATAGTTTTATATCAAACTATCGAAAATATCGAATGGCGAGACTATCGATAGTTTGCCAGCTCTACTTTCAAGCCATTTTTGTCATGCTTGTAAAGTTATATACTTTATTTCAGCAAAAAAAAGTTGAATCAATGCATCCCTAGATTTTGTTTTAATTAATTTTTTTCTCTTTAAGTTTACAATTTTGTAATAAAATTTTATTTACGTTATTCAGGCAATTGCAAAACTTAAATCATGCTGTTCTATTTACGAATGTAAATTATTTTAACTTGTAATGTTAGTAATATGTATGTCTAGACATTATCTACACAGCTATTTAAATTAAAATATCCTGCTGCGATTTCATATAAGATTTAGCATTGCTCTAAATTTCTTACACATAATTGCAAATACATTAAATGCATATGTTACAAATTTAAGAAAAAAAAAGGAAAAAACAGAAAAACAGAGTTTGTACCGGTCATACCGTTTGTCAAATCAAAATGGAATTTAGCCTTGGGTATTTGGTGATGAAGAACTGTATAGTTTTTGGGCATAATATGGAGGGGACAAGTTATTGAACGCTCTACAGGTCATACCGTACGACATATTAAAATGAAATTCAGTATGTGCCTTTGCTATATGGAGATGAAAAGCTGTGTTAATTTTGGGCATATTCGGAAAGGGGCTAAGGGTAGTTTACTGTTTCCATTAGGTATCGTAAATTTAAATGTAGGCCACTCCAGATTTCTTGTATTATTGTTATCACTTTAATTATTTAAAATTAACGTTTCAACAGAACATATAATTTTAATATAATTTTGGCCAGTCTTGTCCAAGACGAATACATATCAGGTGTAATCAGTACATGGCAACAGTAAAAATATCTGTTGCCTTGCGGTATGTTAAAGTTGAGTGTAGGCCACTCCATATTTATTAATATGCAGCTCATACCGCCAGCAGAAGAAAAAGATTTTTACTCCAAATGTATTGACTGATGCAGTTGATTTGCCAACTGTCGAAGCTAGTGCTGCAGTACCCTTAAGATTTCATTTTAGTGACATTGAAAGGGTAATAACAGATTTAAACACCAAGAAAGCCCCTGGTTTTGATAAAACCAGTAACAAGATGTTATTTGAGTTGCCCCATACAGCTCGAAAAATTATTCTTTTTATTTTTTAACGCCATTTTACGCCTTGAGTACTTTCCTTCAGGTTGGAAGGTTTCGTTAATAACTATGATTCCTAAACCAGGAAAAGAAAAAAAAGTTGAATAATAAAGACCTATAAGTCTTTTATCAAATATGTCAAAGCTGTTTGAGAGGATGTTAATAAATAAGATGAAACTCATTCTAAGAGACAAAGGATGATTTCCGAACCATCAATTTGGCTTCAGAAAAAAACATAGTACAATCGAACAAACTCACAGGTTAGTTAACGTAATTAAGAAGACCTTTGAAGAAAAAAAATACTGCTCTGCGCTTTTTATCGACGTTTCCCAAGCATTCGATAAGCTATGGCACGATGGCCTAAAATATAAGTTAAAATTGAATTTGCCTACAAACTTATACAAGCTTTTAGATAGTTATTTAACTAATCGGAAATTCATTGTTAAAGAAGGGAATTTTTTAAGCTCACCTGAGCCAATTGAAGCCGGAGTTCCCCAGGGTAGTATATTGGGGCCGATTTTATACTTGTTGTATACTTCAGATATGCCAACTAGGGACCGAGTCCACACATCGACATTTGCTGACGACACAGCTTTTTTAAGCATTCACGAAAGTCCCGAAGTAGCATCACGATATTTACAAGACCACATATTAATTTTAGAAAAGTGGTTGAAGAAATGGAAAATTAAGGTCAATGAACAAAAATGTACTCATATAACTTTTACTATGCGTAGCAAATCACATAAATAACCAAATGATACCCCAGCTTTCAGACGGCATACATCTTGACCGAAGCCTTACTTGGAAACACCACATAGAATCAAAGTTAACACAAATGAAGTTAAAAGCAGTCCAACTAAACTGGCTTATTGGCAGAAATTCTACTCTAGCTTTAGATTGCAAACTTTTATTGTACAAGTCAATTTTAAAACCAATTTGGTGCTATGGCATTCAATTATGGGGCACTGACTCAGCTAGCAATACAGAAAAAATGTAAAGGCGCCAAAACAAGATTCTACGGATGATCACTGTTGCTCCCTGGTACATAAAAAACTCGAACATCCACAAAGATCTAAACGTGCCATCAGTTAAATCAGAAATAGCGAAATATGCAGTTACATATTTACAGAAGCTTGAAACACATCCAAATACGCTGGCCCGCAACATGCTAAATGAACGTGGTTACATTCATCTAAGAAGGAGGGACATTTCTTCTCTCATCCGAACATTAGAGCCATGACCCGCAAATGATAGAAGCAACCTTGAAACATACATCTTTTGTTGTCTAGCACTGGCTGGACATAACAAGTATATTTATTTTTATTTTAGGCTTAAGATATGAGTAATTATTGTTTGTTCAAAAATATATTTGAAGCTAATAAGGTTTCTAGTCAAATCTACAGGCTCTTTTCGCGCCTGTAATTTTATTAAATTTTTTATATTGAAGAAATTTTTTCAAATGTCAATGTCACTATTTCTTTTCGCTTTGTGTGCGCGTTTAAAGTTCGCTTAACGTTTGTTATTGTTGATCAGCTTATTATAAATAATAATATTTTTTACCATTTTTATTAACTAAATAAGAATTCTAAAAATTCTAATTATTTTTTGGTTTGTGTAAACATGCCAAGCCCTTAATAATGCCAACAACAATAAGAAGCATTAATAAAAAATTCAACGTTAATTAAATAACTCTCATGTAATATGATACTAAGCAATGAATAATAATCAAAACACAATATGTCCAATAAAGCAGTTTTAAATACAGTATTAATCAACCCCTATTAAATAAATTTTATTTTCGACAAGAAATATACATATTTCACACACAAACCAACTTGTGTGTGTAATTGAATGCATACATATGTATGTATGTAGGTACATCCGCGTTAGTCAAACAAACATCAATTAATGTAAACTATTAAATTACAAATTTAATTTTTCTCCAACTCTTTCAAGTTCTTGTATTTAGTTTTTAAATAAATTTGCCATTAGGGGACATAGTTTACACTGAACACTTTTATTTTTGTTTTATTTTATGTGCTAAACAACCACTGTGATTTTGAATGAGGATAAAAATTAAAGCAACCCAAAAAAAAGTACCGATTCGCCGTATGTAGGGAATGTGGAGTTGTTATTGCTTTCAATCCTGCCTAAGTATGACGTGATATTTGTTGGCGATGTCCCACTTAGTAGGAAAAATAGTAAATTTTATAAGAAATGCTTTTGATTATGATGTTATTTTTTATTCTACGTAACAAACTAAAGTAAAAGAATACATTGCACTGCTCAAGACAACTCTTGTTTCCTTAAATTTTTTCTGCTATTGGGTATTTCTATGGTCCTGAATAAAAAAAATTCAGCGAGATTTCTACTTTTTGAAATATTATTAAATATTATTATTTGAAAAAAAATACAAAAACATCAAAACGTGTTAACAAAATTTCTATTGAACACTATCAAATGATCTTTTACATAATTTCCTTGAATGATCGACTCAAAGTAGATGTCGTTACAAGCTCCAGCAGTAGTCTGCAACCATATGTGAGTGACACTTTCCCTCATAACGCTCTTCCATTGTCCTTAGATCCTGATGATATCTTTTACCCTTCATCTCACTAAAATATTAAATATACCAAGCGGACTTTTATGCTCATGTTACACCCTAGCTCTTGCAAGCTCGTAAGATTTCTTGTTGCCCAGGAAATTACTCATAACCAAAACAAGAGGATTTCAAGCTTTGGATTCGAGTTTAGTTATTGATTTCACAAAATTAGGATCTTTTACGATTTGCCTAATCTGTGGTCTATCAAAAATACTAGCTTGAAATTTTTCTGTACCTAATCGTGCAGACTTGCGTAGAAGAAAATTAAAACATTCACCACTTTTGTTAAGAGCCTTCACAAACGGTTTTTTATGCCAAGTTATATGAAGGGCTTGAAGTATGATGCGGTCTCGGCTAACTAGAGGCATATTTATAACATTTTTTGTACTAATATTCAGTGCTTTTCTTCGATTTCCAGGATTGATTCCTTTTATTTTCACAACGCTGAAGTAGCTGTCTTCATGATGGTTTCGAGGTTCTCGCCAAATTATGTGTATTTCAAACATAATTGTATCTTTTACCATAACATTTCTCGCTTATAATATGAGGACCCCATAGCTAGTCCTGATTACATAATTCCATATAAAAAAACATATTCTCAAATGACAACAATCGATAAAAATCTTTAAAAATTTCATGAAAATTTACTTTCGATTCACTACCACTGAATAATTTTTTATACTATCAACCATCATTCGCCGCGTAATTTTATAGAATTTAAAACACTTTGTAAAAATGTTTTACTCAATAATACAATCATCATATTAGTTGTAAATATACTATTTATAAGTTTTTGCATCCTAATTTACACAGTTTCTTCTCAAACAAAGTTTACACATATTTGCAACTTAACATCTGCAGTCGTACATTCTTTTAAAAATAGATAGAAGATGATGAAATATAACTCATGGGAATATTTTGTTTACTTGTTAAGAAAGAAATGAATACATCTAAACCAAATGCAACAGACAACCCAATGAAGTGATTTTACAAACAAATTTATATTAATACTAGCAGTGCCCGCCTCGTCGTGGGCATCCTGACAATATTTTGTTCGATTTTGTTTTAAAGTATTCCCAACCAACTAAAAGACTCTTATTTTTACAGTGCTTCAGTTATGGGTTATATATTAACTTTATATAAAGGTACCCATCAACGGATAAAATTCTAAAATTTATAAAAAACTTTATAACTCAAAAAATTATTATAAACCTCTGTAAGAGGTGTTTAAAATATTTTAATAACAATGTAATTCCACAAAGTAAAAATACAAATTTTATACAACTCGCGCTATCTGTTGCGTAGTAGTTTTTCAAATAACCCACTTTCAAAAATAAAAAGGTGAGTTGAAAAATAACCGTGTTGAATAAACGTATTGAAAATATTTCAGTTTTAAAACGAAAATTTTAGTATCTTTAAACCGGAAATTGCGTTTACACTGCTTTTTCTACAATTTCTATTGGAAAAAAGATGTTTTTGCGCAAAGAAAGTATCCTGCCAAGGTACCTTCTGACAAAATTATGTTAAAATCCATCCAGTAGTTTTTACGTGATGCGAACACAAACGAAAAGCAGACAGACAGACGGAAATGAGTTACTATTTTATTAAGTATAGATGTATAAATTGCGGCAAGAGTCTTCATATTTATAGACTCTTCAATGTGTTGCATTCATACACACATATACATATAAACATACTATGTTTAAGATTATGTGTATTTCGTTTTATGTGTGTACATACAACAAGTCTAAACAATGTCATTTTTTTTTAAACTAGAAAAGTTTGATGTTATAAGACTTCACAGTGTGCAGAGTGCAAAAGTTCATAAGAATGTCTCTGTTGTTAAAGATTCAGATTTTCAAAGAATGAATTACTTATTTAACTAGATTTTTAAAATACCTAAATATTGCTGGACTTTATGAAACCTTTTTATGTGTCAACAAAATAAGCATAAGGAGTTATGTAATAAGCTTTTGTATTACAAAAGTTTAAACGTCTTTATTTCAGATATTTTAAAATATTTGCGGAAAACTTTGATTTCAATTATATTCTTATTTAAGTTTACATAAGACTAGACGTGCCTGCGATGTTGTCAGCGTCCTGGATTTCTGCTCCAGCAACAAAATATTTGATGTATAGACGCAGTCAGCCTATTGGTGTCAGATTATCTGATTGCTGATCTTAACTCAAAGGAGAATAATTTAAAAATAGTACAGACATTATTAAAACGCCATTTTGAGACAGGGGTAAAATTTTCTTTCTGAAAAAAACCGAGTGGAACAGATAAAATGTGGTAGATTTGATTATAAATGACACTGGGCAACACAGCTCTTGTTTTCTTAAATTTTTTCTAGTTTTGGGTATTTCTACACAAAGAAAAACAGTATCTAAGTACCTAATAAAATAGAAGAAAATGTATAAGATATCTATATGTTTTTTTTTTCAAGGAGGAAGTCTTATTATTTTAATAAGGAAAACCTTTTTGAGGAAAACCAAGAAGAAAAGTTAGGGTTTTTATTAGGCATTCTTCTTGTTTTTTTTTTCAAAAAAAAAAAACTTCTGCTTTTGAAAAAGTTATTTATTTATATATATATTATATATGCTTTTTGTCATCTCCTTTGATATTTTTTGCTAATCAATCTTTAATTTTTTTCTGTCTTTCTTTTTGTGGTGGGCTTCTTCTGATGGATTGTCTAGAGGGGGTTAAAGCCACTTAATTTTTAAAAACCCGAAAAACCATGGTGAACATTTTTTCGTCCTCTGCCAGTGATCGAACCTGGTGTGCTTCGTTTTGTAGGCACGCACTTAAGCACTAAACCAAATGTATATTTTATATTTTATGTTTTAACAAACAGTTTATATGTTGATTTATGTAAACAAAATAACAAGAAAGTTAATACAATCAAGAAAATATCCTTATCATATAGGAACCTAATGAAATCAATAAGGAAAACGTTTTTGAAAAACTCAATTAGGTAGCCTAATGAAATTAATAAGAAATCCCTTTTTTACAATTTAGAAGAAATCCTTATAGAATCAAAAATTTTTTCTTTATGGATTGTTTTTTCCTTGCGTCAAATATTTGTGAAAAAATTTTGAATAACTATTTTTCTTATTGATTTAATGGGATTCCCTTCTTGATAAAATTAAAAAGATTTATAACATTAAAATATTAGGGAGTCTTTTCGAAAACAGGGAAGTGTTTTTCTGTTTGAATACCCCTTAGCCAAAACCATTTGATAGAGAAAATCTTTTTGATTCCATTATTAATTTTGGGCTCTGTGTATGGCCCTGACTATGAAAATAATACTGCGAGATTGCTTACAGCTTTACTTTTTGAAATATACAGTTTTATTATTTGGTCGAAAAAATACAAGAAAACTAATACACTGTGATGTTTTGTAGATCTCATTAATAATTAATTTTCCCACCGTAGTCTGCCATTATATATGAGTTTTTCTTCCCTGATAACGCTCTTCCATTATAATAAAATTCTGATGAAACTTTTCACCATACTCGCACTAAAATAACCAAAATATGTGGAGAACGGTCTAAACGCAAGCGCAGGAAGTGTATTTATGTACTAACACACTGTGTAATTTTTTAAGTCATGGCAAAATAACCATATACGGACACCAGTACATCATAAAAGACCAACAAAAAAAGACCCCTGTCTCCCAGTTTTGCCCAAAGTCCTCCAGTTTTTTTATGGGTCCTCAAAGATGTGGGGCCTCGATGTAATTTTTGCAAAAAAATGATCATTTACTCAAGCTCATATCTTGCAAACCGTTTGAAATTTTGATATACTCTCTGAGGCAAAGTTCTAGCTCTTGTCATAAAGAACAAAACTACTTTCTAGAACATATGAACTCCTGTTCATGTTCTAGAAAGTTGTTTATTGAGATCTTAGGTTCGGACCTGAACAGGGTCAATTGTTATTAATTTTCTATTTAAACAAGCTTATCAAAGAAACTACCGGGTAGATTAATACAAAGAGTACTGATGACGGACGTAGTTGTCTAGAAAATGCATTCTGCTTTGCTGGTATCTAATTTTTCTTTATCTCTTTATAATTAAGAACTTAAGCATAAATAATTATCTTATTAATTCAAAAATAGTTCAAATAAAATTCATATAAAAATTTATTATTATTAAAAAAAATCCTATAAACATACTAATGTTGAATTTGTGCACTGAACGAATGCCATTGGACAAACATCTCATTTAAACGTTTTTTCGCCGGTGTGAATGCGTTATTGGCCACAAGAAATTTGTCATAATGACGACAAATGAATGGGCTTTGCCCCGAGTATCCGATGTTGCAAACTTGCAAACTATGCTGAGTAGTAAATGCCTTGTTGCACACGTCGCATTGGCTCCAACAGAGAAATTAAATTTTTTCTGTTGGTTAAGATTTTGTTGGAAATATAACACTTACGTATGGACGCAGTCGTTCTTGATTAATTGAGAAACTTTACGACTGTAAATTTTGAATTCAAATATTATATTAATTCATTTAAATATTATTTTATATTTTATATAGTTTATTTGACCTTTTTGTTAATATTAATTTAACTCTTTTATTTTAAGCTTTAGGTCTTTAAATAATTTTATTAATATAAAAGCTTAAAATAAAATAGTTAAATTAATAATATTATTTTATTTTTCGTAATTTGACCTTTTGTTAATATTAATTTAACTCTTTTATTTTAAGCTTTAGGTCTTTAAATAATTTTATTAATATAAAAGCTTAAAATAAAATAGTTAAATTAATAATATTATTTTATTTTTCGTAATTGTTTTAAACCGTGTTTTTTATTTGTTCATTTGTTTACAAAATAATTCTCGCCAAAAAAAACCGACTTCAAAACAGATATATGGAAATCAATTTTAATTAAATCAATTTATATCAACTATTGAGAAACTTTTAATTTATAATTTTAAATATTTATACATGTTGTTATACCAGACATAGCAGTGGAGATTCTGTCTAATTTTAAATTGTTCGTCTATAATGTTTCAAAAGATAGGACCAGATAGGTCCAATTACATCAATTGGGCGGGGGGGGGGGGGGGGAGGACACCCTTTAGTTTTTAAATTTAAATTTTATACTTGATGTTATAGTGGACTTAGATATACAGGTTCTTTGTAAATTCGAACCATCTCTCTGTTACGGTTCAAAAGTTTTGCTATATACATCAAATTACATCAACTATTGGGACACTCTTTAATTTCGCATTATAAGTATTTAATATCTTTCTGTCCAATTTTCAAGTGATTGTCTACAATGGTGCAAAGATAGGGCCATATAGGTAAATTTACATCACATATGGGGACACCCTTTAATTTTTAATTTTATCTTTTTATTACTTTCTGTTATTGGCAGCTATAGTGATACGCAGTTTTTTAAAAACTTAAAATGCCCTTTACGGTTCATAATATACGTAAAAAACATGTATGTTGTATAGGGACACTCTTTAATTTTTTAAATTCTTAACTTCTTTTAAAATGGGACCAATATGTATATCCTTTCTAATAAAGAAAGGATAACAATTTTAAAATCCGTTCAGAAATGACTGAGTTCTGCGCGCACAAACATAAAAAAGCAACATTCAGACGAATTGATAACCTCCTTCTTTTTTTGAAGTCGGTTAATGAAAACATATGTTTATTAATCTATTACAATTTGTTGGGCGTGACTTTTCATAAGAACTTCGTTGTGAAAAGAATTCTTGTTGTTAAAAAAACAAAAATTTGATGAGAAAAAGTTTGAATGAGATTCAAAAAATAGGGTTCAATGAAAGCCAAATAAATGCATCTGTTTTCTATAGAACTACGTCCGAATTTTTAAATCACAGGTCCTTATAAATACAGATTTGGGCTATACAAAATTAGTTGATTTTGTTGCCTTAATTAAAATTGTATTATTAATTTTTTACATTTTAGATTTAAGTTCAAGTTTCAATTTGTTTTATTAAGTCCTTTAAAATACTGCCTTAAGTATTTAGTTGATTTGTCTCTTGATATTGTTGTACACTAAAGAATATTCCAAGATTCAGTTTTATTTTTGCAATGTTTTCCGACGCTTGTACCAGACTTATGATAAACTCTCAATTACAACAAGTATTAAGTTTACATTTGTGAATGTTGATACACTTGTATGTACATACATACGAACATACTTTCAATATGAGAATAATATTTATGTATCTTGAGGGAGTTGAATATTTCATATAAGATTGATTTTTATAGATTCCATTATATTTTAAAGGTTATAGAAAATATTGTTATTTACTCAATGTTGTCAATTTCAGAGAACGAACAGGGTGTTAAATTTCATTTTGCTCGTTTCTGTGCTTTTCATATCCTGTTCTTATTATTCTTTGACTGTTGAAAGATTTTTGAACTTTGTAAGTACAATTTGTGTCGATACCAAAACAAAAGTTTATTCTATTAATTTAATGATATAAAATTTGTGTTTATTAATTATTTAATATTATGCTAATTACCCATAACGTTTTATTATTAAAATGCAAATAATTTGTTGGGGGAAAGGAGCTAGTTTCCCCGGGGTTCATTCTCAAAGCTTTAACGCAGTGCTATCGGAGAAAATGGGGGCACCAGACGCCAGGGTTCCCTGAACCTTCATCTGGAAGAACCCTACCCTAATCCACGATGGAACAGTATACGCCAGGGATTCGTGGTCAGGAGGGTGCTTGGCCGTCAGTATGCGAACTCTGGATACCAGTCGACCTCTAGTTTCAATGTAGACTTACCCATACATAAGGAGCTCTGTGTGAGTGGACAACGTTTTCTCCAATAATGGCCTTGGGAAGAATTCAGAAGGGATGGATAGAAACGCCTCGCAAGGGGTGAACAGGTTAATCTCTAAAGGTTTTCCTATGGCGTTGAACCGGGATATTTTGATAGGGATGGATAAGGAAGCCTCGTTAGAAGTGGAGAGGTTAATCCTTTTAGGAAGTCTGGTTGCCACTGGCCAGGGGAAGATATCGAAATAGAAAGAAACCTCGTAAGGTCGGTCTATGAAGATACTCCTGCGGCTATGGAGGTAAATGTGGATGAATTGGGCGCACCTGACCCTTTGGGCTTAGGCAAATCCTTTTCGAAAGCAGGCACCTCAAAACATTCCTTCAACGTCGAGTCGGAGTCTCTACAGCTCATGCCTAAAAGTGAGTGGTAGAGGCAGAAGGGGAGACGGGGAAATGAAAGAGGCTGTGTGGCAGCACTGGCTAGCTTAAGACTCAGGACCACTGGTGGATGCCATGGGGAACCTGAGCCTTGAACATATGCTAGCAATTATTAGAGACTGCGTGATGAGATAGATGGCCGACAGTTACCAATCGACAGTCTGAAATTACTAAAGTCAAGATTAAGGGCTAGTGTAGCACATGACTCAATGTAAGTAGGTTGCCGTAAATTATATTTGGGTTGCCTGTAATCATAGAGGACGGAAGGGGATCGAAAAGGTACCCATTATGGAAGTGGTCTGCTTCGATATTCCCCCTACATTACATACATATACTGGTTGCTCAAGCCAGATCATCAGGAAACATTTTTCCTAATTGTAGAGAAGCCAAAAATACTCTATAAGTAATAAAATTCTACAAAACATAATGAGAAGTGTATATACATGTTAATAGAATAATATTAGAGAATATTAAAGCTTTTACAAAACACCAACAAACCACGTTTTTAGTTTTCCTTACTGTCCTTCTACAAGTGGATGGTTTTTTGCCATTACTTAATGCAGACGTAAGGTGTAATGAAATGCATACACAAATAAATTGCAGATTTACTATAAAACGTTATGGCTAATTAGCATAATATTAAATAATTAATATTAATATTTAAAGTCCCAAAAAATTGTATATAAAAAATTATTTTACTTCTTACAACTACAACTAGAGTTAGAATAAAGTAAGAAAATATTAGTTCACTGTGGGTTATTACTGTTTTGTTGGAGCGTTTATACTTTGTGTTAAATTGCTTTGACTTAATTTTTATTTAGTCAATAAAATTTTTAACCTGAAAGTATCTGTAGCCTACCAAAAAATTGTGTAATGGTTTTCTGCTGTTGAGCCATATTAAGCACTTAGCGAAATGGCCACAAAAACTAGTTTCCCCATAGTAATCAATTTTAGCGAATTTTTAATTTAGGTTTTTAGCACGCTAATAAAGTTTATTAAAATTAAGGAATTTTGATACCCAAAATATAAATGGTAAAATTTAATGACTTTTAAAATTGTGACGGTAATTTGCTGCATTCTTCTGCTTTATTTTATTTAGCTTTTTTTCGATTTATTTATTATTTTTGGCAATTGTTTGTCATAAATCTATGAGCCATATTATATTTATTTTTGCTAAATTTGTTTGGTAGTATTTATGTTATTAAACTTTAAAAACTAATTTCACGCTACGAACCACAAACATAAAGAGCCAGAAATATAAAGACAAACAAAACAGCAACAACAGCAATTACAAAACACACACAAAAACAGTTTTTATATGTACACAGATATGCATCAATGTAAATTTTACATTTATAATCAACATATAAATTTTTATGGTTGTTACATATAACTTAAAATAGCTTGATTATTTGCAGATTAGTTTTGGTTAAAGTTTAGCTAATTTGTTTCTAACTACAGTAATTTTCAAAACACTATTAACTGTGGGCAAATGTTTAGCTACCGCATTCTTGAATGGTTATAATAATGGAATATTTAAGATTTTAGAGTTAATAATTAGGTGCTTCAAATCAAATATAAACTCAAACCCCCATATTTAAAAAAAATAGCATACATTTGAAATCCATTTTAGAACTAATTTTTCATACAAAAGTTGTTCGAAAATACATTTCAAATAAGTTTTATTTTTTATAAATATGGGGGTAATATTTCTGTAAATAGTAGCTATTACTAAAATTATTTTGTGTATTCAAAAAGTAAATCCTTAGAGGAAAATCATGGATCACTGCTATTTGCATATAAATTTGTTCACACTCTTCGGGACAATGCCAATTGCTCCGCAATTAAAACTTTTGTTTCTTTAATTGTAATAATAAATTGTAAATAGAAATAAGAAGTTGCGATCTTGACGAATTTGTCCTCACCTGGTAAACGTTATAGGCAGATACTTGAAATTTAGGCAGGGTAGGTAGTACAATGCTCGCTTTAATAAAGGTATAAGAAATTACATAGAATGAAATTTATAATCAAGCTTAAGTTCGTTTTTATTCTCTCTAAGAAAGAATTAATTAAATTACAAATTAGGTGATAATATTAAAGAAAAATTGGGAAAATTTAATTTTTAACTTTGGCCCAAAAATTGTGAAAAAATACCCAAATATAAGAGAATTATCGCCCAAATTTATTTATAGTTTTCTTATTAAATATAAAAATATCAATAGTTTTAGCAAGGGCATTGATATTGGTTTAATTTATCGAGAAAGCTTTTAGCTTGCAACTTCTGCATGTAATCTTTGATCAAAATCCAAGAAAGCTGTGACACCTACTGCTCCTGGGGGTGCTGCCAAAGGAACTCTGGATAACCGTGGGCACGGTCGCTACAAACGTTGCTAAATTAAATCTTTGAGAAGAAGTTGTATATAATCTGTGATCACAGTCTGTTAGGAAGCGTTTTGGTACCAAGTTAAATATATTGTTGCCATGTACGCAAATAAATATTGTATTCGTTTATTAAAATTATTATGAAAGGAAATATATGTATGTGAATAAAAAAATAATAAAGGTACAAATAGTTTGCTAATATGAGTTTAAATTAATTATTTAAAATAATAAATTAATTTTTGTTTGTTGTTAAACCTTAGAATTAGGAGCCGCAGGCAAAATCGCGCGATTTTTCATATTTTATAAAAAATTTTTGCCTGCGCCACCTAATTCTAAGGTTAATTTTTCGGCAGAACAATTTACTTAAATAATCAGAAGCTTTTTGCAAACTGCCATTGGTGCAACCTTAAATGAGATGTCAATACATTTTCTGTAAATTAATCAGTTTTTTGGAAAAGCAGAGACAGAAACTAAGTTGGTTATTTTTTCAGTTTAAATCCTAATAAATTTTTCATGTTAACACTTCGGCTATTTGAGGTAAACTTTATAACTACTTATTATTAGTGATAATTTTTTTATTAAAAATATATCGCTTTTAAGACAAACCATTGTTTTTTTTTCACTCTTATTATCAAAAATGGGTGATCTTTCATTAGAACATTTTTCATTATGAAAAATCGGCCAAAAATATAAAAATGAATTATTCTCCAAAAATGACGAAAAAACACCCAAAATTTTTGGGTTACTTTTCATATGAAATATTACCCAATTTTGTATTTTTTTTTTTAAGAGAAGTACCCACTCAGGCAGTTAATGCCTATATGAACTGTGGTACTTCCTTTGGAAAGGGATAGTAGTAGATAAGACACATGGTTAGTGTTATACTAAAGCTTCGATTCTGGCAACACTGCAATTGCACGTTATGATTATTTTTAGAACAGTATTGATTGCAGTGCCTCTGGTGTTATTTAGGCGAATTATTTTGAAGCTAGCATAGCCAATTTATAATTATTTTACTTCGCCGGCGATTTAGTGCTATGTGGTAATACCGGCGAATGAGGGCACTGTGATATGCATTGTTATAAAGAAAAATTAATACATATCAGAAAAATTGATGAGTATTGAACTCGTGACCATTGCTTAGTAGTCAACGTGCTAACCTTTTAAGCTAAGGCACCCTCAAATTTTGTATGAAGATTTCTTGGGCAATTTTTCATTTATGTTTATGGGCGATTTTTCATAGGGTCATTTTGCACACAGCCTTTATAAATTTACTTTACTTAAAAGTATCCATATTTAGGTAATTACTTAGGAACATAAGCTTTATATAAAATCCTAAAATCTATGTAAAATACTAAAATTGTTTTAGAGTTCTGTAAATAGCGTTTAAAATTTGTCGCTGAAAAAGTTAAAAGGTGCAGTACCATTTAATCGGTAAAATTATTTACTTTCACTACGTTTTCTGCATTTTCTCTTAAAATAAAAAATGAGATATTTTTACGGGTAAAAAGTATGGTAAATTTGAACAGAGATACTAAGGTGCCTTGGTGGGCTAATAGGTTGTGTGCGGTTATGCGTTTGATTTCCACTAAAGACTCTAGAATTTTTTACACAAGTTGGCAAGAAGACCAAGAAGGAGCTTTCATATAAGCTGGGTACCTACAAATGCTTAACTACATTAGTGACAGATCACGGACACTCAGCTATAATCTAGCCAAAGTAGAGGTAAGACCATACTTACAGACCGTCCCTGAAAAACGTCTAACATAAATAGGCTTTGTACCACTGGCAGATACATATTATATGGTGATGCTGTGGAGACTCTGCTTTAACAATTACCAAAAACTCTGTGATGTGGGGGAATGTCGACAAGTATCAGTCGCCAGTCTTAAATCATTACAGTCGAGAGTACAATGCTACTGACAGCACTAGACTCAATGAATGTAAAGTTTTCGTAAATTTCCAGTCGGATACCAGAAAATAAAAGGGTCGAAAAGAGACCCATGAAATTAGTGGTCTGCTTCTCCCCTACAAAATAATAAAAGGTATCTCCCCTTGAAATTTGCAGTTTAAACATCATGCGAACACAGATAGACAGACATAAAGAAAGCTACAGTTGTATTATAGAATATAGCATCGGCGCTATATTCTACAAATTAACTTTTTTAAATAGCAAGTATAATTCACACATATTATAACGCAGCCATAGCTGAGGAGCAGGCGAGTAAATAACTTATTTTAATTTCTCCGTGATTTATTGTTGTCGAATGACATTTGTCCGCCTCTAAATTTTTTTTTTTTGATGCCGCATAATCATTAATATTTACACTCGAATTTGGTTATTTCAGCATATTAGATTTATAGCTCACAAATATTATCTTCCTTGATTTTTAAAACAAAAAGATTTTTTAAATCGGTAAAAAAAATTTTTAAGTTGACATATTCTAGTGTTATTCCGATTAGAATACTTCGAATGAATGCTAGTCTTTTTTTTTATAAACTGCTTGAGTAACATTCGATATTAAACCCAGGTTTTAAAGTCCAACTATAGACAGTATAGATAATTGTTAATTCTAATCCTGGCTTCAGACTCACAGGAAGCCTCTAAAGTTAATATGGTGATTCGTCACTATGTGCAAGGATTTCTCCCCATTTAGTATTGAATTGGTTTACAGTTTCCAGAACTGGGATGCAGTTTCCAGAACTGTGTTGTAGTTTCCAGAACTGTAGGTATCTCCTTGCTCTCCTGATTTTTTAGTTAGGGTTCTAGAAAATAACATATTTAAACCTTCTTGGAAAGTTTCGATCAACTCTGCTTCGGTTGCTTAGGTTTTTCTTATTCCATTGTAGAGGAAAAATTCTCATTTCTGACAGCAGACTAAATATTTTGAACACTGCTGTAAGAAATTTTTTCGCAAATATTCATTTTTAATTTTGTGTATGTACTTATGGGTTTTAAGTATTATACGTTTGTGCATGAATATCCCGTTTGAAATATTTATAATTGAAATGAGTAAAGAAAAATGTCCAAATGATAAAATAAATTCTAAATTCTACAATCGATAAGTATAATTATTTGAAAATAACAATTGGACATATAATTACATATTAAATATTTTATTGGAATAAGAAGCATTTTACATGATGAAAATATCTAGAGTATATGAGCCCTTAATGTTGAAAGTGGTATAAGTCAAAATTTTTTAAAATCTAGTTTATCAGCTATTTATATCAAATCCTAATAAACTAACATAATCTGAAGTAATTCTCAGTAGGCCATGAAAATTAAGATGATAAATTGGGTTCCTTTTTTGGTTAGTAAACAAAATACAGTTATTGTATATTTTAATAGTGATATAAGTCAGTCTATTTTCAAAGTTTTGCAAAATAATTATTAGTAATTTTGTCATGTCTTCAGATAGCGGTTTATGTATGATCAGGAAATTTTATTAATGTTAAAAAGTGCACTATTTATAGTTAATTGTAGATATTATACGGCGAAGAAGTATAAGTTATGCTGCCAAGAAATGGAAGCAAATAAGATGAATAAATTCATACTTTAAAACCAATGGAGGAGCTGTATCTTGGCTAAAAATGCAATGGATCTAATTTCTAAAAATGCTCCATATAAGATGTTTTATATAACTTCTTAGGATAACAATTCCGAATTCCTAAAAGAAGAAGTCCAAGAATATACGAAAATATTGATTTTCTTCCATTATACATAAACATTATGACAGAAGAAAAACCTAAAGATATAAAGGATTATCTACAGTATATTCCACCAATTTTCCACGAACACTTTATTTCGCTAAATACTAAAAAATTAATTACTTATTTACAATGTAATGAGTTTTTATAAAATTTTTATTTCTAATATAATTTTTTCCTTAATGGTTTAAGTTATTTATAAAGACATGCAGTTAATTTTTAAAATGGTTTAAGTTATTTCAGACTTTCAAAGCCACATTTCCATTTGAAAATGGTTATAAATTTCACAGTCATAATAAATACTTATTTGTTGGCCCTATTTAATTGTCAAAATATTTTATTCCATAATACAAAAATATTTTTAAATACTTCCTAATATCTCGAAACAAGAAACTTATACCACTTTCATAATGAAGGGCTCATATATTTGTTGTTGGACCCTGCAAACTCAAGGAAAATATTGGTCAAATTTTGGGCATAAGAACTTGTTGATGAGTCATCTTCATTGATCTAAACAGAATTTGGTATGAAATTGAATTTTTTATTTATTTATTTATTGTATCTTGCATTATAATTCAACTAACAATAAGGATTCATATCTTAAATCTACAAATTTATTCTTCAATAGCTGTGCCCGCCACTTCGTAAGCGACCTGACAATATGTTGCTTGATTTTGAAAGTATTCCACAACAATTGTAAGACTCTTACTTTTATAGTGCTTCAGTTATAGTTTATGTATTTACTTTATATAAAGGTATTTTTTTGGCGCAGAAAGTAATCCACACCAAATTTTAAGAATTTTGCTATTATAGTGCTTCAAATTTGGTTTATGTATTTACTTTGTATAAAGATACCCATCCCTGGGTAGTTACTCAGGAACATTGGCTTCATATAAAGTTCTAAAATTTATATATAATTCTAGAATTATTTGGGAGTTCGGAAAATAGTGTTTAGAATTTCCCGCCTACAAAAATAAAAGTTGCTGCCAAGGTGCAGTACCATTGAATAGGTAAAAATGCATTTGTTCACTACTTTTTCTTTGCATACTTCGAAATGAGATATTTTTATAGGAAAAAAAAGTATCCTATATTTGAACCCATAAAATTTTATTAAAATTCATCCAGTAGCGTGATGCGACCACTCACAAACAGACAGACATGCAGAAAGTTACTGTTTTATTATATTTGACAGATTAAGTTCAGCTAGTGCCAGACAAAAAAAAAAATATATTTATAATTGCCGTTGTCATTTCTATTTTGGATTCATCTTTCTGATGTTCCTCCAACGGAGCTACTACGATCTTTTAGGATGTGACGGGCCAGTGCAATCGGAAATGTTTCTTAAATTTTTCCTAAAATATAACTTTTCCAAAAATATAATTTTGGAAAAATTATAATTTTCCAACATTATAATTTATCCAACATTTTGCTTCATAAGCACCACAAGTCTATAGCAATAATTTATCTTTTACAGATTTAAAAAATATCAATTAGTTGACGAGTTAAATGCTGAAAATCGGCATTTGACTGCAAAGTTCGAAGGAAAACATTCGAACTAACATAAACAAACGCCGCGATACGGATCCTCTAATTTAGCCTCTATTTTCACCCCTCACTCACAGAATCGAACTAACTTTTGCTGAACTTTTGTTCCAGAGTGTTATTGTAATTTTGTCGATTTCAACCATCGTACGTGAAATGCTCTTTTTATGGAATTTAATTTTATACTTTTACATGTATGAACGATATAGATAAAGGTTTAGATTATATTGCCCATATTCATAAAAAATAAAACTTATTTCAAATGTATTTTAGAACTAATTTTGTATGAAAAATTTGTTCTAAAATAAATTTTAAATATATTTGATTTCCCAGCAAACCAAATTTTCCGATATCGTTAAGAATTCGTAACGAATTTTCGAAAAAATCTTCCGATTTCGGAACCGAAACATTACCGAAATCGTACCGCTTTTTATATGAAAGGGTTGACACGACTTCGTAACGATATGTAGTTACGAAATCGTTACGATATATAGTTACGAAATCGTAACTAAATGTAGATACGAAGTCGCAACGATATGTAGGTACAAAATCGCAACAAAATGTTTTCTGTCGGTACCTGCGTATAAGCTAGAACTTTGTTCTGATTTGATGATTTGGTTTTCAAGGCAATACTTTACCGTAATCAACACAATTTCAATTGTCCAGCTTGCATGTAGTTATAAAATTTTTTCGTATTTACTAAAATTCTTTTCTATGTAATGCAATTTTCGTTTATATTTTCTTACATATACATAAATCAAAGTTTTATATATTTTTTTATTTGTTCAGACAAACAACCGTAATGTCTTAACGAATTCGTTACGAAGAGTCTGATTTCATACAAACTACCGAAATGTCTTAACGAATTCGTTACTACAAGTCTGACTTCAGAAAAAATCAAAACATTTGGTTTGGTGGGTTATTAGGTATATGGTTGTGTAAATGTATGTATATTTTTTTAATTACAAATATGAAAAATAATTTATGAAATACGATATTTTTTTTAAAATTTGTAACAAAAAGAAAAAGCAAAGATTATTAGGATTGTGGATACTAAAAAAAAAAAAAAATAATGACTGCCCTGTCTTTTTCTCTTTCATCCAATTTTAAATATTTA
Source organism: Phasia obesa (assembly GCA_949628195.1). Classification (NCBI taxonomy): domain Eukaryota; kingdom Metazoa; phylum Arthropoda; class Insecta; order Diptera; family Tachinidae; genus Phasia; species Phasia obesa. The sequence continues at coordinate 85,848,073 of OX451215.1, forward strand.
TAAATATAAAACTAAATAAATATTATTAAACTCTGTTGGCAATTGTTAACATGTCTCTTATGTTAAATTACAATGATACGTATAATTTTATTGTAATATATTTAGGACTAGATAACCTTTTTGTTGAATTGTAATTTGACTCACATTGTTCCCCTATACTCGATTATAATATAAAAATATATTTATAAAAGCACTTGTAGGCAGGTGATTTTATGTCGTTGGCATATAGTTGCTTTTAAGCAGTTAAATTTGTTTGGGCCTTAAGCTATTTTATAATTATTCGTTGTAAGATAAGAGAAACTATAACAATAGCAACAACAATAGCAACTGTTAAAACTTAAACCAAAAATGGTAAACAAGCACATAGAACACATAGCGCTATACACTTATGTACTTGGGCACATGCACATACTTATAAACTTCTGTGCAAGATTAAGATGTATATACGAGGGTATATACATATATATATACCCTCGTATATATGTTCATAAAGCATAAAATATGTTTGTTTATTTGTCGCAAAGCTATAGTTGCCTACACTCCAGTGGTCCAATCTTCCTAGAATTTTCACAGTTTGTTATCTGATCTACTATATAATAGTCTAGTTTGGATGGGAAGAGTGGGCATCAAACCTCGAATACAAACTGGTGATTAGGACATGAGGACTGGATACTCCCATAACAAGTAATTATGCCATATCTAGAGAACTGCAACAGAATAACGCGCGTTTTCGAGTTAAAGTTTTGCCATACTTTTACTTCCAAGTATTTATTGTATTTTTTGTGGATGAGTGTAGCGAAGCGCACCGGGGATAGCTAGTTTCTTACAAAGGAAGGTCATGTTTTTATAAGGAATCATGTATGAAGCAGAATCATACCTATAGAGAGATATATTTTTGTGTAGTGCTTGTAATAACCCAGCAAACATAGGGGTTCTGTATAAAATTGAAAAGGATATGAAATTAAGCTCGTTCGCAGTATCTTAAATTTAAAAATAAATTAAAAGTATTAAAAAAAAACTACATAATGAATGTAAGGAGATGAAGCGGAGGAAATACTACTTTAATGATGCAAAGAGAGGTATTTTGCCAATCTAGCCGGATATTAGGCCAAAAATTAAATTGATTAAATGTAAAAATTTTAGTACGCAGATTTCCAATATATTTTTTTACATTTAGACTGCGCGTCTTTGTGTATTTATTTTTGCAATTTTTTTTTGGTTTTTGTCTATCTTGCATAGCACAGTGGTTTGATTTTATATATATTTTGGACATAATTCGGTATCTCATGAACCACTGAAGATATCTCAATGATATTTCACAGAGGCAAAGCAGAGGTGTTTCTTAGTACAGCTGCATTTTTAAGTTTTACCTACAAAATGATAAAAAACTCATGAGGATGCGAGGTTAATATCGAATTTGAATTTTCAGAAAATTTAAGCGGATCGAGATATTCTTACATAATTTTGAAATTATACATATAAAAGAGCTTTTAATCAAATCGTGAAAGAAATTTTTTTTAACATACAAATTCACACAACGGGGAAAAAATGTCCCAAAACATTGCTGTTTTTTACAAAAGTGGCTACCCTGTCTTTATTGATTACTGGGCTGTCAAATCCGTTTGGTACTACGTAGCCAATAATTGAGACTTTAAAAATCCGTTTACGTTTTTTAAGCGGTGCTTTGCGCTCTGAGAAATTCAACAAAAATTTTTAAATTTGGTTTCAAATTTTTTTTGGATAAAACGGTATTTCTACAGAGGCTTGTAACTTTTTTAACGAAAAGCGCTATCAGAACAATACTTAAAACTAATTTATTATAAATTTTATCAAGAATACTGCCAATGCCTTAGAATAATAATCCGATTATTAATAAGTACACCTCGCCAAAAATAGAGTCGGCCAAAAATAAAAATAAAAAAATTGTATGCCTCTCCCAAAATAATAGAGATAAACTTACATTTTTTATACATAGATCAAGGTCTACTTAAATTAAAAAAATTTTAACATTTGAGTTAAAACTAAACTTTAAATAACATTTTCAAAAAATTGTATACTCGAGGTACCCAGAAGCCCCCCTTTACCCTAGAGGGCCGTTCTGTGAAATTTCATTGTTATCTTTAGTTGTTCATGAGGTACCAAATTATGTCCAAAATAAATCGTTTTGAAATGTTTTGGTCATAAAATGTTTTGGTTTTAAATATTTATAATTTATTTAAATTAAAGAAATGGAAAAAGTGTATACAAGATTAGAGATATTGAAAATAGTACAGGAAGAGACTGAGACCGCAGTGCACATTGTGAGTGAGTGTCCAGGAATGGCTATCATAAGACTTAGGACCACTGGTAGAAGCTTGTTAAAAGTGGATGCCATGTAAGAGTCCATGGTGAGAAAGAAGACCGACAGTTACCACACGACAGTCTAAAATCACTGATGTCAAGCGTAAAGGCAAATGACTCAAGGTAATTGTGGTAAATTACAAATTGGTAGCTTATAATCAGTTAGAGCGGAAGGGGGTAGAAAAGGAATCGAAGCTGATCTGCTTCGATATTTCCCCTACATTAATAATAGTTGGTCGAACTCTATAGTTAAAACTATTATTAATCACTACAAAAGACCTAAGAATTAATAAAACTGTCACATTAAAAGGAAAACTAAAGACTGATTTTATCATTGTCATTATATAATTTTTTTTTTATCAAAATTTTCCGTTGAACGATGGAATTTATTGAAACAATAAATTCCATCGTCCTCAAAGTATGAGAAAAAACGCTGTTCATCACTCATTAGTACGTGGTTTCGTAAGAACTGGCAAATAAGTGAAAAATAAAATAAAATAAATAAAAAAGCAATTATAAACAGTGTTATAAGATAAAAAAATAAATTATGTAAAAAACCCTAAAATAAAATAAAAAAAAAAAAAAATTAAAAAAAAATTGTAAAGAATCATAAAAAATCTATATGATTCCTTTTAAATAATAAAAGAAGTAAAACATAAATTTTAACGAAAACAAAAAGTACACAAACAAAATATGTGGAAATGTAGTAAAAATATAGTTGAGCATATACTATATTTTTAATTAATTAATTAATTAAGGTAATAGCTCAAGGAGGGGCGCAATATTAAGAAAACATTTTCTTTTCCCTTAAAATAAATCTATAATGTCGCATGTAGACTTTTGCTGCTATAAAAAGACTAAATTAAAAAAAAAAGTTTAAAAATGTCTAAGTCTTCCTACTAAAAATCTCAATTTCTTGAAAAAATTAAAATCTTATTTAGACTTGACATGGACTTAAAATATCAAACCTTATATAAAAATTAATTTTAAAAATTTCTCTTTTTTTCATGTTTACTCAACAAAGTTTGCTTTGATACTAGATTAGTGGTAACTAAAAACGAATGTTGGAAGTAAAACAAATAAACAAAAGTAGCTTTCATTGCTAACCGAAGGTTGGCTGAAGCAACAACAAATTAAAGGTGGTAAATATTAAAGTAAAAATATTAATAACAAGAGGGAAAACCTTTAGGTAGTCTTCGTTCTCACCAACTGACGATAGATGATTAATGCGATTTTTCTCGTATTCTTTTATCTGAGTTTGGTTGGTTAAATAGATGATGCCTACAACTTAACACTACCCAAAGTTGATAGATACGAAGAGTGCTGATGACGCATGTAGCTGTCTAGAAAATGTGCATTCCGCTCCTGTTGGTGTCTAAAAATTAAATTTTCCCAATTTTTCTTTAATATTGTCACCTAATTTGTACTTTAATTTACTCTTTCTTAGAGAGAATAAAATTGTCTTAATGTTGACTACTAATATTAGACGCCTCCTTGCTTATCATCTTGTTTAACATGCCTTTGTATAGTTTTAGGGAAATTTACACGATGATTTTTATGTCATACTTTTTATATGTTGAACTGTCTACAAAAAAAGTAGCAATATTTTTAGATCTCTTTCACTGCCCTTCTTATAATATTCATAGAAATTGAAGAAGAAGCCATAATATCATGCGGCATATAATTTTTAGAGGTACCTAGTATTTTCAGATCAAGTTTTTAAATATTTTAATTATTCTCACCAGTGATCGCTGACCTACTTTTTGCTATTTTGCGAGTGGAATCGTATTTTGTATTCCTTTCCATTATAGATCTGTTACCTCACTAGGTGTTGAAATAATCTTTTTACACTCAAATATCAACTAAACTGCAAATCTTCTAAACAAATCAATTACGTGTCGTAATTTAACTATTTAATTTTCGTAAATATATTATTACGCAAAATTGAGTCAGCTATTTCGTCAAAAAATAACATTTTAAATTTTATGTAATGTATCTAAATTAGAGGTGACGGGTTAATCATATAAAAATATAGAAAAAATTCATAGCCCAGAAAAAAAACAGGAAATTAAAATTTTGATTTAATTTTTTTTTATTTCAGCGCTTTTGCACCTCACTGTATTAACATTTGATTTCCAAAATATATCTGTACTGAAAATAATTCTTGCAAATAAAAAAAACTGATGTCAAAACAGATGTGTATATTGGCATCATTTCTAAAATAAAAATTTAAAAGGAAGTAATCTTTAAGAACTAGTACCCAAATAAAATAATTCCATATTTGTTGCTATAACGGACATAGTAATAAACGTTCTGTATATTCAAATGTCTATCCATAACGGTTCGGGAGATACAAGCATATACGACAAATTACGTCAGATATGAGGACACCTTTTACTTTTTTACACTTATTATTACTGACATTGATTAAAAGTGACGGTTCCAAAGATAGGGCCATAAAGGTTAAACAATATAATCTACTGGGTCCCCCTTTAATATACAATTTTAAATTAAACACTTATTATAAAGGACTTATCCATACAGTTTCTTTGTAAACTTCAACTGTCTGTCCATAACGGATTAAAAATTTGGCCATATGCATCAATATACATCAACTATTGAGACACCCTTTAATTTATAATTTTAAGTATTAATACATCTAATTATACCGATCATAGTAGTGGATATTCTGTCTAATTTTCAAGTGTTTGTCTATACCGATTCAAAAGAGAGGGCCAGATAGGTCCAATTACATCAATTATTTTCAAAATTAAAATTTTTTACTTGATGTTACAGTTTCAACCGTTTCTTTCAACCGTCTCTCTGATACGGTTCTTAACTTTTGCCATATACATCAAATCACATCAACTATTGGGACACCCTTTAATTTCTAATTCTAAATATTTAATTTCTATTTGTAAATATTTAATTTCTAATTATAAATATTGGACATTCATCCAATTTTCAATTGGTTGTTTAGATAGGGTTAAAAGATAGGGCCATATAGGTAAATTGACGTCACAAATGGGGACACACTTTAATTTTTAAGTTTTTTTTATTACTTTCTTATTGGCAGCTATAGTGATATGCAGTTTTTTTTAAATTTTAAAATGGTGCCCTTTACGGTTCATAATAAACGTAAAAAACATGTATGGTGTATTGGGACACCCTTTAGTTTTTAAAATTCTGAACTTCTTTTAAAACAGGATCAATCTGTAAGCATATCCTTTCTAATAAAGAAAAAAAAAGAATTGACTGAGCACAAACATAAAAAAACAACATTCAGACGAATTGATAACCTCCTTATTTCTTTGAGTAGATTAAAAATAATACAAATGAGTAAAAAGGAACTTTAAAATAAAAAAATCAATCAAGTGCGAGTTAGTCTCACACACGTAGGGTTCCGTACTATGTTTAGTATGACTTTAAACATTAAAGTTGTTATTTTTTATGTTTTATGAGGCACCTTTAAATTTTAAAATTATTATTATTGGAATATTTTATTATTATTATTATTATTATTATTATTATTATTATTATTATTATTATTATTATTATTATTATTATTATTATTGGAACATCCTTTAAGTTTTAGTAATTGTTATTATAACGGAAATGGTAATACACTTTCTATAAATATATCAGGAGCCTACCTATTGCGTTTCAAAGAATAAGGTAATATTCGTGAAAAACATGTCACTGGTGGATACCCTTCAATTTTCAGTAATTGGTATATCGGCCGAAGTAACACATCTACTGTAAACATTTCACGAGTCTACGTATTACGGTTTATATAATAAGGCTATTTATATGAAAATCATATCACTGTCGGAACACCCTTTAATTTTTAATAATTGTCACATTGGCCATGGCAATACATCTTCTGTACAAAATTTTAAGATTCTACCTATTACGGTTCAAGAAATAAGGCGTTACACATGACAATCACGTCACTGTCGGAAAACCCTTTAATTTTTATTTATTTTTATAGGGGTCATAGTAGTACCCCATCTGTGAAAATTTCAAGAGTCTACCTATTATGGTTTAAAAATTAGGCCGTATTCATGCAAATCACGTCACTGTCGGAACACCCTTTAATTTTTACTATTTGTTATAGTGTCCATAGTAATACACAAAAAATTTCATGACGCTACCTACTATCGCTCAAAACATAGGCCATATACATGCAAATCACGTCACTATCCTTTAATATTTAGTTCACTTTTGTATACTTGTTTGTAAAGCGAACTGTTTTAATTACTGCTTGCATATTTTTAGTGTATTCCTTCTACAGTTCAAGAAATAAGCACATATTCGTAAATAACAGCTCCCCATCGGAACACCCTATAAGTTTTAGTATTTACTACTATAGCGGCCACAACTTCTGTGAAAATTTCATGAGTCTACCTATTATGGTTCAAAACATGGGCCTTATACATGCAAATCACGCCACTATCGGAGCACCCTTTAATTTTTAGGCTTATTTTTTAGACTTGTTTATATAGCGAACTACGTTTTAATTACTGCTTGCATATTTTCAGTGTATTCCTCCTACAGTTCAAGAAATAAGCACATATTCGTAAATAACAGCTCTCTATCGGAACACCCTATAAGTTTTAGTACTTACTACTACTGTACTTACTACTGCGAAAATTTCAAGAGTCTACCTATTATGGGTCAAAACTTAGGCCTTATACATGCAAATCACACCACTATCGGAACACCCTTTAAGTTTTAGGTTAACTTTTGTATACTTGCTTTTAAGCAAGTTCGCTGTATGGCGAACTAAGTTTTCATTACTGTTTGTAAATCTTTAATTTATGCCTCCTACAGTTCAAGAAATAAACACATATTCGTTAATAACACCTCTCTGTCGGAACACCCTATAAGTTATAGTATTTGTTGCTATAGCGGCAACAGCTATGCATCATCTGTGAAAATTTTAAGAGTCTACGTATTACGGTTCCAGAGATAAGAGGTGCTGACAGAAGGACAGACATTGTAGCGAAAGCAATAGGGTTTCGTTTTTACCCTTTGGGTATGGAACCCTAAAAAGTATACAAAACATATATCGTGTCTTTTTTCGTATAAAGCATTTTTGTGAAAAGCATATCGTTTTCGTTAAAAAATCTGGCAACTCATCAAAAAGTACAGGAGAAAAATATAAAATACAAATAAAAACACAAAAGAAAAATAGCCAATTCCCTGTCAAATCAACGAGGCATTCAAAATGACTACTTCAGATTTTATTGAAACTTTTTTTGGTTTATATTTCTTAAATCCGTTAATCCAAATATAATTAAAAAAAATTATCTCTTACATTATTTATTACTAAAAAACGCATAATTCCTTTTTAAAATTTATTAAATAAATATTTTATAATTTGAAATGAATGGTTACTATGTTTTTTGTTTAGAAATATGGATTTTTTTTTGCTTTCTAGACTTAATAAATTTCTCATTTGGATTATTAAATTTTGAGCATAAGAATCTGGGTTTTTATTTAGAAAGTTTAAAAGATCCCCTGATGATCTGGTTACGCACCAGTGAAATAGCTATATAGCTATATATATGCTTTTCCCATAGTAATATGTTTGGATTACTATATTTGTTGAAAATAAATATTTTATGATTTCACATTTTAGCGAAAAAAATAATAAATAAAAAATAGAAAAGTTGCTACAACTTAGGGGCCCTGAAAAAAAAGAATATTTAGACATTATTGGGTAAAAAATGGAAATCTTATAAAAATATTTTTGCTTGGTTTTCTTTGAAACGAAATGTTAACTTACTGTAACATTTGCTGGTATAATAGTTTGATATTGGCACGAGTTAAGGTTTAACTTAGTGGTAATACATGCATACTATTATGTTGTACATATTAAAAAGCTATAATTATAGTAAAAAATTGTAATGGTTTTTGTTATTGTCATAGCTTTTTGTTGTTAAAGTTTGACAATAACATATGATCAAAACTTTATAATGATAGGTTAAAGCCTCCATGGCTTTGGTTTTGTTGGCGTGTTGTTTGTTTTTGTTTTTTTCTTATTTTTTTTTTTTTTTTGTACACAGAAATATAACAATGATGTATCAGAACATCTTACCATACTTAAAGATATAAATAAGTAGAAAAAAACCTTATCGTACATTCTTATGTTTATACATTTAAGCATATGTACCTGTTTACTGTTTGTAACTTGTTTAATAAGCTGTTCAAACTCATTGCTTGTGGGACTCGTATGAACATATGAACACATATGTACATACAAAATCGTGCTTTGCTTTGAATATACAATTGCGAGCAAAATGATGTATAGCTAAACCATATTGGCTTTATTTGTGGTTGTTTCAAAATAACCTAAAAGACAGACGGAAATGAGTTACTATTTTATTATACATATGTATAGATGATCTATACCGGATGTTTTCTCATTTTCTACGACTTTTTGCGTTACATCTTAATATCATAAGCGCTTTAAGGTCAGAAAAAGATAGCGAAGAAAATGATAATGAGGATGAAAGAAACTCTTCTGTGAAATTGATAATGTTTTTCCAAGGTGCTCATCAATTAATAAACCTTCCTTGGAAAGAACATCACATGCTCTTAACTTGGTATTGAGTGGCCCGAGTTCAAATCTGTCACAGACAAAATTTACCAAATGAATTACTTACTACACACATAATATCAGATAGACCCAATAAAAAAGACACTGTAAAAAGGAAGACAATAAACAAGATGTGTTTTATTTTAGATGGAAAAACAAAAGGCTTTAAACAAAATGAGTTTTATTTTCTGACGGAAAAAATAAAACTCCTCAAAGAAGTTTTATTTTATGAGTTTAATTTTTTTTATATATAACTGTCATTTACGGTCCCTGATTATTTTAGATAGAAAATTTATACATATTTTTAACCGACTTCAAAAAAGAAGGAGGTTATCTATTCGTCTGAATGTTGCTTTTTTTATGTATGTAACCGCAGAACTCAGCTATTTCTGAACCGATTTTCAAATTTTTTTTCTTTATGTGAAAGGTTATGATTTTAAGTTGGTCCCATTTTAAAAAGAGTTCATTATAAGTAAAATTAAAGGTTGTCCCCATACAACATACATGTTTTTTACGTGTATTAAGAACCGTAAAGGGCACGAAATTAAAATTTTAAAAAATTGCGTGTAATAAAATGTATAAATATTCAAAGTTTTAAATTAAAGGGTGCTCCAATAGTTCATTTAATTTGATGTGTATGGCCATATTTTTAAACAGTTGTACACAGACCGCTGAAATTTACAAAGAACCTGTATTGCTAAGTCAGCTGTAACAAAAAGTATAAAATTTAAATTTAGAAATAAAAGGGTGTCCCAATAGTTAATGTAATTCTATGTATGTTGCCAAACTTTTGAACTGTTATAGACAGACAGCTGAAATTTACAAGGAACCTGTATTGCAAAGTCCACTATAGCAAGTATACAATTTGAATTTAGAAATTAAATGGTTGCCCCATAAATTATGTTATTTGATCTATATGGCCCTATCTTTTGAACCGTTAAACCCAAACACTTGAAGATTAGGCAGAATGTCCAATAATTTCTCTGGTATGATAACAAGTATAAATATTTGAAATTATAATGTAAAGGGTCTCCCAATAGTTCATGTAATTTGATATATATGGTTAAACTTTTTAACCGTTATAGACGAATAGTTGAAATTTACAAAGAATCTTTGTGGCAAAGACCTCTATAACGAGGTCTTTAATTCTTTTCTTTGAAACCGTTATAGACAGAAGCTTGAATGGTGTCCCCATAAAAGACGGATGCTGGTGAAAATAGCTTAACTTTTGAACAGTAATAGGGAGAGGCTTGACATTCAAATAGTCTTTGTTTTTTTCCCTCTAATTTTGGCGCATATCTTATTTGGTTTAAATATAATTCTTACAGATTACTTCTTACATTTTTAGTTTAGAATTGGTGCTCTTCTATCTGTTTTGAAGTCGGTTTTTTTTTTGCAAGAATTATCCTTTATCTCCTTTTCGAAATATGAAAAAAAAAAAATTTATATTTATGTTTATTTTTATAAAAATTACTACAAGCATTTGTATATATAGAATCACCACTTATTATTTAAACTTCTTTGAACCTGTTTGTTTCAATTGTAGACCAAAAACAAAAAACTACACAGAGCCAAAAATGTCTAATAGAATCAAAAAGATTTTCTCTATGAAATGTTTTCAGGCTAAGGGGTATTCAAGCAGAAAGAAGAGAAGTTTTTTTTTCAAAGAAATTCCTTATTATTTTCATGCGTTAAATCTTTTTAATTTTATTAAGAAGGGAATCCCATTAAATCAATAAGTAAACTTGTTATTCACAATTTTTTACTCATTTTTGACAAAAAACGTTTTTCTCTATGTATTGTTTTACATAGAGAAAAACATTTTGATTCTCTTAGCTTTTCTTCCGAATTGTATAAATGGATTTCTGATTGATTTCATTAGCCTACCTAATTGATTTTTTCAAAAAGGTTTTCCTGATTGATTTCATTAGGTTCCTATATGATCATGTGTAAGTCATCTTTTTAATTTTCTTAATAAGGATATCTTCCTGACTACATTAGCTTTCCTGTTATTTCGTTTATAGAAATCATAAAATATGAAATAAAAAACATTAAATATGAAATATACAATTGGTGTAGTGGTAGTGTGCGTGCCTACAAAACGAAACACACCAGCTTCGATCCCTGGCAGAGGACGAACAATTTTTCACCATGTTTTTTCGGATTTTAAAAATTAGGTGGATTGAATCCCTTCTAGACAAGCCAATAGAAGAATCCCCCTGACCATCCAACTCCTGGAAAAATAGTGGATAATATGAAGGGAAAATGTCTGGCAGCCGCCACCACAAAAAGAAAAGGTAGAAATAAATAAAGATTGATGAGCAAAAAATATCAAAGGAGATGTCAAAAAATCTTTATTATAAATATACATACACCTAATTCTGTTTTAACACGGTAGATTGGTTCCTTATCTCTAAAACCTATTAAAATTAGTGAAAAACGAGATTATGTGTATTTGCACCGTTTATTTGCATCTTTAGTGTATGATGAAGACTTAATAGATAGTCTTGTTCCAGAAATCAACGATTGCCTAATTTAATTAAAATTTTTTATAGTTCTTACTGTAGCTTCGTTAAAACCGAACATTTTGCTTAGAAATGTTAAACCTTCTCCATTTCGAAGGAGATCTAACATTTCAATTTTCTTTTCTAAACAAATGGCTTTACGTTGTAGTTTTTTATTTGTAGTTTACGTCGTCTTCTTGTAGAGTTGCATTGATAGTTCACAAAATATTAACACATTTCAATTGCTCTAACAAAAAAAAAAAAAAATGCTTGTATGAACAAAAAGGGAATTCCTATAAATTTTTAATATAAAAATATTTCGCAAAACTTAAATTTTACAAATAAAATCTACGCCCAAATGATTTTAAATCGTGTAAAAAATTATTTTTTTATTTTCAAACCGTGTTAAATCAAAACCGTGTAAAAAAGAACGTGTAAAAACAGAATTGGGTGTATATAACTTTTTAAAAAGCAGAAGTTTTTAAATTGCTTTCAGTTTTTTATTTTGAAAAATTTTTATTTTTATAAAAAAAGACAAGAAGAAAACCTTAAAAAAAAAAACAAGAAGAATACCTAATAAAACCCCTAAATTTTCTTCTTAATTTTTTCAAAAAGGTTTGCCTTATTAAAATAATAAGACATTCTTCTTGAGATATCTTAAAAAATCTTCTTCTATTTTATTAGGTATTTAGACACTGTTTTTTCTGTGTGTACACTCAAAATATTATGTAGGTATGTACATTTAAGTGATAAATCACTTTTACAACCTAAAATTTTATTTAAATTAAATATAATTTTCAAATGTTTTTGATTGTCGATTTTATAGCTGACAATGTATGTAAATTAGTACTTTTCTACTGACAATTTTTTTTTTTTTTAATTTAGTATTTTAGTTATATGGAGCCAAGATAAAAATTAACTGTTAATTTTCACTGCTCTGAAAATCAGTATTTTATTGTCATTTGTTTTTTTTTAACAACAGTCTCAAAATGTTAAATCAAAATTTTCTTTCTAAAACAACTATATTTTTATTTATTTTTAACTTTACTGAAAACTTCTTAAGTAAGCTACAAACAGTTAATGTAAAATTTTTTTGAGTGTAAAGGTATTGGAAACACCGTAATTAATGTCCCTTACCCAAGCTTTACTTTTTCTTTGCTCGCAACTGTATGTATGTATGTGAAAGCCTTTATATCGTTTGTTATAATTGGCAGTATATAAAGCCTAAAGGTAGTTTAGTAAAAAATAAAAATTAAAGAGTTTTCAACTGTTATCTTTTATGGTAATATGCAACCATCCATTGCTGTATTAATGTTTACAGTAATGTAACATATTTCTTTGAACTTACAAATTTACAAATTTGTTTAATGAGCAGTGTTGCCAAAACTTACTGATAGAAAAAGCAAAATTCATATGAAATAAGAATATAAAGGTTTAAAAAACTTATAATTTAAAATGAAGAGTTTAATACTTTTTGTTTATTTTATTAACCGACTTCAAAAAAGAAGGAGGTTATCAATTCGTCTCAGTCATTTCTAAACCGATTTAAATTTTTTTTTCCTTTACTTGAAAAGTTATGCTTACAGTTTGGTCCCGTTTTAAAACCAGTTCATTATATTAAAAACACACTGTGTAATTTTTTAACCATATACGGATAAAAGACCAAAAAAAAGACCCCTGTCTCCCAGTTTTGCCCAAAGTCCTCTAGGTTTTTTGTATGGGCCCTCAAAGATGTGGGGCCTCGATGTCATTTTTGCAAAAAATGATCATTTACTCAAGCTTATATTTGGCAAACCGTTTGAAATTTTGATATACTCTCTGAGGCAAAGTTGTAGCTCTTGTCATAACGAACAAAAATTGTGAACATATAAAATCAAAAAACTTCATCTCAAAGGTCAAAATCGCAAAAAACTTTAAAAAAATCAATTTTTTTTACCTTTTTTCCCCTGTTCAGGTCCATAGGTAGCAAACCGTTCAAAATTGAAGGAAACAATCAATTACAAAAATGAAACTAAACAACTTTCTAGAACATATGAACTTCCTAGGAATGATTCTTAACACCGTTTAGGTAGCGCTTAAGTAGTCGAAATGTATTTAAAAATTTTCCGGAAATTTTTCACTTTTACGGCTACATAAGCGCTGGGAGACAGGGGTCTTTTTTGGTCTTTTATCACGTAGTGGTGTCCGTATATGGTTATTTTTTTCCGTGTTGCACTGTGAAATTAAAGGGTGTCCCCATACAACATATTGTTTTTTACATGTATGAAGAACCGTAAAGGGCACCAATTTAAAATTTTTAAAAATTGCACCCAACAACTGAAAGTAATAAAAAAATAAATTTAAAATTTAAAGGGTGTCCTCAAAGGTGACGTATTTTGACCTATATGGGCCTATATTTTGAATCGTTATAGACAAAACCTTGAAAATTTGACAGAATTTCGATACCTATGACCGTTATAATAAATATAATAATAAATCGATTACTATGACCGTTATAAATAAGTATAAAGAATAAACACATATTAAAAATTATAAAAAAGAGTGCTCCAATAGTTCCTTTAGTTTGATTAATATGGCCATACTTTCTAATCGTTGTACACAGACCGTTAAAATTTACAAAGAACCTGTATTGCGAAGTCCGCTATAACAAGAAGTATAACATTTGAATTTGGAAATAATAGTGTGTCCGAATAGTTAATGTAATTCTATGTATGCGACCAAACTTTTGAACTGTCTTAGATAGTCAGCTGAAATTTACAAGGAACCTGTATTGCTTAGAAATTAGGCAGAATTTCCACCACTTTGTCTGGCATAATAATAAGTATAAATATTTGGAATTATAAATTAAAGGGTGTCCCAATAGTTCATGTAATTTGATGTATATGGCCAAAATTTTGAACCGTTATGGACAGGCAGTTGAAATTTACAAAGAATCTTTGTGCCCAAGTCGTCTATATCAACAGATCTTTAATTTAAAATTGTAAATTTAAGGGTGCCCCAATAGGTAATGTTATTTGATATATGTTGCCCTATCTTTGAATCCGTTTTAGACAGTCTTTACTTTTTTCCGCTAATTTTGGCGCATCAATTATTTGGTTCTAATCTAATTCTTACAGATTACTTCTTACATTTTTAGTATATAACTGGTGCCCTTCTATCTGTTTTGAAGTCGGTTTTTTTTTGTTTTGCAAAAATTATTTCGATGTATTCTTTGATGCTTTAATTTTTGTATGTACATAAACTTAGAATATGTATTTGCTCAATTTCAGGGCACATAAATAGTCGATAGTTTTCTTGTATATAATTTGCTGTTTCAATTTAAATTTCAATAATAACTTCTTCTTTCTTTAGTTTCGAAACTGGCAAATAGGCGTGATATATGACTTTAACGGCGTATAAATAATTTAAGCTCTTGCAATTACATTTAGTTAATAAACATGGATTAAAATAAAGTCAAACCTCTAAACAATTTAATGATCTGCGGAACTTCTTTCACAAAGTTTGTTTACTTTTTAAACTTATTTCAGTATTTGTTTAAGAAATGCAAAATAAGCTTAATTACTGCCATTACAATGCTTCCTTCCTTGCTATTATAAAATAAGTTTTTAGTTTAAAAATTTTCAATAATTAATTTTGTTGCAGACGATATCTACATAAAATTTATTTTTTCTATTTAAGAAAAAAGGGTTAAATTGGTTTTTAATGGAGGTAAAAATAAGACTGATGGCTAAATGAAAACTTCCCTGCTAATAAGCAATACTCGTAAAGAAGGTTAAATATAGCCAGAAGAAACCTAAAAAGGCAACTCAGTTAATGGGTTTACTCAACAGAAAATCATATTTTACACTATTTACAACATGTATATCCATTCAATTGGTATCAGAGTCTTCTACTGTTAGGTTTTTATAGTAGTAATGGTTCTAGAGAAGATCTATAATTGTTAGTTTTTTGTTTAAGCTAATTTTGTGCTTCTTTTGGTTCTTAAATCGCATCTGACCAAATACATACTTAATGTTACACATGTAGTACTAATTTTCAAACACCTTTCAACACGTTATTCTGCAAACACACACACATACTTTTATATGTTTACGTGTTAAAGCTTGTGTGTAAAAATTTCATTAATTAGTTTTTTCAAAAAATTTTTGTAAAGGATGTAACTAATTAATTAATAAAGTTATGCATTTACTACAAGCAACTATAACAATTTTCCATTAGTTTTCTGCTTTCTGCTTTCTCGTTGGAAGTTTTTGTCGATAAAATATTTATGTGATTTATCTTCTGATTCCGCTTACAAAGTTTGTGTTATGAATAACTTATAGGTTGATAATAGGTTGAATTTTTTCTTAAGGGAATGCGGAAATTAATTGTCGGTTTTGTTTTAATAAAATAAATTAGCATGTTAAATCAGATAAAAATTAAATGAAATACATTATAAATAAATATAGAGTAACAAGAACTAAAAACTAAAAATTTAGATAAATTGTTAAGTTTTCAATTGAACAAACGTAAAGATAACAGATGAGAACTGTTTAATTGGCACATGGAATATTGCAAATGGCTTGATTTAAAAACTTTAAAAACTTAAATTTGATGATCGGATAAACTGTTTTAAAGTACTTATAAAGGCCATGATACACTATCGTGCTCAGTCATACGATCTGGTAAAAATAGCATGTGTGCTAAAAAATATGATAGTATGGATTAGAAATGTACATATGTGTGTGACAGATTTGTTGACAGTTCTGCACAAATTGATAATCTTTTCCAAAAATTCAAAACATAGTGCTTTTCAATGCGATCAGAGATGAAAAATTTTTTTTTTGTGTGATATTTGTATTTGTATATAACGCCATTATTAAACGAATTTTCGAGTAGGACAGAATTCTGTCAGATTTTTTTTTTTTTTTTATTGAATCGTACGATTGTGTAGAATGGTAAATCCTGGCCTTAAACATACAGCAAAAACAAATTACTCAAAATTGTGAAATTAAAAAGTCTTTTTAATAAATTTAAAAAGATTATCTTACAGCTGTTGCAAATATGCTTTTGAAAACAAATTAATATTGATATATTTTGAAGCCTTATCCTTTTGATTCAAATTTAAATATTTTTTTCTCATATTATTTTTTAGGCGAAGCCAAAAATATTCCCAACAAAATGAAAATATACTAAATTAGGTCCAGCCAGGCCTTGACAAACAATTTTAATAGCCTAGTTATTGTTATCTTCTTGCTGATCTTCTCTCTGATATTGGGCCAAAGAATTAAATATATCCCTCCTTCTTAGCCGATTGTAATCACGATTATTTAGGATGTTACGGTCGGTGGATTTGGGTGCATTTCAAGTTTCATTAAATACGTTTACATGTTCTCTATTTCTGCTTTAACTAACTACCTAACGAGAAATAAAATAATAGGAATAAAGTTTCTCGTAATCTATCTGAGTTTGTTTGGTTAAATAAATACTGCCCAAAATAGGTAGATACGAAGAATGCTGAAGTAGGATGTAGCGATCCAAAAAATGCATTACATTCTGCTAGTGTCTAAAATAAAACATTTTTTTTTCTCTACAATTTAATCAACTTATTATAAGAAATATTTGATCAATTCTATTGAGAATTGATGACACGAACTAGGTGCTTGAGAAGATTATTTTCAATTAATTATCAGGATATTTAGGTAGGAACAAAATTTTGTTTGAACGCCAATTTGATTTTTGCAAAGGCTCTGGAACGGAGGAAGCAGTTGCCAATATAATTGAAATATATTTGTGATGGATTAGATTCAGAGTTTAACGGTGTAGCTGGTATTTTTTTTGTTTGAATTATCAAAAGCTTTTGACTCAGTAAGTCATAAGATTTTGATAAAAAATTATGGATAATAGGTGTAGGCAGATTCACAGATTATTCAATGAAAAGGAAGCAATTGGACCTCTTTTATTCAAAATTTTTTAAATGGAAATATACCATTTTATGGTAAAATGTTCATGTTTGCTTTGATCTTTGTTTACTTTATCGTTACAAGCACACTTTAAAATTGAAAGGGGAAGTGGAATATGATTCATCGATTTCAGCAGAATATATTCAACTTAATAGACTTGTGTTAAATGCAAGTAATACAAAGTTTATTCGCTTTCACCCATGTGTAGTAAACGGTGAGGAAGTAACATCAGTTCTCGTCAATGGTGTTTTAATACAAGAATAACGCCTCGCTGAAGAGCCTGTAATCGGCACAAAACAAAGCCTTTTTTTTCGCAATTTTTATTTATTGTATCTTCAATATAATTGAACTATCAATAATTACTAATATCTTAAGTCTAAAAAAATAAATATACTTGTTTAGTCCAACCAGTGCTGGACAAAAAAATGTATGTTTCACGGTTACTGTAATTTGCGGGTTATCCCTCTGATGTACGGATGAGAGAAGCAGTGTCCCTCCTTCTTAGTCGAATGTAACCAGGTTCATTAGGTATGTTACGAGCCAGTGGATTCGGATGAGTTTCAAACTTCTTTAAATACCTTATGGCAAGTTTCGCTATTTCTGCTTTAACTGATGGCACGTTTAGATCTTTAAGAATGTTCTAGTTTTTATATACCAAGGAGCAGATTAATTATACAAAGAATCTTATTTTGGCGCCTT
This sequence comes from Phasia obesa, assembly GCA_949628195.1. NCBI lineage: Eukaryota > Metazoa > Arthropoda > Insecta > Diptera > Tachinidae > Phasia > Phasia obesa. The sequence continues at coordinate 85,866,162 of OX451215.1, forward strand.
TGAATTTTTTCTACGTTAGTAGCTGAGGCAAGGCCCCATAATTGAATGCCATAACACCATATTTGTTTTAGAATTGACTTGTATAATAAAAGTTTGCAATCTAAAGCTAGAGTAGAATTTCTGCCAATAAGCCAGTTTAGTTGGACTGCTTTTAACTTCATTTGTGTTAACTTTGTTTCTATGTGCCGTTTCCATGTAAGGCGCCGGTCAAGATATATGCCGAGATATTTGACGTCTGAAAGCTGAGGTATCGTTTGGTTATTTATCCGAATAGGGGGGCAAGATTCTCTACGCAGTGTGAAGGTTATGTGAGTACATTTTTGTTCATTAACTTTTATTCTTCATTTCTTCAACCATTTTTCTAAATTGGATAAGTGGTCTTGTAAATATCGTGATGCTACTTCGGGTCTTCCGTGAATGCTCAAAAAGGCTGTGTCGTCAGCAAATGTCGACGTGTGAACTCAGTTACTAGTTGGCATGTCTGAAGTATACAATAAGTATAAAAAGGGCCCCAATATACTACCTTGGGGAACTCCGGCTTCGATTGGTTAGGGTGAGCTCAAAAAATCTCCTTTTTTTACAATAAATTTTCGTTCGGTTAAATAACTATCTAGCAGCTTATATAGGTTTACGGGCAAGTTCAGTTTTAGCTTATATATTAGGCCTTCATGCCATACCTTATCAAATGCTTGAGAAACGTCGATAAAAAGCGCAGAGCAGTATTTTCTCTCTTCAAAACTCTTCTTAACAACATTGAATAACCTGTGAGTTTGTTCGATCGTATGTTTTTTCATGAAGCCGAATTTATGGTTTGGAATACATCCTTTGTTGATTAGAATAGGGTTAAGCTTAAATGGCATTAAAAATAAAAAGAACGATTCTGCGAGCTATACGGGGCAACTCAATTAACATCTTGTTACTGGTTTTATCAACGCCAGGGGCTTTTTTGGTGTTTAAATCCGTTATTGCCTTTTCAAGATCACCAAATTCAAATCTTATCGGGACTGCAGCACTAGCCTCGACAACTGGCAACTCAACTATATCGGTCGATATATTTTAGGTAAAAACCTTTTTCAAATGTCCAGCAAATAAATTTCCTTTTTCGGTATCACTCCTTGCCCAGGTTTTCAGGGATGCTACTCTTCGAGATTTCAGCATGTCTCTTAGCCGGTTCGTGCATTCTTTAAGTCTGCTTTTGAGTTGAGGAGATCTCTGTGATTGCCATTCTCTACGAATTTTTCTTTTTTCAGCCAAGAGCCGTTCGATATCAGCAGAATAAATTTAATTGTATCTAGCTAATTTTCGGGTTATTGTTGAATGTTGGGCAGCTGATTTGAGGTTTTGGCCAAAATCAATAAGACTGCGCTCTACGTCTTCAGGTGTTCTTAGCGGGATATTTTCTAAACAATGAGTACTAAGATACTTTCTATATTTCAACCAATTAATGCTTGTGATAGTCATTGGTGATATGATGTTTTGTTTGTCCCGATAGTGGGTGAATGATCTGAGGATAATTCAAGTGACACTTCAGCTTTAATCGTTTCTCTCGGAATACTCTTAATCACGCCAAAATCGATAACATCAGGTATTTTTTGTCGATCAGTAGGCCAATAGGTGGGTTCAGAAGCATTTTTGAAATTGTGTCAAACAAAACACGACCTTTTGGAGTTATTAGGCGTGATCCCGAAAATGTATGTTTAGCGTTGTAGTCGCCTGATGCTATGAAACAGGGTCCTAGTGATTTAAAGAAATCGCTGTTTTGACTTTCTGATATTTGAAACCTAGGAGGTGAATAAATCGAAGAAATAACTAAGTTTTGATGAAATTCTTCAATGCAGATGTTTGTTGCTTGTAGGTAATCTTTACAAAAATCACACAGTAAATAATGTTTGATACGAGCTTTTAGTATTGCTGAACAACCACATGCTCTGCCACGGGGCTCTTTGGTGTCATATAATATATAGCCATTTATTTTAAAAAAGCTATTTGTTGTTAAGTGAGTCTCTGAAACCAGCACGACATCAATTTGTTCCTTCTTAAGGAAGTACTCGAGTTCGTTTTTGTGTTGGCGCAAGCCGTTTGCGTTCCAGAAACATATTTTTAAACAGTTTATGGTTTGTTAAGTAACGCCTGCAACATAGTAGATTGCATGCGTACCATTTCTTGCATCATGCTGCTCATAGAGCTCCTAAAACTGTTTATCGACTGCACTAAAGTCTCGATGCTTGCTTCGAGACGATTGAAATTACCAGATGGTGTTTGTTCTTTAGGATGCGATTGCAAATTAGGAGTAGAATTAGTTGCCGGTGCCGCTTTATGTACTGCAGTATGATTGGTTTTTACCATATCTGCGTATGAAACATGTTGTGTTGTTGGTTGGGCTAACTGAGGATAATGAGCATTTGCTCGATATTGTGGGTGCTTAGCAGGAGTATTTGATTTTTGAGTGGTTTTCCTTACCATGGAAAAAACTGGACAGCCTCTGTAGTTAGCAGTGTGGTTTCCACCGCAATTGCTGCATTTTTTAACTTTCGAGTCATCCCTTGCTTTGTCGCATTGGGCGGAACAATGTAGCTCGCCACATACAACGCAAACCGGAGGCAACTTACAGTAAGCCCTAGTATGACCATATTCTTGACAATTTAGACACTGGACAGGTCCTGGACGCTTATGCGGCTCCTCTACAGTTATTTTACGGTGTAACAGGTATTTCAGATTGCAAATGGAGTGCATTTCGTTCTTCTTCAATCTGATATTTCCAGGTTCCAGTACAACGCGAAATAGTGGTTGGGGGACACGTTCCCGATTCCGAAGATTATCTAGACTTTTTATTTTAAAACCCGCTTTTTGGAGTACGGCTCTTGTTTCAGCTGGATCAACGCATGCATCTACACCTTTAATGACTACCTGTAGACCTTTGCTACTCTTTAGCTGATAGGTATAAAAGTTCTTTTTGCAGTTTTCGAACTCGTTTACTGCTTTACGATAACTGCTTTTATCAATAAATTGTATTTTTGTCTCATCAATGTTACCACGCTTGATGGGAATTACATAAAATGAGTTCTCGCCAATAATTGTAATTTATTATTATTATTTATTATTTATTAATAGATGTATTTAATTGTATTTACATATTCATTTTTTGTTTATAACAATGTTAATATCTATATTTGGCATAACATATATGTTGTGAGCCAGATTGGCAGATTGCTAGTATTTTTAATAAAATTCATTTAGCTAATTTATATATATATATATATATATATATATATATATATATAAAAATTATATATGTACAAGTTTAAGTGAGTTAAATTGAAGAAATTACAAATTAAATTCATTAATAATTAATTTTCTATATTTTGAACAAATTTCTAAGTATTTATATAAATTGTAAAAGTTGGAACCATTTAAAATATTTATTACTTCGATTAGTTCAAGTTGGGATTTTCCAAAAAATTTAAGTCTAACTCCATTATATATTGGACAGACTCCTAAGAAGTGGTAAGTGTTTTCCGCTATTCCCAGGTTGCATATTGTGCATGCGGATACAGAGTTGTTTCTAAAGGACCTGGCGTTGATGTCAAGCAAACCTCCCCTCGCTTTGACTATTAAGCTAGTAATACGAGATGAGTAACTTCCAGCAAGAACAGGCGTAACGTTGTGGTTAAGTTGGCAATAAAGGTCGTGGTGTTGTGAGTTAGATGCCTTAAGTAAATTATATTCACGTTCTTTCGCAATAAGTAGGTTTATCATGGATTTCCAGTTTGTGCAAAACGGGAGGTTTAAATTTGTGGGAGTAAATTGAAGTACTTGTTGTAGATTTGTCCATTCCTTTGCCCAGAACTCATTTTTGGCGATTATTGCTTCTGCAAATATACGTGGTAGTCGGTTGTGACTCATGTTTAAAACTTTGTTTATATAGAAGAGGTGTAGTCTCAGAGTGGAAACGTACAAGGAGTCTAAGCCAGTTTCAAGGTATAACATGTAGTTAGGTGTTGCTGCTGGTAGGTACAACATCTTTTTTATAAAAAATCTAAATAGCTTCTCTACTGCATCATATCTCTGATAACCCCATACTTGAGCAGCGTATAACATTATCGATCTAGATGCGGCATGAAATATTTTTAGTTTATTATCTTTAGAAATTTTTGGGTTATTAATATATTTAGACCAAGTGGAGTTTATAGCAAGTTTAGAGGCAGCCAATTTGTTATTAAGATGTTTGTTAAAAGACAAGTTATAAGTAATGTCAACGCCAAGATATTTCTAGCTATTGACAATCTCGATGTTGTCATCTCCAAATTGCCAGCTAAGATTAGAAGATATTCTGGAACCAGTACGAAATATAACAATCTTTGATTTATTCAGGTTAGCTTTTAAACACCACATCGTACAGTAAGTAAACAGAGCATCAATCATTTGTTGTAATTTAGTTTTTGAATCAGAAAGTATGACAATATCGTCAGCATAAAGCAGTATTTTTACATTTGTTTCTGCAACATTTACACCATGTGGTAATTCATCAGCTAGGTCATTAACGTACAACGAGAATAGTAAAGGACTTAAAATACAACCTTGTTTTACTCCAAGCTCGACAATAATTGTAATTAACTTTATAATTAAGTCGTTCAAATTTTTCTCCCTTAAATAAACTGGAGATGGTTTGAACGATTTAATTGCCGTGTTATGTTCACTTGTTCAACTATCTAAGATAGCAAAACGATTATGACAATTTATTTCATTAGAGCCCTTGTATTTATGTACTTTAGACATTGGTGCAAGCTGCGAATATTTAGGGCTTCGACCTCTTTTTAATACTGTAATGTATCTGTCCATTCCCACTTGCGTCTTGGGTTTTACACTATCCATATTAGTTTTGGTAACACTTTGTACAAAAGGCGACTTGTTTGTAGTTATTTTATTGTCATCGCTTATCAAAAGCGACGAACAAGATTGGGCACGTAAAACTGGCGTAGTGTTTAAACACAAATTATTTTCAGTTTTTTTGTTTTTATTTAAATCAAAATTGTCTATATTTTTGTTACTTAAATTAAAGAGGCTCATTGGCCCCTATTGTGTTTGTTTTATTTTTAAAGTAGCAAAGTGATAATGCCGTTGTAAAAAAAGAAAAAAAGAGAAAAAAAATGTTTACAGAACACTTTGTTGTTGTATTAAAAAAGAAATTTGATTTTTTGCTTTTCTTTGAATTTATTCACACTTTTTGTTTTTGTTTTTGTCAATTGCGAGCTTAAAAAAAAATTGCGTCACGATATGGAACTTCGTGATTTTGTCGGGTAATTTAATCGTAAAAATGTGCGTACAATAGGAAAAATTGGGTCTGTAGGAGATGTGAAAACACCAATGCATGCTCGTACAGCTCGTACTGCAGAAAATATTGCTGCTGTTCGCGATATAAAATGAACGGAATAAATGAAATGAACGGAATTTTTAAATCAGTTAAATATAAATTTAGCTTAAGTTGGGAGTTATACCGGAGTTACACATAAACACTTTTAAAAGTGTGGATTGTCTGGTAATTTAAATTGTATCGTATGTTTATTAGTTAAAATATATACATAAATATATAATAAATTTTAGGAAGTATATTTTTAGAACTAGTAAATTAAAAAAATATATATCGTACAAGTAGTCTGGGCTTCATTTAAATCTCATTTAGTTAAGTTTTAGAGTTTAGGATATTCTAATTTTTATGTGAAATCCGTGTTATAACAGTTGTCGTTCAGATATACAGCTGTGAAAGTCTCGTCCTTTTCGTTAATATACATACATATATGAATATTTGTGAGATAATTCAAACAATGTTACATTTTCTTCGTTCAATGTTTTAATAATTATTATTTTGTGTTGTAAATCTTAAGGTTACTAACCTTATTCTAGCAAAATAATGTCGAGAGTTTTTCCTTAAAGAAAAACACATTCGATTGATACAGCTGTTGCTGAGTAATTATCTTTGGTCGAGAGTAATTCGAGCCGTTACGTAGCGTATATAATTAGTGACTTAGATAAGTCATTTCCACTTTCGCGAAAGCATCAGTGCGCTCATTTGCTTGGATAACAAATTTTTCCGAAAGCCAGAGAAACATTTTCGTTTTATTTTTTATTTTTTTTTTTTTTAATATGTCAACGTACTGTTTCTTATTTATTTCGCTTTTTTTTAATTTTTACTTTAAAGTTAGAAAAAAGGCTTCTTCATCCAGCCCATTTTTCTTTAATCAAAAAAGGTTTGCAATGCAATATGTTAAATCGTTGTAAAATGTTTAGAAATGCCAAAATATTTTAGGATTTTTGAAATGAAGAAAAAAAAAATATTTTTTATATGAAAGTGCGACAAATATTAGTTCATTAAGGCCCATTATTATAACTTGCCTTTACTTAAAGTTAGGATTTTGTTGGAGCGATAAATAGTTTTCCGTTATTAAAAGTAAGCTAAAAACCACTTTTAGCTATCACATACTATAAGGACAGGTTATAGCAATGAGCATTATCCTCATTATTTTAACGAAAAACTAGTTATCGCCCCAACAAAATCCTAACTTTAGCTAAAGCAAGTTATAATAATGGGCCCTAAGTATGTTCGAAGTTATCGAACTTTTTAGTTTAAATATAACATGAACATTAAAGCCTAAACTTTTTAGAATTAAACTATTTAGAATTAATTCCAGAAAAAAATATACGTTCAGTATTATAATGATTATATTTTTTTATATGTGTATATCTTTTGATTAATAAAATATATTGCGCTATTTTATTTTTGAAAATTTTATTTAACCCACTTCTTTATTAGATAATACATAAGATCGCCCAAGCGCATTAAAGAAATAAAGAACTTGAAATAATGATTTAAATTTTTAGTTAAAAAATTGTTAGTATTAATTAGTTTCATACATGTTATACAATTTGAATGACATTTTTTATAACAACTTTAAACGTATAAAAAATTAAATTGAATTAAGTTTAACTAAAGTATAATTCCAGGAATAGCACATTCAACGTGAATATGATGAAGCAGGCAGGACAGTATACTATGACTTTTAAGGACAATAATTTAGCAAAATGAAATGCAAACACAACAATAAATGAAATTAAATATTTTGCTAAGTCATAAATTAAACCCACATTTTAGGTATAAATATTAGTTCTTTAATTTAATATAAAAGGATTTTTTTAAAAACTCCAAGCACATAACATCAAAAAAGTTCTGCATTTACCTTTTGAAGTATTTAGAAAAAAAAATATATGAGCTGTTTTCGAAGAAAAGAAATTAACGTGTAAATACAATTAACAAAACTTTTTGTAAAAATGGAAAACTCAGGTTAATTATATAAATGTATGTTTATTTATTAAAAAAAAAAAGTTATAATAAGCTATAACCTAAAGCATTCATTGTAGCAATTAAAAAAGTTCAATAATGCATAGACTACGAACAAATTACTTAAAGTTAAAAATGTGTTTTAAAATAAATAATTATAGAATGTTGCATTGTATATATTTTGTACGATTTCCTTTAATTTCGAAGCAGTCTTTAGAACTTATAGCAAAATAATAAAAATATGAAAAATGTCAAGATTTTAAAAATAAAAAATGGAGCATTGTTAAAACAAATATAAAAAAAGATGTGATTTGATGCATTTTAAAATAATAATAAAAGTAATGAAATAACAAGCCAATAAAATAAATATCGATACAAGTTAATCACAAAAATAAAAACCATTCATTTCATTTTATCAGATGAGGTAGAAGCAAGAACATCAACAACAACCATCAGTTCAATAGACTTTTACTCACCCTTATGCGTTTTAATATGATTTATTAATGTCGATTGTTGTCGAAAGTCCTTAGAACATATATTGCATTTGAATGGTTTTTCGCCAGTGTGAATCTTGACATGATTCGTGAGTGTTGATATTTGACGAAAGGCCTTGTCGCAATGTTTACACTTGTAGGGTCTTTCGTCGGTGTGTATTTTCATATGATTTCGCAGCGTAGTCAATTGGCGAAATTTATTTTTACAAATGTGGCACTGTTTCTTTTTGCGCGGATCATCGGTGATCGGCTCGGGAATCTCTTCGGGCATTTCAATTTTAGTCACTGGCATTGGTGTTATGGGTGCATGATTGTTATTTAGCGTAGAGGAAGCTGCTGCAGTTGTTGAAATGTCCAGTAAATGAACCAATGGATGTTGTGGATGTAACATGGCTTGATGAGTAGGATGTTGTATGGCTTGTACCGCTGTTAATTGATGCAGCGTAAAGGGAGCTTGCTGCAGGCCAGCTGCAGATATTGTTGTCTGTTGTTGACCTGAAGAAGTGGTCACTCCACCTCAACTCGTCGTCGTGCCCAACAATTGCACCTCTCAAGCTCGTCGTTGATGAACATTATGCATATAGATTTGCATTTACACGCTTACAAGGTGCATTTGATCTTTCCAAACGTCGTCAATGGTCAGAATGGTGGCAAGAAACGGCGACGTTGGATGATAAATTTTCGAAGAAAATCATCTTCACCTCAGTGAATTGTTCAATAAGCAGAATTGCCGTATTTGGGCGAATGATAATCCAAGAGTGATTTTTTAAAAACCAACTCACCCACAAAGAGTGACTGTTTGGCATCATCGAGCCGTATTTTTTTTCTAAATGAGGGCGGTCAGGCAGTTACTGCAAATGGTGTTCGCTATCGTGAGATGACAACGAACTTTTTATGGCCCGGAAGATATGGATGTGGACGATATGTAATTACAACAGCTCTATTGCAGGACAAATTCAATGGTCGTGTTATCTTACGTGGTGGCGATGTCAATTGGCCGCCAATATCATGTGATTTGACACCGTTGTTCTTCTTTCTTTAGGGTTATTTGAAAGAAAAGGTGTACGTCATTAAGCCAGCAACAATTCAAGAGCTAAATGATGAGATAATTCGGCACATTAACGGCATAGAATCTCAATTATGCCTCAGCGTCAATGAAAATTTGGAGTATCAGATGGAAGTGTTCCGCCGAGGTCGTGGTGGCCTTTTGGCCGATATTTTGTTCAATACACAATTAAACTATACCAATATTATTAAAATAAAAAGAAATGACAATAATTTCCTAAACAATTTGTATATTATTCAAAATTAACATCGGCCCTTAAAATTTAACCACCCTTTATAATCAAATTATGTATAAAGAAAATGATTGCAGTTTAATCTAACAGCAGTGTTTTTTTTAATAAGTCCGTTTATTTGTACTTCATTTGTGTTGCTATGCCTTATGCAATATGTCCTTTTCATGTAAGGTGCTAGTTAGTATATCCGACGGGTACAATATTTTCAGATTCAGTTCCCAGATGCTACTTTGATGAACTCCGAATTCAAAGGGCTGTAAAAATAGAGAGTAAAAAATAGAGAGATAGCTAGTTTTTTGCTATAATAATGAGAATAAGGCTCGTTACTATAACTTGCCTTTAATGTATGTACGTGATAGTTAAAAGTTATTTTTAGCTTATTTAAAATAACCAAGAAGTACATATCTATCCGACAAAATCCTAACTTTAACTATTGGGAAGTTATAATAATGGGGGTTAGTCCGATTATTTTTAATTGGCAATAGTTACAGTAAGGATTTTATTGGATTGATAAGCCGTTTTTCGTTATAATAACGAGGGTAAGTCTCGTTACTATAACTTGGCTTTAAAGGTTTTTTTAGCTTACTTTTAAACTTTAGCTATTGCCAAGTTATAATAATGCTACAAAATTTATTAATTAATATTTTTCTAAACTGTCCTTGATAAAATATTGAAGTATTTCTTAACAGCTTTTACGTCTCCAATACAAAGATGTGGTGTTACATTCAATTTAGCTGTAATGTCATTAAAAACTTAATTACCCATGTCTTTAGAGCTTTTAACTAAATATATACAATTTATTGACTGGCTTTACATTTAAAACAAAACAGAACATTTACAGCCTTTTTAGAAATGTTCAATTAATACGAAAGAACACATTTCCAATTTTCTGATCATTTAAAATTTGAAATATAAATTTTGTTTTAACAAAATTTTTTTATATCAGCCTATTCATGAATTTCCATTATTTCTGCAACATTAAAATAATAATTTATATATTATTTTCATATTTCTCTTTTTGTTTTCAGTAAAATTGCATAAGCAATACATAAAAATCACTCAATTGTTAAATGAGGGTCATTAAATGTTACACAACATCAAAATTAAGATGGAAAACTTGAGTATAAGTACTAAAAGTACAAGTGGCTGTGGCAATGGCATCAGTAGTAGCAAGAGCAAAGTTATAAAATTAAAACAAAGTACGTAAAGCCAGAATAGCTATAGTATATACAAATATTTGTATCAATGGTAAGTAGACGTAGATATAATTGGTAGAAAGCAATGATAAATTAAGAACGCTACATGAAGGGTGTACGTAAGTAAACTGCTTGTGCTCCACTCTACTCATCCCTTTTATTTTAAGTTTTTCCAGTAAACAGGATAAATTTTAAAGCCACAAAATGAAATAAAGGGCAGATTAAAATAATATTCGTTGCTGTTGCTGGTAATGCCATTGCTGCTGGTATTTTAACTTCTGCTGCTACTTGAGAAAATGTTGCCATTATTATTGCTAATAATTTATTGTAATTGTTGCTGCTAGTATAGCTGTGGTTTTGAGTTGCTCTCAAAAGCATTGTAAGACACTTATGGGTAAATAAATTAAAATAGATGAAATTTTGCATTACAAAAGCACTCGCTAACTTGATTATCTAATTAGCAAAAGCTGTTATTAAAAAAATAGGAAAATTTGAAAAAATTTTACAGTACCTGCCGCTCGCAATAATTGCGGATGCAAAAGGACATCCTGTAATTTGGTTAGACTTCAATACTAATTTTAAATAACAGCTTTAATTTTATTTTTATGTAATAATTAATAGAATTCACGTTTAGCCTAATCCGAATATATCACCTCAAACCAATGTGTTAGAGTATTTGTGGGTGAATATCCTGGTAGCGAATAAAAAAAAGCAATTTAAATCATTAAGTGCAGAAAATCTAATGAAAAACACCTCTTTGCCCTTTTGGATATTAATGTAGTCTTTAGCAATTGTAATTCCCAAATTATTACAATGGCTTTGAAGATGTTGTATTATTACAAGTCGATCACTCGCTTCATATAAAGACTTCTCAGTGCTAGCACTATAAACACTTTTATGGAACTGGACACTCTGTAAATTGTTCCAGCGATTTACTTTTCGATGTAATAACTTTCATAGTGATTATGTATTAAGATGACGTTGCTTTGGAAGAAGCGAAAAAAATACCCTGGTATTTAACCTCGTACATTGTTGAAATATCTACCAGAGTTATGTGTGAGTGGAATATCCATAATGGTCTTGGTGTAAACTATAAAGATATGGTTCTTTAACTTTTTAGAAAGGCAAACACCACATGAACGTGACAGAAAATTTTATATATTTTAAATTGACTTATTAATACACCAAATCCAAAAATCTCATAAATCTTTATTTTAAATAAATATGGAGAACTGTTTTAGTGTGATGATACAAACCACGAAAAGAATATAATAATTAAATAAAAAACAGCCTAATTAAAAATTTATTAAAAAAAAAAAAAACAAAAAAAAAAAAAAATAAATAATAAAAAAGATTACAAAATTAAAAAAATATATGTATATAAAACAAACAAAAAAAGTAGTAAAAGAAAAACAAGAAAAAAATGTTCATGTTAAAAAACGATTATTAAGAAAAACTCCAAAAACCTACATAAATATAATTTTTAATTAATTACCACGAATTTAACTTTTTTTTAATTAAAAACACAAAACTGTTGTGGTCACAGAAATTTATGTTTTTATTTAGTTGAAGATTTTTATCATTGTTTTTCCATAAAAATCAAGTACAAGCAAATGGTTAAAGAATATAATTTTTTAATATAATAAGTTATCTTTTGCCTTAGTAAAATTACATTTTATACATATTTTTTCTTTTGTCTCCATTTTTCCTTTTATTTTAAAATGAATTTTCATTTGCAGGTCTCTTAGTAACTTGTCTTTTCATTAAACATTTTCTGGTTAAGAAAAAACATACGAAAAATTATTTGATTTTGATCTTCCTTCCAATATAATTTTCAATTTTACAATTATAAATTATAACAAGTCATTCTACCTTTTTATTTCATACAAGAGCCAACAAATGAAAATAAAAAAAAAAATGCTTTGAAGTAGAGATACCCCAGCGTTGAAACTAAAAAGAACTTTTCAATTTAAGTCCTATTTAAGGCATGCTTAGACCTTCCCTCGCAACGATCCTGACTTTTCCATTCTGCACATTCCCCCTTCCCTTATCTTAGAAGAAAAGTGTGAAAGTGTTCTATTTTTATGCTTCTCATTTGGTATGGCAAAAACGTAATTTTCTATTTTTAGATTTCTCATTTATAAAAACAAAAGTTAATTTAATTGCCTTTTAGTACTAAGCAATCCCAAAAAAAAAATAATCACCTAATTTCTAAAAATGTCTTTATTTTTTCACTCTATCAATAGAACAGAGCTAGAAAATCTACTAACTTGTTTTTCGTTTGTTATTTATTGTATCTTTAATATTTTTAAACTAACAATAATTACTCATATCTTAAGTCTACAATAAAAAATACACTTTTTAAGTTCAGCCAGTGTTAGACAAAAATTATGTTTCACAATTGTTGCAATCAATTGCGGGTCATCCCTCTGATGTACGGCAAAGAAAAGCAGTATCTCTTCTTTTTAGTCGAATATAACCAGGTTAATTGCGCCCCAAATAATCAATATTTTTTCTTATGTAGAAAAGTGTTTAATTACTTTAAAGATTATATAGTTGCTTTATGGACGTTAGTATTGCTTTATTGTGAACTACGATTTAAATTTGTACATTGTGACGTATGAATGATTAAATATCACTTATACGCAAGCGCGTTTCAGAAAGATATGTTTTTTATAGAAAGAACGTTTTTTGATTAAAAGTCTTTTACTTAAAACTATTTTGCCAGCCTTCTTATAAAATCGACAAATCCGCTATTTTGAATTTTTTTTTTAAATAAATATATTCTACATTATTGCCCTTATGCAAAAGAAATAAAGTCTACTCCAACTACTTTAAAACAAATTTTATATGCAAATTTTGACTTTAAGTACACTTCAAGTAGACTTTATTGCTTTTGCATAAGGGAGTATATATTTAGAGTTACAAAGTTAATAGTTATTAACATTTTTCATATTTTAGCTAAAATACAAACACTTTATATTTTAATAGTTGTTATCGGTAGCCATTTGAGATTTCTCGACAAATTAATCTATGATTTTTTTGTGATTTGAATCATATTTGATATAAAATGCTCACATACTCTCGGTTGTATCTGATAAAATAACAAAGGTGAATAAATTTAGAAAGAAAAACGATGAAAAGACTGATAACGATAACTAAACGATTATTTTAACTAACTAAGTTATTTAACGTAGTATTCAACAAACAATGCATTTTAAAAATTTGTAATAAAATCTTAATTAATTAAATTAATTATTAATCAAATAGATACTCGATAATCTGATACGCAACCTAATTTCAAAATAATATTTTGTCAAACTCGATTCGTAATCCCTTTAATACTAGAAGTGCTTCGTTCTTTTTACCCCGTTAGGGTGCTTTGTTAGTCGAAACGACTAACATTTTTTTTAAAATAATCATTTTAAAATAAATCATTTTACATTACACAGTACAACACATGATTTCGGGACTCAATTCTGATAATTGTTTATGAAAGTAGCCCCAAAAAGAAGAACTTCTGCATCATTCGTTTGATCATGGTACATCAAATAATGATTTAAAAATTAATTTGAACTTAAATTCATAGCTTTACTTAATTGTGAATAAAAGCTTAACACGTTCATCGATTTTCATGATTAATGTGTGATTTTGTTCATGCGACTTCACGTAAAAGTAATAGGACTTGACACGCGTTACGGCCAACGTTCACTCAACGTTTCGTTGATAAAGTTGCCGACAGGAGCAGTTTAGATATTTTTAAATTCTGTTGAAGAAAGTTTTTCTTATACATATGTACATATTTAACGAAATACAAGTAAAGCTTGACTTACGATATAGTTTACATCACAATCATATATTAATTTATCATTATTAAAAAAATATAATAAATTAAATAAATAATTAAAGTAAAGGAATTACAATATCAAACTAAAACTATATCACAGAACTATTACTTTTGGTGTATTACGGGAGAATATTGCAGTTTTGTTTGGTCCTTGTCTTTTTTTGTATTTAGAGCTTTCGATAAACGTTGTTGTATTCTTAAGCTTTATTCTCTGATCTTTCTTTGTTCAGCATTTTGTAGCTCTTAAAATTAATCGTGTGTTTGCTTTCTTTTATAGGTTGTGATAAAGCCGTCGTCTCTTTTCCCTTCTTAATATCTGCTTCGTGATCAGCCAATCGTATACCAAGCGTTCTCTTTGTTGTTCCAACAGATACTTAATTACACTGATCCCTTTCATTGCCTCGGCATGTTATTTGATAAACTACATTGTCTGTCTTTAGTTAGGCTATTTTCGTATTTTTACTTTAAATAAATGCCTAACTGTAGCATTTTATTTATGTGCTATATTTACGTTCTTATTATCGATGATGTTCCTTAATGTTTTACTTTCTGTCAACCTCGTTATAAATGGTACACTGTAAAAAATTGTTTCTTTGGGATGTTGTTTTTCAGAATTTTGATTTCTTTTAAGTGTTTTAAAGATTATGTTTTTTATGATGAAAATTTTATAGCTATTCATCAATAGTATTTGCCTTATTTTGTTTATAATATTCCTTCTAAAACTTTTGTCGCAAATATGAATTACTTTCCTAACAAAGTTTGGGGCAGTGTTTATCTTCATCGTTAAAGGTTGAGTTGAATTGCAATTAATCAGTCTTTCCGAAGCTGTCGGTTTCATGTACCAATCAGTGATTACTGCTTTTCCGTTTCTTATAATTTTTATATCTAGGTATGGAATTTGTTTGTTGCGTTCTTTTTCTCTTGTAAATTGTAATTTATTGTGATAAGCGTTGAGCATTTCTAATATTATCTTTTCATCTTTTTGTTTATAACAGCAAGCAGGTCGTCCACGAACTTTGATATAAATTTTATGTGTATTTTCATCTGCTTTTGTTTGTTCAAGTAGTGTATTTAACACTATGTCAGCAACTGTTGGCGAGAGAGGATTTCCCATTGGCATTCCATATGTTTGATGATAACATTGTTCTAAGTGAAATAATTGTTACCTGTAGGACAAAATTTTAGGCTTTTCTATTGTTGTGTATAGTTTTAGAATTTCCCATTTTTTAAGTATATTATTAATTGCTATATTTGTAAAAAGACATACCACGTCAAAGGAGACAATGATGTCACTTTCGTTCAAGGATATTGCACATAATCTGTATAATCTTTATAGGTGTTATAATCTTTTAAAAGTTCGTACATCTTACTTTCTTACTTTTTATACATAATAACGGTTTTGTTAAACATTGAATTTCTCGGCGCACTTAATTCAATTTTATGAATAACACACATCTTATTTTTTTTTGTCATTCTTAGCAATAGAACTCAGTCATCTGATGCCTTCTGTAGTTGCGGAAGCTTCAAATCTTACCTTATAATCATTTATTTTCGCACTTTAAAAAATTTCTGTAAAAATATGGTTACTTTGCAAGCAGCGGTCAACTTTAACAATCCAATCAAAGCGTCTACTTCGACCGTATTAATTTCGTGGGTATTTGCTTCAGTTTTATTGCCTTATTCCACTATTGTCCACTGAACGATCTTTTGTATGTAAAAGCAGTCTAATGGTTAAAATTGGTTTCTGCATTGATGTATGGCTTCTATATGCACTATATTATTTCCATATCTAAGGCTTAATGTTGAAGCAGTTGTAGCAATTTTTCCAAACAAACATAGTTTGGATGTATTAATAAAACAGATGGTCTTAAGTCTTTCACGTAAAATATTAAATTAAATATCATCGTCCTGAGTATCAGGTTCTTCATTAGGTGAACATAACCGAAAGCTTATTTATTAACTACGTCCAAGCCTTCAGCACAACCTTCCCCATAAGTTTAGGTTATAAAACTTTCTTTATGATAATCTTTCTTGTTAAGAATGCTCTCTATTTCTGTGTTGAGGTTTTGTTTGGACCTTATTACAAATCTCCAAAAAAAAAATTTATTTCTATAAAAAACATTTCAGGTGTTAAAAAAAGTCACACTAAGCGCTTTGTTACCAGCACACATAAAAGCCTAACTTGTAGTCTGCTGAAAGCTAAGCACGTCTGCGTACAGTCAATTTGATTCGTAGATTCTTTAAAGAAAGAAAAAAAATAATAAAAGCCTTAATAGGAGGATAAATACCAGGCAAATAAATTGTTAGTTACTGAATGACGTTAGCCTCAAATTTTCTAACGTTTTTTTTCGCAATTTTTATTTATTGTATCTTCAATATAATTGAACTATCAATAATTACTCATATGTTAAGTCTAAAAATATACTTGTTAAGTCCAACCAGTGCTGGACTAAAAAATGTATGTTTCACGGTTACTGTAATTTGTGGGTTATCCCTCTGATGTACGGATAAGAGAAGCAGTGTCGCTCCTTCTTAGTCGAATGTAACCAGGTTCAGTTAGTATGTTGCGGGCCAGCAGATTTAGATGTGTTTCAAGCCTCTTTAAATACGTAAATGCATATTTCGCTATTTCTGCCTTAACTAATGGCACATTTAGATCTTTGTGGATGTTCGAGTTTTTTATCTACCAAGGAGCAGATCTTATCATACGTAGCATTTTATTTTGGCGACTTTGGATTTTTTCTTCATTGTTAGCTGAGGTAGTGCCCCAAATTGCATGCCATAACACCAAATTGGTTTTAGAATTAACTTGTGCAATAAAAGTTTGAAATCTAAAGCGACGGTAGAATTTCTACCAATAAGCCAGTTTAGTAGGACTGCCTTTTAACTTCATTTGTGTTAACTTTGTTTCTATGTGCCGTTTCCATGTAAGGCGCCGGTCAAGATGTATGCCGAGATATTTGACGTCTGAAAGCTGGGGTATCGTTTGGTTATTTATCCGAATAGGGGGGCAAGATTCTCTACGCAGTGTGAAAGTTATGTGAGTACATTTTTGTTCATTCACTTTTATTCTCCATTTCTTCAACCACTTTTCTAAATTGGATATGTGGTCTTGTAAATATCGTGATACTACTTCGGGTCTTTCTAACGTGATATTTTATTTATGTTGCTTATTTTTGTAACATTCTTGCTTTATAAGACGTATCAAACATGTAACGTATAATAAATAAAGTTATGTTGACAATTCCATTAAAACTTTTAATTATTTTAATCTAACAGTGCTTATAATTAAACTAAATTGAGGTATTCTTTTTCTTTATTCATTTTCTCATATATTGTGGTTTTGTAGGCCATCAGATTTTTTTTAATTCAGCCGAAAAGTATATTCTACATGGGTTGGAAAATTTTCACTTCTGAGAATTAAAGTAAAAAAAAAAGTTGTTTTCAAATGTATTTTATGTATTTTAATATTTGTTTTTTATGGATTTATGTTTTTAACCTTGACAACATACTCATCTTTAGAAGACATTTACTTCATCCCAATGATAATAAATATTTTCCTGGAATAAGAAAATCTCATTAAAACAAATGGAAGATTTTAATAGGAGTAAGTTAAAATAATATTCGTTTGCTTGTTTGTGTGTGTGTGTGTGTTTATTTTATAACAAATTTTATTTTAATTGGAAGTTCATTAAAATGGTCTATAGCACCTGCGAAACGTATGATTGGTTTTAAGAATTTTTAGAAATTATTTACACATGTTTTTTTTTTACAAAGGAGCAATGTTGCTAATGGGGAAAAAATATTATTAAAGAGGACATCAAAAATTACACTTTTTACAACTAATCAATCTGGTAAAGTATATTTTTTTATTATGTCGATACCTAAAGCAATTAAATGTGTGAAAGGTAATCTTTAAGGCGTTGACCGTCTCATGCTTTACAGTTAGTTTTTGGCCTCCAGAATAGATTACATAACTGGTTTAAAGCAAGTTAGTCGTATCTAAAATAAAACAAACTTAGCAAGGTATAGAAGGCATAAACATAGCTAGATCTGCTACTGGCGTTGGGCACATTTTTTTATTTTTTTTTATTTTTTAAAGAGAAGTACCACTCAGGCAGTTAATGCCTATATTAACTGTGGTACTTCCTTTGTAAAGGGATAGTAGTAGACAAGACAGATGGTTAGTAAAGCTTCGATTCTGGCAACACTGCAATTGCACGTTATGATTATTTTTAGAACAGTATTGCAGCGCCAGTAGAAGAGCTTAGAGAAACTCGTTGTTGGAATAGAAGGAGACGCTATTGTCTTCGGACACATCTACAAGGAAATATCTTGCTTTCCAAAAGTACCAAACGCGAAACCGATATAATAGTCGTCGTAAGTCCTTGCTTGAAAGTCAAACGCAACAACCACACGAGGGCATTATAGTAGCGTGCGTGAACAGAGTATTGCAAGCAGAAGCCCAGACCTAGACACACAATAAAGATTATAACGTTTTAATCTTGTGTTTTATTTTTTTATGAACGACTCTGGACTCCGTGGAGCCTACCCCAGGAACCAGAAAGTACGTGTCGTTACAACTGCAATATAATAAATAAGAAACTTTCATGCTACAAGAAGAGACATTAAGGTTTTAAGAAATTAATATGCGCATTGTCGCGGAATAAGTTTAATTCTAGCCTTGAATTTTTCACTATTACGGGCGATGTTACTTTATTTTTAATGTCCACCTTTATTGTTCTCTTTTATGTAATCAGTAATATTCTAATGTCCGATACGTAAATGTTTTGTTTACACGTAAATGTTGCAAATTCTAAGTTAAACATTGTTGAATATCTATTGTATTTTAATAATATTATTTGCCGACACTTCCCCAGTTCCTGTGCAGTTTAGATGGGCTCCAACTCCTAAACAAAGGTCATGTTCCTACCATCCATGTTCTAGAATTGCTACTTGTTGTGTGGATATGCACAACAAGGGGTTTGTTAGACTCATCATATTTCAGTGGTAAGACCGCCATCAGGTTAAGACAACAAACCAAGCATTGAGGTAAATCTGTATCATATACACACGTCTTCGTTGGCTTATAAACAACGTAAGAGACTAATGCTCCTCAAACTATGAGTGACCTGTTGTTATTGGATCGATTGGTAAACACTTCTGTATATTTGTTTGCATTTTTAACTTTTTAAACGCGTCATTTGCCAAAAAAGTTTGATACTTTAACACACATTTTAACTAAAAAATCTATTCAGTAAATTTGATCTTAAAGTTCTATCCATTACTGCATTACTGCAGAACTCAACAACTGTTATGAACACAAAATTTTATTTTAGTATTCAACAAGCACCATAAACTGATTGTCTTCTACTTTGAAACTGAGAAATTATTATATACACTTTTGTTTATATTTATGTGTTTAAATTTATGTTTTAAAAACGCTGAGTATTGATGTGAAAGTGAATCAGAGCTGTCACAGAATCCAATGTTATCGGAATAGGATGTAAAACCGACAAAATAAAAAATACTTTGGCGACATGAAATCCAATGATATCGGTTTTATTTTTGAACCTGAATTTTTGTCGGTTTTAGCTGTCACAGAAACCAATTTTAACGTTTTTTTTTATTAGAACTGAACCAATCAGCTAACAGCTGTCAGTTTAATTTACTCGCTTTTGTTTCTATTTTTCGAAGAGGAGTTTTTTGCAAATGTAAGTAAATTTATTGTGTTTTATTAACAATTAGGGGAAAGCATAATAATAGCACCTAAAGCACCATAGCAGTTTTGAAAAACTAGCCTTACATTGCAAGAGGATTCATAAACCGTTTATTCCCGTTTGCAGCAGTTGTCTAAATCATTGAATAGTGCAGGTCCCCCGCAAAGTATAAATGCTCGTCACATCTAGTCTTAATAATCTTTATGTGTGTCCTTTTGTGTTGGAGCATTTTTCAATTCTCACCCACTGAGCTCCATTACCTTAAGTATAACATGTAAAATTAACTATGCTTCTACCAAGATTTCTAGACCTCCGGCAGATCCCTGCTAGGATCATTCAGCTAAAAATCGCAAAGCAAATAGAAAGTGTCCTCTGATTGTGCTAAGGACTATTCAGAAAGCGTCTTTGTTTAAAATACAGTCCCGCACAAAATGATTGGCACAGCAAGCATTTTTTAATTTTTACCTGGTTTATAGCGTTTTAAATTTTTTTAAGATAAAAATAAATGTCCTTTCAGTTAAGTTATCTACTAAAGAAACTCATTTAAGTTGTTGTAAATGAATATTTTTTTTATTAATTCATTAATTCATTATATAACGCGTTTAACATAAAAACATGACGATTCTATCGCACAAAAGTATTGGCACATCATTTACAGCACATTTTTAGTTAACACATTTATACTTAATAAGCTAACATTTTTATAAATTTTACCACTCTTAATACTTAGTGGGCAAGCCTTTTTGCTTTATAACTTCGTTCAGACGCCTTGGCATAGAATGCACTAACTTTTTTGTGGTTTCTTTCCCAATTTTTAGCCACTCTTCCTTTAACGCTTGCTGCAATTGAACTTTATTTGAAACTGACCGCTTTTTTACCCTTCTGTCAAGCTCCTCCCACAAATGTTCAATTGGATTGAGATCTGGAGACTGTGGAGGATGCGGTAGAACATGTGCAACATTGAATGTTAACCACATACGCACGTCATGAGCTGAATGTTTGGGGTTATTGTCATATCGGAATGTAAATGATGTTGACAAATTTAACTTTTCGGCACTTTTTTTTACATTTTCTTTGAGTAAATTTAAATAAACGAATTTGTCCATAATATCTTCTATAAAAACTAACTCACCGACACCTTCAGACGACATACAGCCCCAAACCATTACACCACCCCCACCGTATTTAACTGTAGGAGCAAGATTTTGTTTTTCGTATGCTGTATTGGGCTTTCTCCAAACATTAATCCGGCCATCAGAACGAAAAATGTTAAATTTACTCTTATCAGAGAATAGTACTTCATCCCAAAAACTAATAGGTGTGCTTTTAAATTCTTTCGCATAGTCTAATCGCTTCTTTTGATTAATTAAAGAAACAAGTGGTTTACGCCTTGCAACTCTTGAAGTATAATTAGCCTCATGTAGGACTCTGCGAACGGTCATGGGATGAATATTCTTGCCAAATTCCTCTTGAACTTCAGCGGCAAGTTCGGTCGATGTTTTTTGGGGTTTTGCTTTATTTTTCGCACTATTGTCTTGCTCTCACGATCAGTTAAAGCTCTAGGACGGCCTGTTCGATTAGCACTATTGTAGCGTGTCTCTCCTTTAAAACGATTTATAATACTGCGAATTGTAAAACGACTTCGTTCCATTATTTCACCTATCTCAGCGTATGACTTGCCTTGATTATGAAGATGTAGTATTATTTTTCGCTGAGATTCTGTGGTTTCTTTTTGTTTTGAACTCATTTTAGTATTCACAAATTATTTTTAAGCAAAACGTCAATGTAAAAGATATAACGGAAAAATTAAGATTTATGGTATACATATAAAAAAAATATTTGCTGAACAGCGCTGCCAGATTTCCAAAAGGTTGCCCATAATCAAACCATAAATCAAAATGCTGCCTTTGTGTGCCAAAACTTTTGTTCGGCAAAATTTTTAGTCTCTTTATAAAAAAGTAATAAAAAATATTTTTCCCATATATAAAAAGAAAAAAAAAAACATTGCTATTAGTTCGAACACTATAGAGCGTATTAAGAATACAGCTTTTTTCGAATAATATTGTTTTTAAATGGCATTAAAATAATGATAAAGCTGAGTTTGCTTGCTGTGCCAATAGTTTTGTACGGGCTGTATATATCGGGTGTTTTTTTTTTAGCTGCATGAGAAATATCAATAGCAATGATTTCACAGCTGATAATGTCAAATTTTGGTGACATTTCTATTCAGCACAGTTCGTCAAGTTTTTGATTCTTTTAACAACACAACAACGCTTCCAAATTGTGGAAATTTACTTAAATAAAAATAAATAACTCGGTTCGCGAAGATCATAGAGCACTTTTAGTTCAGTGATAAAGCTAATTTCTGGTTAAATAAGCAAAATTTACGTATTTGGAGCGAAGACAATTCTCAAGCCGTTAATGAATCACCATTACATTACATTCCTTAAAATTCATTGTTTGGTGTGGTTTACATGCTGGCGGCATTATCGGTCCTTATTTCCTTCGAATTAAGCAAGGAGCTGCCGTTACAGTGAATGCCACATTCCTGCAATCTCGCAAAATTTGTCTGTTAACCTTTTTTATATTTTCTATATTTTAATAAAAATGCAATAGTTTGTATTAATATTTAAACGAAAACAATTATTTTTTTCAAAAATGTAACATTGAAATTGTAAAAAAATGTGCAAAATAGCTGATTCGAATATCGGTTTTATTTCCATTGGAAAACAATCAAACCGACTTGGTTTAATGACACCAAATTAAACCAATTATGGTTTGCAAAACCGTTTTGGATTCTGTGACAGCCCTGAATATGTCAGTTTTAATGACTCTACTTACTTGTGTAACTTACTCCACCTCTAAGATCTTTGTGGCTCTTCATTTTGCTTTCAACTCCTTGAAAGTAAAACTTTTGTTTCTAGTCTGGGCGAGAATTCGCTGGATTTTGTGTACGAGTACGCATGTTGTATGTTTATTATTGTGTATGTTAAATAAAGAATGTGTGAGTTGAATTTTATGAATGGTATAAAATAACAATAGTCAAAAAAAGCGAAATGAAGAAAAGTGAAAGAATAACTTAACATAAAACACTGACAATAAAAAGAGAAGAACAAAAGAATAATAATATTTTTTTATATAAAGAAGCTCAGTGCAGCGTTTGGAATGGAACTTGCAATCTGGAAACTATAAATCGTACTACAAATGAGATATGCAGAAAATAAGGATGTATAAAATTTATTCTTAGAGCCAAATTAATGCCTGAAAATATCTTGTCTAAAAAAAATTATTATATTTATACTTACCGATTTTTCAGGGTATTCGGCTATTTTTCTAAAGGTTCGAAACAAATAAGGGAATGTCTCGCTGTAGTTTTTGTATTTGGCGATCATCAAAAACGTTTTCAGAAATTTGTGCAATAGAATGATTATTAAATATTGATTTTAAATTAGTAAATACTTATTTTTTGGTAATGGTGGAAAACTCAGTGTAGAATGTTTTATGTATTATACGCCCCTTTTTTTACTCATACTTATTCAACTTGCTTATGGAAACTGAAAGCTCAACGCATTTGGATCGCTGGTCTTGACTGTTTATTATTATATTTATATCCGGGTTTAAATATAGGGTACTCTTTTTCCGCAAAAATATCTCATTTCTAAGAGAAAATAGAGAAAAAGTAGTGAAAATACACAATTTTATTGATCTAAAGGTACTGCAAAGTTGACAGCACCCTTTACTCTACAATACTTTTAGAATTTTATATAAAATTTAGAATTGTTACAGAGTAAATACCCAGGGATAAGTACCTCTATATAAATTAAATATATAGAAACCATAACTGCAGCACTATAAAAGCAGGAGTCCTAAAATTTGATGTGGATTACTTTCAAGGCAAAATCGAACAAAATATTGTCAGGACGCTTACGACGTGGCGGGCACCGGTAGCCCCATAAATACCCTCTCATCTCTGTTGTCGGTTGTTGATGAGGTGCCCTTCATGGGTACACGTGGTGGTTGTGGTTTAAATCGATGTATGCAGAGATGGTACATTGTGGATCAAAGTGTGCTGTTGCATTCTCAACAGAAGGAGTTGGATGGTCTCCAACCCCTAAGCAAGAAGTTAGGTCGCGGGTCAATGGTTTGCCATGTTCTATAAATTGCTACCAAATGTGACTGTGCGGTACATCTAGTGGGGTGTCGATGCCTTCTTTTACACACGGCACGTTATCATAGAGTGTGCTGAACTCACAATGGGGGCGCTTGTTTATTGCTTTTATTTCACTCGGTGGTAAGTTCACCTTCGGATAAGAGCCAGTGGCTAGGTGTCGACGTTAATCTTGATCACATTTGTACTCGTAAACCAATTCAAAAAAATTTTTATTATTTTATTTACAACTTAAAAGTATAGCTCTACTGTGTTGAAAAAATAAATTAGTCAAGTGCGAGTTACACTCACACACGTAGGGTTCCGTACTATGTTCAGTATAATTTAAAACTTCCAGTTGTTTATTTCTTTATGTCTTATGAGACACCCTTAAATTTTAAAATTAAAGTAATATTCGCTAAAATTGCATCATAATTAGAACACCCTTTAAATTTTAGTATGTAATTGATTTTATAGCGGCCATGGTAATACACTTTCTATTAAAATATCAGAAGCCTACCTATTGCGGTTAAAAAAATAAGGTAATATTCGTGGAAAACACGTTACTAATGGACACACTTCAATTTTAAGTATTTGTTGTAGCGGCCGAAGTAACACATCTACTGTAAACATTTCAAGAGGGTATCTATTATGGTTTATAAAATCTTGTCACTGTCGGAACACCCTTTAAAAAAAAGACATAAACGTAAATAACACGTCACTTTTGGAACACCCTACGTTTTAGTTTTTTTTGCTATTGTGGCCGCAGTTATACACTTTTGGTAAAATTTTCAAGAGTCTACCTATTATGGTTCAAAACTTAGGCCTTACACATACAAAGCACACCACTATCGGAACACCCTTTAATTTTTAGGTTATTTTTTTAGACTTGTTTATAAAGCGAACTTAGTTTTAATTACTGTTTGTAAGAAATAAACACATATTCGTAAATAACACCTCTCTATCGGAACACCCTATAAGTTTTAATATTTTTTGCTATAGCGGCCATAGTTATACACTTTTGGTAAAATTTTCAAGAGTCTACCTATTATGGTTCAAAACTTAGGCCTTACACATACAAAGCACACCACTATCGGAACACCCTTTAATTATAATAATTATAAAGAGGTGTAAATAACACCTCTCTATCGGAACACCCTATAAGTTTTAATATTTTTTGCTATAGCGGCCATAGTTGTACACTTTTGGTAAAATTTTCAAGAGTCTACCTATTATGGTTCAAAACTTAGGCCTTATACATGCAAATCACTCCACTATCGGAACACCCTTTAATTTTTAGGTTTATTTTTTTTCAGACTTGTTTATATAGCGAACTAATTTTAATTTAGTATTTCAATATTTTTAGTGAATTCCTCCTACAGTTCAAGAAATAAGCACATATTCGTGAATAACACCTCTCTATCGGAACACTCTATAAATTTTATTATTTGTTGCTATAGCGGCCAAAATTATACACCTTCTGTAAAAATTTCAAGATTCTACCTATTATGATTCAAAACGTAAGCCTTATAAATCAAAATAACACCACTATCGGAACACCTTTTAATTTTTAGGTTTATTTTTTAGACTTGTAAGGCGAACTACGTTTTTATTACAGTTTGTAAATTTTTGGTGTATGCCTCCTACAGTTCAAGAAATAAACACATATTCGTGAATAACACCTCTCTACCGGAACACTCTATAAATTTTATTATTTGCTGCTATAGCGGCCAAAATTATACACCTTCTGTAAAAATTTCAAGATTCTAGCTATTATGATTCAAAACTTAAGCCTTATAAATCAAAATAACACCACTATCGGAACACCCTTTAATTTTTAGGTTTATTTTGTAGACTTGTAAGGCGAACTACGTTTGTATTACAGTTTGTAAATTTTTAGTGTATGCCTCCTACAGTTCAAGAAATAAACACATATTCGTGAATAACACCTCTCTACCGGAACACTCTATAAATTTTATAATTTGCTGCTATAGCGGCCAAAATTATACACCTTCTGTAAAAATTTCGAGATTCTAGCTATTATGATTCAAAACTTAAGCCTTATAAATCAAAATAACACCACTATCGGAACACCTTTTAATTTTTAGGTTTGTTTTTTAGACTTGTAAAGCGAACTACGTTTTTATTACAGTTTGTAAATTTTTAGTGTATGCCTCCTACAGTTCAAGAAATAAACACATATTCGTGAATAACACCTCTCTATCGGAACACCCTATAAGTTTTAATTTTTGTTGTTATAGCGGCCATCGCTATACACCCTCTGTGAAAATATCAAGAGTCTACCTATTATGGTTCAAAACGTATGCCTTATACATGCATTTCACACCACTATCGGAACACCCTTTAATTTTTAGTTTTATTTTTTTATACTTAGTGAACTAAGTTTTAATAACTGTTTGTAAATTTCAGGTGTATCCCTCCTACAGTTCAAGAAATAAACACATTTTCTTAATTAACACCTCTCTATTGGAACACCCTATAAGTTTTAGTATTTGTTGCTATAGCGGCAACAACTATACATCATCTGTGAAAATTTCAAGAGTCTACCTATTACGGTTCCAGAGATAAAAGGCGCTGACAGACGGACAGACGGACAGACATTGTAGCGAAAACAATAGGGTTTCGTTTTTACACTTTGTGTACGGAACCCTAATAAAAAGTATTTATCTATATATGCATGAATGTAATTGAGCATTATATCTACGTGAAGCTGAATGATGTTTCTTTTTCTGCTCAACAGACAACTAAAAGTTTAAAGAGCCACTAAAGAATGTAGTGACAATAAATTGACAGGTTTTAAAAATGTCTTCTACATTGAATTTGTTTTTTTTTATTCAGTGACATCAACAAAATACTAAACAAAGACCAGCAAGCAAAGAGGAAATAATAGAAATGCAACAACCACGGATGTTTTCTCATATACATACATAACAAACTAAAGAAAAACACGTACACACAAAGGTTTTATGGTTGTTTGTTTTCAAGAGCTACTTTATACATATTTGTTTCATTTTGATATAACTACATATGTATGTATGTATGTATGTATGTATGTAAGTAAATCTTTTTAGAAGTCTACTCACACAATATAATAACAATCACACACAAATCCGAATCCTCATTGCCATACGCAATAACATTAATGGAATTTCCTTTATTCCTTAAAGATGGGCAAGTATTATCTTTGGCTTACAAAAACAAGCTCTTGCCTTTATGTGTATACATATATTTATACATTTTTCTAACATTACATATGAAAAAATTAATTACCAACGTGAACACAGAAAACGTGCCTGTAATGTCTTATTTTGACACAACATAAGCATAGGTGGTGCTACAAGATATTTTCCTTTCATTTGAGGCATATTTGTGAAAAAATTAGTATTCCTTGTAGATTAAGAACTGCACAAGGTACAAATAAAGTGGGAAACAGGCATTAATAACAAGTTCTTTTTCTTTTATTTTATTAGAGGAGGAAATAATTTTTCTCTTCATTCAATCCTCTTACAATTTAATAAATTATAATTTTATTCGGATAGTCCGTGAGTGTAGACTTCTTTATTAATTGTTAATTAGTTGTATTAGACAAAGAGATATAAATTATTTGTAATATATACATATATTTCTTTAATATTATTATTAAAGTTCTGCTTTTATTATATAAAACTTAATTTGAGCTATTGACTTCAGGCTTTAGTTAACACATGAATGTTGGCGCTCAAGTTATAATTATTATGGTGCGACTCACACAGAAAAGGTTCCGAACTATGTTTAGTACAAATTTAAAAATTTAAATTGTTAACTTTTTCATGTCTTATGGGACACCCTGTAATTAACCAACTTCAAAAAAAGAAGAAGGTTATCAATTCGTCTGTGTGTTGCTTTTTTTATGTTTGTGTTTTCAGAACTCGGTCATTTCTGAAACGATTTTAAAAATTTTTGCACTATTAAAAGAAGTTCAAAACATACATGTTTTTTACGTGTATTATGAACTTTATAGGTCACCAATTTAAAATTAAAAAAAAATGCGTATCACTGTAGCTCCCAATAACAAGAAGTAATTAAAAAATAAAATTAAAAATTAAAGGGTGACCCCATAGGTGACTTAATTTCACCTTTATTCTCCAATATTTTGAAACGTTATAGACAAACACTTGAAAGTTCCACAGAATGTTCGTTACAATGTCTGTTATAATAAGTATAAATAATTAAAATTAGAAATTAAAGGGTGTCCCATTATTTGGCTTATTTTTATATATATATGGCCAAATTTTGAACCGTTATAGACAGACAGTTGAAATTTACAAAGAACTTGTATTTCTAAGTCCGCTAAAATAACAAGAGTAAAATATGAATTTGGAAATTAAAGGGTGTCCCAATTGTTAATGTAAAAGCAATATATATGGCCAAGCATTTCAACTGTTATAGATAGACAGTTGAAATTTACAAAGAACATATATTGCTTAGTCCGCTATTACAGCAAGTATAAAATTTGGATCTATAAATTAAAGGGTATCCCCATTATTGATGTAATTTGACCATTGTGTCCTCATCTTTGTTATAGACAAATACTTGAAAAATAGACAGAATGTTCATTACTATGTATGGTATAACAACAAGTATAAATATTTAAAATTGGAAATTAAAGGGTGTCCCAATAGTTGATGTAATTTGATGTATATGGACACAAAGTTTAAATTTAAAAAGAATCTGTATGACAAAGTTGATGTTGATGTAATTTGATGTATATGGACACAAAGTTTAAATTTAAAAAGAATCTGTATGACAAAGTCCTCTTTAAAAATTATTTATATTAAAATTTGAATTTAAAGGGTGTCCTAATAGGTGCCGTCATTTGATATATATGACCCTATCTTTTAAACAGTTATTGATAAACTCTTAACAATTAGACAAAATGTCCATTACTATATCTGTTATAATAAGTATAAATTTAAAATTATAAATTACAGGGTGTCGCAATAGTTAACGTAATTTGATGTATGTGACCAAACTTTTAAACCGTTACAGACAGACGGTTGAAATTTACAATGAACCTGTATTGCTACGACCGTTATAACTAGTATAAAATTTGAATTCGGAAATTACAGGGTGTCGCAATAGTTATCGTCTTAAAGAAACATGATTTTAAGTTTGTCTGTTTTGAAAACGGTTTTTTTTGCAAGAATTATTTTAAAACTAAAATCGAAAAAATCGCATCACTATTAAAACACCCATTAAATTTTTGTAATTGCTGTTATAGCGGCCACGGTAATACACTTTCTATAAAAATATCAGATGCCTACCTATTGCGGTTCAAAAAATAAGGTAATATACGTAAATAAAACATGTCACTGACGTAACACCCTTTAATTTTGTTATTTGTTTTAGCATTGATTGTAGTTCTCTTTCTATGCATATATTACGGTTCTATCTATTACGATGAAAAAATAATGTACTTTAAGTTAAAAACATGTCTCTTTCGGAACACCCTTTATTTTTTAGAAATTGTCATAATGGACGTGGCAATACATCTTCTGTACAAATTGGAAGAGTCTACCTAGTACAGTTCAAAAAAGGCGTTATACGCGCAAAGCACTTTGTTGTTATAAAACCCTTTTATTTTTACTGTTTCTATAGGGGTCATAATAATACATCATTTGCGAAAATTTCAAGTGTGTACCTATAATAGTTAACAAATTAGGCCATATTCATGCAAATCACATCACTATCGGCACACCCTTTATTTTTTACAATTTGTTATAATGGCCATAGTAATACATTTCCTGTAAAAAGTTCAAGAGTCTACTTATTATCGTTCAAAACTAAGGCCATATGCATGCAAATCACGTCACTATCGGAACACTCTTTAATTTTTAGGTTTAATTTTGTATACTTGCTTATGAAGCGAACATAGTTTTAATTACTGTCTGCAAATTTTAAGTGGTTGAATTCTACAGCTCAAGAAATAAAGACATACACGTAAATAACACGTCAAATTCGGAACACCCTATAAGTTTTAGAATTTATTGCTAAGACAACAGTTATACATCTGTAAAACTCCCAAGAGTCTACCTATAACGGTTGCAGAGATAAAAGGCCTTGACAGACGAACAGACATTGTAGCGAAAACAATAGGGTAACAAAGGTTAAAGGGTTTTTTTTTTATTAAAAGTGAACTGTGTTTATTAAAATTTATTTTCTATTAACTTTGACTATCTGGTATTCTTCTGTACAATATTATGGGTTACTACCCATAGTAGTAGTAGTAGTAGCTGCTTGTTGACAGAACCAGTCGACAAGAAATTATTCACTCAAAGTAAAAAAGTTGGCTGGGCGAAACGAACATCGTTGGCACAAGCAAATGCTCATTTGGGCAATAAAATAATATCATTTAGTCGTGTTGCTTGACACTATAACTGGCCATGGTGACTTATAATCAAGGGCACCCACGGAAACCCCGGAGTGTCCGTAAACACACTTATAGCTCCAACAACCACACTCTCACACAGAAAACAAAGCATATAATAATTTTCAATCAGTTGCGCACCAGCAATGCTTATTTTAACGAATATCGAATCGTAAAAAAATTAAACAACAAAATTATTAACAAAACGGCCATAATTGTTGTGTTGTTTATTTTGTCTACAAGAAACGTTTGTATTTGTCATTCATTTTTCATTTTGTGTATTTAGAAAACGCATCTTGGCAAAATGAGTCTCGGCATACATCTTGACCGGCGCCTTACATGGAAACGCCACATAGAAACAATGTTAACACAAATGAAGTTAAAAGCAGGCCAATTATACTGGCTTATTGGCAGAAATTCTACTTAGCTTTAGATTGCAAACTTTTATTATACAAGTCAATTCTAAAACCAATATGGTGTTATGGAATTCAATTATGGGGCACTGCCTCAGCTACTAACGTAGAAAAAATTCAAAGGTGCCAAAATAATTCTTTGTATAATTACATCTGCTCCTTGGTATATAAAAAACACAAATATCCATTAAGATCTAAACGTGCCATCAGTTAAAGCAGCAATAGCGAAACTTGCCATAAGGTATTTAAAGAAGTTTGAAACTCATCCGAATCCACTGGTTACATTCGACTAAGAAGGAGGGACACTGCTTCTCACATCCGTAAAACAGAGGGATAACCCGCAAATTACAGTAACCGTGAAACATACATTTTTTTGTCCAGCATTGGTTGGACTTAACAAGTATATTTTTAGACATAGATATGAGTAATTATTGATAGATCAATTATATTGAAGATACAATAAATAAAAAATTGGGAAAAAAGTTTATATTTCATTTATTTACAATAAAGTCTTATTTTATCTCAATGCACCTCATCCAGTGATTATTTAACTTTTGTAAGCTTTCCAAAAACAAACTGTAAAATTTTAGAAGGTCTTAAAATATAGAGATGACCTACTTAGTAGAATAGAATCTTTCTCCGTTATGCCATTATCTATAAAGTTATAAGAAGGATGAATTGCAGGCAGCGAAATATGGAGATCTAGCTAGGTCTGGCCACAAATAATAACTTCTGTCATGTAAATTTTCTATCGAAACAATGCAAGTGGCACCAAAGTATAAGATCAATGGAAGAACATTTTTTTTGTTAATTTAAACATTCTGTGGCAATAAGGAATAAGTGTTTAAGTCGACTTAAGCTAAATTTAAGTCACAGGCACCTTTTCTTTCTGTACTCTAAAGTACCCGTGTGAAAAGTTTCAATTATTTTGTAACATTTGTTAGAAAGTTATAGCAAAATGACTCTCTTCTCATCATTTTTTTGAAAAATTTTTAAGCAAGAACAAGCCAGTTTTACAAATCATAAACATTTCTTTCACAACTTATTAATTGCATTGCCTGTGTACTTTTGGTAGATATAGGATGTTTTTCCAAAACATACGTTATTATTAGCTATTTAAAAAAACAATAGTTTTTAAGTTTAAAATTGTTTTCCTCCAAAACTTAAGAATCAGACTTAAGCACTTTTTCCTGATTGCCACAGAACTATTATTAAGGCAAAAATCAATGGTAGCGAAATATTCTCTATATTTTCTATATTGGCTGGATTCGACAACTACTCGAAATTACGAGCGAGTAATTTTGCTAAGGAAACAAGGAGGCACCGAAATTTAGGACTGACGGAGGTTCATTATTTCTTGACCCGTTCAATGGTTTCTGGTACCCCGCCAGCAGTTTCAAGTCTTTTACACTCGACTGTTGTGATTTCATACTCGCGAATATCAGAGTCTCTCGCACTTTCTAACATTTGTCTAAAGCAAAATTCCCCTAAGCATACATACACATATACAAATTTAAAAAGTTTCCGTCCGCGGTCCCAAGCCCAATGTTAGCCAGTGTGCGCTACCTTCGCAGTCTTTTTCAGGTACAGTCTGCAAGAATCAGTATAATATACCCATACTTCTGGTCTTCCTGAAAATTTGTAAAGAAATATAGAAATTATTATTCTTGGTCCACTTCTTTTTTCATTATACATCAACGACTTACCAAATCAACTCTCCTATTGCGAAATTCATATGTATGCAGATGACGTGCAGTTATACTTAAGCAGTGCAGTACGCTCAGTTGCCCAAAACATTGTGCGTATTAATGATGATTTAAATAAAATAGTTCGCTGGGCAACTGCAAATGGACTTTTGCTAAACCCTCTAAAGTCAAAGTGCATAATAATACACAAGAGAACGATCAGTCCTATTAACAATGTTGACATTTTAATTAATGGGGAACAAATTGAAATCGTGAATAGTGCTAAGAATCTCGGTGTAATCTTTAATAATAACCTTACCTGGAGTAGTCATATTAACACACTTGTAGGTAAAATATACGTGAAGTTAAGGTCCCTTTGGCTAACACAGTCTTATACACCTTTACACATAAGAGAACAGCTCGCCAAATCCTATCTCATTCCTGCCTTACTTTATGGATGTGAACTTTTTGCAAGTTGTGACTCTATTTGTAAACACAAGTTAATTGTTTTATACAATAATATTTTGAGATATACCTATGGACTGCGAAGATATGATCATGTTTCTAATTTTTCCTCAAAACTATTCGGTGTATCTTTTGAAACTTTACTTAAAATTCGAGTTCTTTTATACTTTCACAGAATTATTTATTTACAAATCCCCCGATATCTTTATGATAAAATTAGATTTGCCAGATCTCTTAGAGGTAAGAAGATCATTATCCCGAACGATCGTTATCTTGTTTCTGAACGGCAATTTTCCGTTTATGCGGCAGGTCTTTGGAATCTTCTCCCACCAGCCCAACAAATTAATAGCAACGCAACCAGTTTTAAAAAATTCTTGTTTAATAATTACACTTGATTATATTTATTATAAATAGTTTTAATTTTTTTTTTTTTTAATAATTTTTCAATTCTCACTTTATAATTTCGTTTTTCTTTTTTATTAGTTCTGTTTTGCCTATAATATACATATTTAAATTGTTGTGCGATTTTATCTATAAATTTATTTAACTATTATTTGTAAAATGTTTGAATTATATATCAAAAAAAGACGCACAATACATTCTTGTACTTTAAATATAAGAGTAATCTTGTTGTACAGGAAATGGAAATAAATAAATAAATAAAATAAAAAATTGCAATCGAACGCTAGATCCTGAACTGATAGAAAAGAATAGTAACTAATAGCCCAGCGGGCACCCATCTGATGGACTTAGCAGTGTTATGAATATTTTTTAAGCTTTTCACTTAGATGTGCTAAGAGTTTATATCTTCCACTATTCACTTTAAATAATATAAAATCACTTTTCATTATATTTAAACGACTATTTGTTTGCATAGAAAATAAAATTCAGGCGTATTTAAATAGCTTGCATTCCTTATATTCGATTTTTAAAATCACATTGCCCTCGAACATTAATATCGTTATTTAGAAAGAGTTTTAATTATCAAAAATTTAATCGTGTAAGAATTATTTTAAGTATAAACCATTTACCG
This sequence comes from Phasia obesa, assembly GCA_949628195.1. Lineage (NCBI taxonomy): Eukaryota > Metazoa > Arthropoda > Insecta > Diptera > Tachinidae > Phasia > Phasia obesa. Next base: position 85,900,220 of record OX451215.1, read on the forward strand.
TTGTGTACGTATAATTAAGAATTAAAAAATATATGAATACAAACGAAAATCACATCCCTTAGTAAATTAATTTCCCTTCTTTTCTAGTTTAAAAATGTAATCTCTTTTGAAAAGTATAAACGCAAACTACAAACATTAAGTTGGTAAAACCAACATAAGAGCATAAGTAGTAGGGAAGGAATACTCTTTGAAAGTGTAATAAAAATTTGGCTTGTCATTGTGTTAATGTACATAATTTTAATGTACGTTGTCATGATGACTACGCGCTATATGTGTATGTATTTATCTATTAAATATATTGAATTTTGATTTATACTAGAGCAAAAACAATTGTATCATGAGCCGCAGTATTGGGAACACGTCCAGTGCAACGCGTTGTGCTGGAACACGGAAAAGAAAAAATATTTTATTTAAAACTAGCTTTCATTTATGCGAAGTTGCCTTTTAAATATCTTTTTGAACACCATTTATATCTCTCAACAATAGCTTAATGTAATGGGTTCAATATATCGGGTCTATCACCAAGGGTACACAAATCAAAAATATAGAAATCAGTATTACAAATTTAGAGTAATCATCCAGTTAGCTAAAGGGAATCACAATGGACTTTCTGGTTATCCGAGTCGTTATATCATTTCTGGTGCAATTCTTCTTAACCTAAAATAACCTAACCTATACTCCATATGATATAGGCAGTACATTTATCTAACCTAACCGAATATTTTATGAAAAAATACGTGACGTAATATTAAACTATCCATTAGGCCGCCAAATCGGAATTAAATATTCTGATGGCACCCGAGCCCACGGATATTGGATTTGGTGCACAAATTAATTTACACGGGACGAACTGTGTATTGCGATAATATCTTAACAACATTGAAACTAACAGAACGTTTTATGGACAACATTTTATAGGCTGGTGGTTGGTATTCGCTTTAATAAAAAAGATTCATAGCATATGTCAACTCAGTAAAACTTTGTTTACACAAAAATATGCTCTGTATTCATATGTCCCAAAGAATAAGCGTCAAGTACAATTTACTGATTAAAAACGTTGAATTTATCTTTGAAGTGTGCCTGAAACATGAAAAATAAAATAAATTTTACAATCGCAAGGACTTCTAAATAAAAACTTAATTTGGCTATTAATTGATTTTTATATAATACAAGCTGTGCCCACACACGTTGTGTGAATCCTGACAATATTTTGTTCGATTTTGCATTTAAAGCTACACATTTCTGGATAAAATTCTGAAATTTATATAAAATTCTATTAAAATTATTGTAAAGCCTGTAAAAGGTGTTTAAAATATTTTAATAACAATATAATTTCACAAAGTAAAAACACAAATCAAATACAAATTTTATTCAATTGGCTATTTGGCAGTAAGTAATTAATATTTTGTGATTATTTTAAAATAGCGCCATCTATTGCGCAACCGTGTATAAAATATCCCGTCTTCAATCCATTTCGTTAAGATGAGTTAAGATCTAGTGGCGTGAGCTTTCTTCTATCTAAAGAGGCTAAGAAAAGTCTAATCGAATGGCATCCTTATGGCGTGAGAGTAATAGCGATAAAGCTAAAAACAAAAGCGAGGAATATTTCATGTGTACAAAGCTATGCCCTAACCGAGACATTAAATAGACTGATCAAGGAAGAATTTTATTGCAGGCTTAACTCTGTAATGAACTCTTGATGGGCGATTTTAATGCTCAGATTGGCGGTGGCAATTTTGGTAAAGAGGTTGTCATTGACAAGCATTTGTATTAGGCGTATGACTGAAAACGGCGAATTGTTTTGTGATTTATGCTTCAACCACAAGCTAATTATCGGCGGTTCATTATTCCCTCATAAGAAAGTGCATAAGATTACCTGAGTATCAAACGACAGGGTTACAGAAAACCAAATAGATTATATCGCAATAAGTAAAATGTGGACGCACTCACTGCTCGATGTGAGAAATAGAAGAGGAGCTGATATTGGCAGAGATTATCATCTTGTAATGGGTGTGGCAAAACTAAAGCTATGCACAAACAGATGTGATAAACCGAAAATTAGAGTAAGATTTAACCTGGAGATGCTGTCGAATAGAGCAACACTACTCCATTTCGGAAACTCTCTCAAATTAAAAACTGAGCCACTTAAAGATAATGAGCCAGATCTCGACACGTACTGGAAACAGGTTGGAAAAGCCTTTCTTGAGTCCGCCAAATATTGTCTCGGTAATTCAACTAAACAAGTGAAGCCATGGATATGAGATATATAAGATACAAGATATATAAGATACAAGAACATTCCAATCTTATTGAGGATAGAAGGAAATTTAAATTAGGTATGAACAACGCCAAAACCCGGCAAGCAAAATTAAATCCGCAACAGCAATATAGTCTCGCAAATCGAAAGTTCAAACGAAGTGCTAGAAATGATTAAAGGAAATTGACAGAAAATTTGGCTGCAGAGGCGCAAAAAGGCCAACGCATCTAACAGGTCAAAAGATACGTACAGGATCACGAAATTTCTCGCTCGTCATAATCATTTCAATATCAGGCCTCTGCGTAATGCGAATGGGGTCTCAGAATACACAAAAGAAGGTAAATTGCAAGTATGGAAAGACCACTATCGGAACATACTTAATGGAACAAACTGTGATGCTCTGCCAGCATGCCGATTACGAACAAATAAATTATGTAAACACCCAGCCTCCCAGTTACGTAGAAATAATAGAATCAATAACATCACTAAAAGACCATAAAGCTGCACGACCTTATAACATTCCCCCTGAATTATTTAAAGCTGATAAATCGCTTTCGGCAAGTGTAATCCAACCGTTAGTAGAACACTTTTAGCAGATTGAAACGCTTTCGAGTACTCTTAAAGAAGGGTTAATAATCAACATTCCAAAAAAAAAGGAAAGCAGATGGAGTGCACCGCAGTTTTAAATATGCTTAACAAGATTATAGCACGTATCTTATATAATCGCATATCTGTTGCCGAAGAGCTTGAATTAAGAATAGAACAGGCTGCGTTCAGACCATATCAATAGTCTTCGCGTAATTACGGAGCCGAATGGCAATCGAATTTGTATTTGATATTCATAGATTTCAACGTGCATTTGACTCACTCCACCACTCCGCCATATGAAAAGCGATGCAGTGTAAAAGAATTCCGGATAAATTAATCAGACTCTTGGACTGCTTGTATATGGATGCAACTTGCTCAGTGTTCAGTGTAAGACAAGGCTATTCAACATCCCTACAAAAATATTGGCGTACTTTCACTGCCATTTCTTCACTTTCTCTTGGAAATAAGATATTTTTGCGCAAAAAAAACGTATCCTATATTGGAATCAGGATACTATGGTACCTCCTCACAAATTTTTTTTTTAATTCATCCAGTAGTTTTTACGTGATGCGAACAGAGACAGACAGAAAAAGAGTTACTGTTTTATTGTATATAGATTCAAAGATTTTGATCACAACAAAGCGAATTTATGTAATTAATTTGCATGTCCTACAAAACTATAATGTAATTCAATGTAGTAAAATATTTTTTATCAAAATATAAGAAACACTTTAGATACGGACATTATCCCATGTAAGTAAATTTCTAGCTTAGTAAATATAAAAAAGTAGTAAAAGATTAAATAGTCATTATTTCCAACAAAATATTCAAACAGCGATACATACCTGTATATAACCACACCGTAACACTAAAATAGGAAAATAAAAAGGTATTCAAAAAAATACTGCAACTAAAGTGTAAAGAAATAAATAAACAAACAAAAAGTAAATATACCCGTCTTTGGTTTTAAACGATCTATGTATAACAAACGTATACCCCCACACATAAAATGTTATCCTTAATTAAAGTGATTTCCGGTTTCAAAAAATAACCAAAAAATAATGATTAGAAAATTAACACTGACGTATGTGCTTGTATACCTGTGCTTTTTATGGACCTGCGAGCATGCACATATAAGTTCTTTTTTCAATTTTGGAACACATACAGAAAGTCATAAATTCGTTTTTACCTTTTTCTTGCATGTAGAGCAAAAGAAAAAATAAAGTTTACAACTTAACAACATTTTTTATGTTTAAAGAAGGGTTTAATGTTGTGCTGAAATTTTCTAAAATACCCAAATTTGATTTCTGCTGCTGGTTGTAATTTTGTTGGCTCTTTTGATGCTGCTATTTTGTAAGGGATGTTGTTTAAACGACTGTTGTATGGTTATATCGCAATAAAATAGAATTTTAGCTTTTTTCCATTATATTTATTCCAACACAAACAATCTGAAAGATAATAATTTTTTTTTTTTAATTTATACAAATCAAATTCAGCAATCGAATTTCAAAAAACTCACATAAACTTAAATAGTGATTTTAGCAGCACTGCCCATGCAAGAAAATTAACCTTCACTTTAAGTTCAATTTTTGTTTTAGGGAAAATTTTTAGTTTTTTTTTTGTTTTTGTGATTTGTTACAATTACCTCTTGCAATTACCGTGGGAAAAAAATTTAATGCCTGTGGATAAAAGCTTAAAAACCGTATTAATTCTATGTTTGAATTCATTAGTTTTCATTTGACCAGAGAAGTTTTAAAATTAGGTAATTCTAAAGAGTTGATCGGATTTAGTTACCACATGTCAATGGCTAAAGTTTGGGAATCATTAAAAACCTCAGTTCCAGTTTAGACGGGCGTACACTTGGAACAAAAACATTTTGAACCCTCTTTTGTTTTTTCATTTGCGTTCAAACGAACGAACATTTTGTCGGAAATATTTTATTATTATTGAATATGTTATTTTATTCAAATTTCAAGAAGCAAAGGTCAAAAAAGAGTGTCGGTGAGTATCGAACACAAAAACGATCCCCACCCGTAATATGCTACCAAACTAAATGCTTCCGTGTCTAAACTCAGGCTACCAAAACTTATTTTTTATACAAAAAAAGTCATGGATCAATGCACGATGAAAGAACGTGTTCGAATCATCAAATTGCATATTTATAGTTGTGCGCATCGTACTTCACTGGGGATATATAAAGAAAAATATTCACATAAATTTATAACTGTGAGCGCAAAATTATGAACTTAGTCCAGCGGTTCAAATAAGCTAATAATTATGGCAAAAAAACGACTTAACAAAATATGTGGATCAATTCTAAACTAAAAATTTAAAAGAAAGTAATCTGTAAGAACTAGTACCCAAATCAAATAAATTTATACTTGTTGCTCTAACGGACATAGTAATAAACGTTCTGTATATTCAAATGTCTATCCGTAACGGTTCAGGAGATAAATCCATATACGACAAATTACGTCAGATATAAGGACAACCTTTGTTTTATTTTCACTTATTATTCCTGACACAGTAATAAAAAGTAACGGTTCCAAAGATAGGGCCATATACATTAAATAATATCACCTATTGGGACACCCTTTAATGTACAATTTTAAATTAAACACTTATTTTAAAGGACAGATTCTTTGTAAATTTCAACTGTCTGTCTATAACGGTTCAAAAGCTCGGCCATATGAATCAATTTACATCAACTATTGAGACACCCTTTATAATTTTAAATATTTACAAATTTAAATATTTAAATATTAAATATTTATAATTTTAAATATTTAAATTTCAAATATTTATAAGTTTAAATATTTATAAATGTTATTATACCGGACATAATATATATATAACGGTTCAAAAGATAGGGCTAGAAAGGTAAAATTACATTAATTATGGGGACGCCATTTAGTTTCCAAATTTCAATTATATACTTGATGTTATAGCGGACTTAGATATACAGGTTCTTTATAAATTTCAACCGTCTCTCTGTTACGGTTCAAAAGTTTTAACATATACATAAATTACATCAACTATTGGGATACCCTTTAACTAAGAATTATTAATACTTAATTTTTGATTATAAATATTGGACATTCTGTCCAAGTGTTTCAAGTGATTGTCTACAATGGTTAAATGGTTCATATATTTAAATTGATATCACATATGGGGACGCCCTTTAATTTTTAAGTTTATTTTTTATTAATTTCTGTTATTGGCAGCTATAGTGATACGCAGTTTTTTTAAATTTTAAAATGGTGCCCTTTACGGTTCATAATACACGTAAAAAACATATATGTTGTATGGGACACCCTTTAATTCTTAAAATTCTGAAAATTCTTTTAAAATTAGATCAATTTGTAAGCATATCCTTCTAATAAAGGAAAAATATTTAAAATCGGTTCAGAAATGACTGAGTTCTGCGAATTGATAAACGTCCTTCTTTTTTTAAAGTCGGTTAAAAAGAAATCATCCGAGCATGTACGGCCAAAATTTTCGGACGACATATTTGATGGAGTTCGTGAAAGTGGGGCCGTCGAATCAGGCATATCGATTCATCATCAATTTTTGGTAACAACATAAAAAACTGAAAAAGAAGTTAAAAAATAAACCAATTCCACTTTCGAATTCTGTGACGCCAAAATTTGTTAAGAAAATTTTTTTATTAATAGTCTTCTTAGTAAATAGTTTATTATTTCCTTTTTTTAAATTTCTTTGACAAATTAACACTTTTTTACAACAAAATATTAGGCTTTCAAAACAGATTTGTAAACGAAAGCGGTATCTTTATAAAAAGCTATTTATTAAAATACATTTCTCAACGGAACTAATAGAAAGAATTTTTTTTTTTTTTTTTTGGAAATAAATGTTATATATGAACCAATTTTAGAATTGAAAATTCTTATTTCGCTAAAGCTAGTTTGGTAAATATTTTTTTTTTGTACAATAAAAAATTGTTTTTTTTTTTATATAATTGCAACGCACATAGGGGCCATAGCGGAAAAAATCGATTTCGGTGCAGTCAAAATAAATAGTTAATTTTTTTCTTCTTTCAGTAAAATTTAAAAAAAGTAAGTCAGTAGAGAAATACTATTTTGCAATAGCCAAAAAAAAATTAAACTAAGAAACAGATATTTTTGAAAAAAATGTAATTTTGTTAAAATAAAATACGGACGTGGCTGTCTAGAAAATGTGCATTCCGCTCCTGCTGGTGTCTAAAAATAAATTTTCCCAATTATTCTTTAATATTATAACCTAATTTGCAATTTAATAAATTCTTTCTTAGAGAAAATAAAAACGACCTTAACCTTGACTATAAATTTCATTGTATGTAATACATAAATAGTTCGACTAATAATAATTAAAATTTTCAAAAATAAAATACAATTAATAAAAAAATATTATAAAACCTCAAAACTATTGATCGGTAAGTAAATACAATTTTCATAAAGTTGCATAAATATAAACAATTTTTAAAAAAATACAATTATTTTTTCAGAATTATCCTGAAATAATCCTGAAATCTATTGGCTTAGATGGAAATCTATAAAAAAAATCTATGGAAATCTATGCAAGAGCAAGAAGAATAATCTATTTGTGTTATTTTTTAATTATTAAATTTGTTTAAAAAAAAATAATCAGTAATTTTGGCTAAAAAGACTGTTATTTTTACTGTTTTGTTATATTATTTTTTGGGAATTAGGATAAATGAAAACATCAGCCAATTTCATTGTTTTAGTATGTTAAATTTTGTTAATTAAAATAATTGAAAACAGTAAAGCATTAAACACATAGACGATAGCAGGATACCGACTACAACCTGTCAAAAATAAAATACACACGTTTATATGAAGACGATTATTTCGGCTAATTTCCATATTTGTTTGCGGCAATTTTATCTTATTCAACAGAAGAAATTGTCACAGAATTAAAAATAAGAATTCATTTACAATCAAAAGGTTTTGAGCAAATATATTTATTTGTTTTGATATGATAAAAGTATTTTTTGAAAAAGTAATTTTTTAATAAGTTAAATATGTATTTCTACAATATTTTCATAGTTTTGAAGTATGTAGCTGTCGTATTCAACATAATTCAGTAGCTGAATTATGTAGTAGTAGTGTAGAGTAGTGTAGCCCCTGTTGTCTATGTGAAATAAATGACAAAAATAGTACTTTATACTGTTCTGGTAAGTTATTTTATTGTTGGATAAAAAAAAACATAAATGATTAATTTTATAAATTAGTAGTTTTAAAATCGACATTCAAAAACAATCAAACATTCGATAAGGTTTGGCACAAAGGCCCAATGTTTAAGCTAAAGCTGAACTTGCCCGAAAACTTGTATAAGCTCTTAAAAGATTATTTAACGAATCGCAAGTTTTTGCTAAAAGAAGGTGACTTTTTAAGCTCGCCACAGCTCATTGAAGTCGGAGTTCTCCAAGGTAGTATTTTGGGACCTAATTTATATTTAATGTACACATCAGATATGCCAATAAGCACCCTAGTCCACACATCAACATTTTAATATGACACAGCTTTTTTAAGTATTCATGAAAGTGCCCCAGAAGCATCTCAACTTTTACAAGACCATGTACTCAATTTAGAAAAATGGTTAGAAAAATGGAGAATAAAAGTGAATGAACAAAAATGTTCTCACATAACTTTCACACTGCGTAGGGACTCATGTCCTCCTATTCGCATAAATAACCAAATGATACCACAGCTTTCAGACGTTAAATACCTGGGTATACATCTTGACCGTCGCCTTACTTGGAAAAGCCACATTGATTTCAAGTTAACACAAATGAAACTAAAAGCAGTACAACTAAATTGGCTTATTGGCAGAAACTCCATCCTGATCTTAGATTGTAAACTTCTACTGTACAAGTTGATTCTCAAACCAATTCTCTAAGGTAATGGAAAGTATGTTAAATTTTCATCTTGTGAAGTATCTGGAGTCCAACAGCTTACTGAGCGACCGCCATTATGGTTTTCGTAGGGGGCGCTCTACAGGGGCTCGGTTTTCTCAAACGGTGTAAAACATATTTCACCTCATCTGATCTCCTTACTATTTATTCCACTTACATCCGGCCAAAAATGGAATACAACTCTCATGTATGGGCCGGTGCTCCAAAGTCTGTTTTGGAACTACTCGACCGCGCGCAGGAGAGGGCGAAGAAGCTCATAGGTGACAGTAGGGTATCCAACTCTATTGACTCTCTTGAACATCGACGCATTGTGGGTTGTGTTTCGCTGTTTTATTGCTACTACAATGAAATGGGCTCTGATGAGATTAGGGAACTAGTTTCCGATATCAGCACGTTTTTGCGCACAACACGTTTTCATTAAGAGCTCATCCATTTGTGGTCGATTGGCCAGTGAATC